>JAEIFP010000666.1:5140000-5740000 GCA_018903935.1 Drosophila insularis | reverse complement strand
CAACTACAACGCCCTTTTACTATCTAATATCTATAATTCACATCTGTAAATATTAGACTTATTTAGAACAATCTAGTTTAAAGTCTAGTAGCTATAGCTCGTTATTGGAATTGGATGTAATTATTATAAATAAATTTTAAAAACGTATATAAATTCCTAGGGAAATACATTTTTATAAGGCTGAAAATATATACATAAATATATTTTTTAAGCTAATTCAAGTTAAGTTAAAAAGTTGTGAGAGTAAGTTGTCTAAAATAAAAAGTTTTCTAAAATAATTAAGTTGCTTAAGCTTCGAATTGACTTATTTTAAAACAAGTTTTAGAAAATATATACGATGCATTTCAAAAAATTCAGAAGTTAATGCTCTAGTGAACGCATTTTTTGAAAAACTTTTTAAGGAAAATAGTTTTTAAAGTTATATTTAATGAATTTAAATTCACCTTTAACTAAATTCGTATACCATTTGTGTGTCTAAGAGCCATGAAAAGTGAAATTTATTTTTATATATTCCGTGACGTGCATTTGGCAAAGCATTTCATTAACATCATCAGCAGCCAAAAAAAAAAAAAAAGGGAGTGAGAGAGAGAGAGAGAGCAAGGCAACAAATTCTCTCTTTTTGTATACAATTTCTCTAAGTCTCACTATCTCTTTAGATTACTTTGTATTTGTGTGTGTTTCTCTCGTTTTACGTTCAGTTTGGTGTTATCAGTTTTTGCCTTATTTTTTTTTCAAAACAAAGTCCATTTTTATTGTTGGTCATTTTTCATGTGTCGTGTGGTTTGCATTTGACGGAGACTACTGTACAGTAGAGACATTATTTAAAATGCTATTATCTAATCGTTGACTGGAGGTCTTTTCTCTCTGCCTCTCTTTAAGTATTTATGTGTGTGCGTGTGTGTGAGAGAGAGAACTGCGATAAGCCTAAGCGCTGAGTATAAATTATATTAAATTATGAGCAGGGCGATTTAGCTAAGGGGCACCCAAATATATATACATTTAAGTATATAAGAAATAAAACTATAAAGTAATTTTGATTTTTTTTTTTCGTTAAGAACGTTAAAAAATGAAAAAATAAAACTGGTTTAACCTGTCCCAAAAAGAGCCAAGACAACAGCAACAAATAAACTAATTAAATCAAAGCAAAATATAAGTCGCAAAAAAAAGAAAAAAAAAAACAGAAACAAAAAAGATTCTCTTTTTGTAATCTAAGAGAATTCACTTGGAATTAAAATTTATATATGTATGTATATGCACCTATAAAGAAGAAAAATCTAAAAAATTCTAAAAATGTTTATCTTCCATCAAATCATCATCAAATGCAAAAAAAATAAATAAAAAGACAAGAAAAATGAAAAAAAAAACTATATATAAAAATAAATTTGTTGTATTTAGAGATATCAAACAAACAAACAGACAGACAGAGGCAAAGAGGCAAACAAACCATTTTGGACACGCTCGTGCGACAAAATGTATCTCTGAGAGCGTTGACGAAAGAGTTAGAACACATAAACACAAGCACATGTATCTGTATTTGTATTTGTATCTGTATCTGTATCTGTTAGTTTGTGTGTGAGGTTTGTTTAGGCATGTTTGTCTATGTATTAGCTAACTAAAAACGAAGAAACAAACCAAACGAATTATAAAAAAACTGAATTGAGGGACTCATGCTAGTTATGTAATCGACAGGGGTCTCAACTTTGTATGTGTGTGTGGGTGTGTGTGTGAGCATTTCTAGAATTGAATTATATTTAGTTGCATTGGAGGGCTTTGAAGCTACTTATCAATGGTCTTGCAAAAACGAAACGAAAACCGGACAAAACCGAAGAAAACCTAACACAATTGATAAAGATATACATATATATGTATATGTATATACATGTAGATATGTATGTATTTATAAGCTGTGCCAATTTGCAATTGGCTAATGGAAATAATGAACAATGTCTAATTACTTGGGTGACACATCGACAAAGACTTTCACAACATGGGTAAATAAAAATCGCAATAATCTTTTAATTAGATATGTCAGTTAACTCTAAGACAATTTCAATAGAAAGAGTATAATAAAAAGCTAAAGACATTTGCTTTGTACATACATACTTTAAAAATTGTGATGATTGTTTTTTTCAAATTTCGTTATATATTTGGCAAAAATCTATCTTTTTAGGGAGGTAATTTGTTCCCCTTGCACAGACCTAGATCCGTCACTGCAATCTAGCTTAACTTATTTTTTTCGTATCGAAGATGAATAAAATTTAAAAAAATTGTATGTCTAAAGGAAAAAATACATTAAAATACATTACACTAAAAAAAAAAAAAAAAATGAAATTAAGATTAACAACACACAAAAAATAATACAATTTACATTTTAAATACTAGTTTCAGAATAGTTTTTTTTTAGTCAAAGCCCGCGGCTCTCTTGTTGGCTCGTTTTTAACAAAATCAAATTGACTTTCTCGAAATAAATTAATAAGAAAACATTTTATTTTTAAAAAGAATGCAGAAAAATTCCTAATTAATTAGGAAAATTAACTAATTTTATCAAGTAACTTAAAACAAATTGACGAAATAAACAATAATTAACATAAAAATTTAGAAATAATTGTTGTCTATATGTTAAATTTATAATAAAGTCTTATCTGAGCAAAAAGAGGTCATATAAAGAAACCCACAATGTCATGATATTCAATAATTTTCCAGATGTGCAAATGTTTATATTAATGGGGGACCTTTTTGATGTCCATTTCTCTGAGTCACTCATATCCGTGATATATAAAACTCACTCATATAAATCCAACCATAAATTTCCTTTGTAAAAATTAAATTTACAACCATTAAATGCTATATAACGTTTTTGTTCTGGAAAAGCACACAAATACACTTTAAATATATAGAGTCTCCGATAAAAGAATTTTACAACCTTTTAGATATAAGAATATTGCTAATTTTTACACTTTCATAGAGAGATATGAATTGTTTATGTCTCTATATGTTGCCAACAACACTTTATCAGTTTAGTGGATTACTCATCAATAATGTTGTCAATAAAAAAAAATTATATATTGAATCACAATTTCTTACATTTAAACCAAGCAATTCATTCATAAAATTTCCCCTTTCAGCAAAATTAACTGATATGGTACACTATCGATTGCTAGGACAAGAGACTAAAGAATTTCTAGACCCTCATTTGTGGACAGAAAATGACCTTTACATATAATAATAGTCTTGAGTTACTATAAACCGAAAATTATTCGTTGTTTTCCTTTACCTTTTTATATCCGTTCAAGTGTCTCCTTGATATCGAAGTTATAATCCCAAGAGAGTTGTGTATGGAAAATGTGTAGTTAATCCAAGTTTAATTATTGTAGTTAATTGCATATTTATTTATATAATAACATTATTTTTCTTTAACTTGCACATTCATTTCAATAAACTTTTAAATAATTGTAAATTTTTTTTATTTTATTTTTATATTATATTGAATTTTTTTGTATACAACTTTGCAAAGTGAAACCGTTGTAGTGTGTATATATTATATATATATGATGTAGATATATTTTTTATTTAAATTTTTTAAATGATTTTTGTCAAGGCTAGAAAAGCTTTTTTTGTTTTGTTTATATCTTTAGTTTTTGCGATATTTCTTTAAAGAAATTTCGTTAATATATGTAGTTGTTTTTTTTTGTTTTTTTTTTTTTTTTTTTTTTGTCAATTAAGACGAAACTGCTTGGTGGAATTGGATAAATAGGGGGGAAAAAACAAAAACTATTAAATTTTTTGAAGAAATTTTAATTATATGAAGATTTAGGGTCGAAACGAATTGGAAACGAAACAAAATATAAATAAAGATACGCGGAATGCGAAACAAGCGAAACGAAACATACGAACATAGCCAACCGACAATTGGATTATGAAACGAAGCAAAACAGACAAGAGAGCGAGAGAGCAGAAAAAGAGCATGAGAGCGCGCCGCGTAGGAGTTAAACGAGGAGAGAAACAATGTGGCAAATGAAACACCATTTACAAAAATTCCATAAACCAAATAGAAAATTCCTTATCGCAAATGATTCTGTTGCCTTTTAATCTACTTCGATTTTAGTTTTCACAAGATTATTAAAATTAAAATTCAATTAAGCACAGTTAGGGTTTTGTTTTGTTTTATTTTTTTTTTAGCACTTTTCGCCAAATTTGCGGAATCAGCGTTTTGGTATTTTTCGATGGACACAAACGAAACTAGAACCTCTCACACAAACACACAGATAAACACGCACACACACACAGAAACACACGCGCACTTTGCTTTGCTTTTTGAATTTTTTTCTATTTTTTTCTTCTTTTTTTGGGCTACGCCAACTTTATTCAACTTTTTTGCGCACTTTGTGAAAGATTTGATAATAATTTAGACACAAATTGTTGATGTAGTTATAAATTTGGCTTAGCCAAGAGGTGAGTGAGAGAGCGTGAACCAAAGAGAGAGGGAGAGAGAGAGAGACACGCACGCAAGACACGTCGACAGAGTGGGGCGGCCAGCAAGAGACTTCTTTTTCTTTTTGTATATAAAACTTTTTTTTTCCTATCGAGCTCTTTGCGTACCCAAAAGGCAACCTCACCAAACGAAATACAAACTCGAACTGAAACGCAATGCAAAGCAATCCAAAAGATACACCAGCTGTGTGAGATCTCTCTCTCAGTCTCGCTCTCTCAATCATTCCCTCGCTACGTTTGCGGTTCTCTCCTCTTGGGAGAGTGGGAGCACAAGTGACGGATTGTCGTGCTTGTATCTTTACTCTAGCATCTGTTGGTAGTCCAATTAGAGCGAGACGTCTAGATATTCCCCCACAGTTACTAAACTGCCGGCATTTTTTGCGTAGCTCCACAATTAGCGTATCTCTCAGATACTCGCGGCGCTTAACGACAGCCAACAGCAGCCAGCACAACAGTCGACAGCAAAGACACGAATACGTCAAGAGAACGAGAAAAAAAAAGAAAGAAAAAAACAGAGTTTTGTTTTTGTGTTGTTGTGCTTTTGCAGAAATTTAATGGCGGCACAACACAACAACAAAACCAACAAGAAAACACACAGCACACAGAATAGAAATAGAATTAGAATGACCAAAAATTGTTTTTTATTAAAAGATTTTCAACGCTTCTGCGGAAACGGCTCTAACGGTTAAATATAAGTTGATGAAAAAATTCTCAACCGGTTCGGTTTCCATAAGCTCATTAGACTCAATCAACTATCCAGAAATAATCAAACCAAGAAAACTAAATTGTTAACTGTTCCTTTCGAACTACTAATGTCAATAAGTTGGAAAATTAATTAAAACCGAAAACTTTAAATTGTTTTTACAATATTAATTTAATGTACTTGCAGGATCTTATTTAAAATGTACAAATTATTGATAAACTTTGCTAATTAGAAGATGGCGACGATTTCCAATTAGACTGGGCTAACTTGAATTTCCAACTAGATAGAATTTGTTTAAGAAAAAAATATTTATTACATTTCGGTTGGTTGTTTTTTGATTGTTATTAAACTTTGTGTTTAACGGTTCCGGGTCGATGCATTATTGTTATTTTTTTATTTCCTTTTTGTATTTTTCCTTATTATATTACGATCTCCTACGGAAATCATTTTCAGGGACTATAATAATCATACTTTTTTTTATTTTTTATACATAAAACAATTTACAAATTTTTAAAAATACTGGTTTGACGTGTACGTGTCTGACGTGGAGTTATTTTCAATAAAAATTATCAAAGAATAATCTTAATATCATAAATTAATATATCAAAATCTAAAATCATAAAATCTATGTACATAAGTATTAGGAAATCAGGGACGGATTTAGACATAAATTTCGGATGGGGTCCAAAAGAAAAATGCATAAAAAAAATAGACCATTTTTAATTAGATAAAGCACCCCTTAGATCAACTCCTTTTCTATCGATATAAAACCTTTACTTTATTATAAATTTCGATGTCCTTTGTAGATCTTCTTCAGGGGATTCTTTTTACTCTAAAATAAACACGTTGCTCTTTAAATTTTTACCTTTAATATATATATTTAATACATATACACATAAAAACTTTTGATTTCATAAAAGATAAAAATTTGTATTTTTTGACCATAATGTAAAGTTAATTTAAACAAACATTAATCAGAAAATTCGATTTAAAATGCAACTTGTTTACTGCATAAAGTTGGCAATGCTTCTTCTTTTTGTTTTCAACAAATTTACAGTTTTAAAAATAGTTTTTACAACCATACTAAACCTACATTTGCGGTAAATGTTCGGTTCAAAGCAATTTTAACAAATGCAACAAAGTTCTAAACAACTTCTCTTTTGTTGTCTCTCTCTCTCTCTTTTTGTGTCAATTTATTCAATATGCAGTTGCGAATGAATATTATTTACAACTTATTTTTTTTTTTTTGTCTCTCTAGTTATGACAACCAATTAAATATTTTAAATAAGTTTAGAAAATTGGTCTTTAATTGCTGAACCGGTTTATTATTATGCATTTATGACTTCAACTCAAAAGAGAACTTTTATTTAAACAAAAACTACATAAATATGCGACGTTGCAAACTTCTTACAAAAAGTGGAAACTAATAAGAGCTTCTAAGTTATTAGTCGTAACGGGTTAAGCATTGTTTTTAATCTCATTTTAACCTACTGATCTAGTTTAACCTATTCTATACTTTTAAAGATGATCCAGATAATTATATTTTATATATTATATATATATATATATATATTTTATATAAAGAACATTCTAAAATTGCTTTATTTGTTAAAAAAAAAATTGCTTAGGATTGCTTATTGCAAACCTTACAGGGCAAAGTCCTAAATTCGCAAAAGAAAAAATCTATTCTTAAATCTAATGTAAAGACAAAATCTAAATATTAAGTTTATTTTTAAAAACAAAACATAACTTAGTCATGTAAGTATGCGTAACTGAAAACATTTAACTTTTTAGAAAATTCGTTAGCTGATGAACTTTATCTTCTTTTAAAATATATGTATAAAAAAAAAGAAACTGAAGGATAGAACATTTATTTGTAATAATTATTAAACCCATCTAGAGTATATTTTTAAGGGGCTTTTTAAATATTTTTTTTAAATTCAGGGAGTAAATAAGTAGTAGATGGATAGTTTCAAGTAAGAACAAAGGATTTTTTATTTTATTAACATTAAAATTGTTTTCTATAGAATCTATAATTGGTCTAGACTCTAGAGAATGCACAAAAAAGTGGACTTAAGCTTTGCTCATTATCATTTGGTAGAAATTCTCAAGCATTGAAGATATAGTATTGAAATTCTAAAGATCTTTAAAACGATCTCAATAGACTCAAGATTTTGAGCATCCTTTAAAATAATCTTCTTCAGAAGTTTGATCTCGAGAGTGTTTAAACGAAAAGTTGGATTGAAACTGGAAAACTTATTTTAGTTTATTTATTTCCTTATCTTTTGGAATAGATATTGAAAATGTTTTGAAATCTGCCAGAAGTTGGAATTTTAAAAGCTTAGGATTATAATGGTTCGATATTTAACTTGCAATTTTTTAAAATTTACTAAACTTTTAAGAAACTAAAGTTTATTTGAATATCTGTTTAACATGGTATAATATAAAATACAATTTTCAAATTCAAACATTTAAATTGATTTTCATAAAAACTGGGGAAAAGCCTTACAAAAAAACAGAAACAAAAAGGTAAAAAAAAAGTTTCTCCCATCAAAACACAAACGAAAATGCAACAAAAACAAATTTGATGACGAAACACATGTTGTGTTTATAAAAAGAGAGAGAGAGGGCGAGAGAGAGATTTTGTCAATGCGAGAGATTGAGAGAAGCCAAACAGAGAGAGTGAGAAAAAAGAGCGAAAGGAACTTCCCTCTCAATTGTAGTTTTGTAGCTGGGGGCAAAAAGACTCTCTTGGGTCTCTCCTCTTCGCCCTCTTCCACTCATGACCAACAAAAAAATTAAGCACAAAAATAAACAAAAAAAAAAAAGAAAAAAAATTGGAAAAGCTCTTGGAACGTTGTCGTCGTCGTCGTTGCCGTTGTCGCCTTCAATTTCAATAACAGCCAGTTGCTAGAGCTGTTCCTATACAAATACATATGTACATACAAATTATATATGTACATACTCACTTATATAGTAGCAGCTATGTATTTGCCTGCTTTTTATGGCATTACTTTTTGTCTAATGCATTTCATTTGATTCTACAGATATCACCTAGCATCTTATCAAACGGATCATAACATTTATGTCCATCTGATTAGATTTTTCATATAGAAAACAACATAGTCGGTTTATGCCACATTTCTCATACATAAATCAATGTAATGGCTGTCGCTTTGAATAAAGTTTCCAATTCTCTACAATTCCCCTGAAATGATAACAGCTCGTTGGGGTCTTGGCAGGTGACAGGTGAATGGAGGAGCATTAACTTGAGCTTAGAAAGCATGAAAAGATGATATATGTATGTAAGATCCTTTGTTGAACGCACAAAAAAAAAACAAAAATTAAATAGCCAATTAAAAATGAAATTCATTTTTATATCTCCACTTAAAAAAAAAAAGAATGTATTGGTATGCCACATTTAGTATGTACATATGTAGGTATTATTTAAAATATTTTTAGCTGGAGCCTATAAAATACATATATTCTGGAAAAATATATTTTTAAATTTGCTTAAGGCATAAGCTCTTATATTTTTTTTAATACATAGTTTCAAAATATAAAATTTGTTCGCCCTATTTTTTAGTTTGCTGTAAACAAAATATGTGCAAAAAAATTCCAAAGTTCTGGCATATCTACTTCGATTGCACTTTTTTTTAGATTTACGGACTGTATCTTTGACGCTAAAAAATTAAATGACATAACAAAAACATTTTTTCACACAAAAAAGTTTCCTAAATTTTTTCAATTTTAAAAAACCTTTTTAAGACGATATTCTTAATATTTTTAATATTGAAACCCCTTTTTAGGACGATATTCTTAATATTTGTAATTTTAAAAAAACCTTTTTATGACGATATTGTTAATATTCCAGGCAACTTAAACTAAAGAAAAAAATATAAAAGCTTTTCCCGACAAAAAATAGCTTCTTTAAATAATTTTAGTAAAGTAATTTAATTTGGTTAACTTGAATTTTGTCAATATAAAATTTACAATTTAATGAAACGAAATGAATATATTATTTTATAAATGTTTTAGCATCGTAAAGTAGAAAAACGTTTTATTTGAAGAGTGGAATGTGTGTGACAGAACGGCCTACAATTAGGTCATTTTATCGTAAGTGCTATAAAATGCTCATCCGATATTGATGAAATTTGGCATAGTTATTAATAGCATCATTAAACCCACATATATTAAATTTTGGGACAATCGCGTCAAAATTAACGAAGTTATAGATCGTGACTGATCCGTTTGGGTGGGAGATATATAAAACAATGGTCTGATACAGATGAATCCGAGACATCCGTTTATATGAATTCGTCCCGCCGTGCTGTTCAAAAATATATATGGTGTATATAGTCGGGACGCTTCCTTCTATGCGTTGCACACTTCTGAACCAAATAATTCTATATCCTATACGAAAAATCTTGGGCGTTACAGTTATCTGATTGCAATAAAATTCAATACTTAAATTGAAATACAAAAAGTACAGGGTATGCTTTTAATTTTTTCAAATTTTGGAAAAGAAGGCTTTAAGAAGTCTAAAAGTGTAGGAAGGAGATAGATATGACAATTATAGTCGACACTGTGAGTTAAAATGTACAATTTAGGATCAAAACTATTAAAAACTTACCCTTAAAATATATTTAAAATGTTATTGCATCTGTAAAACAAAGAAAATAAGCTTGTTGATTATTAAAGACGAGAAGGTTAGCTAGAAATACTTAATGAAAATTTTTCAAAATAATGTTTAATAAGCTTTTATTTTTTTCTCGAATTCAAACAGCTATGTATGCAAATTTTTTTGATGATACAGATTTAAAGAAGTTTTATTTTATGAATTATAGAAGAATGTCTTATACTCAATAGACCAAGAAGATTATTTTTAAAGGTATTTATTTGCAGTATCAGATCAGACTCGAAAAATTGAGAAAGTGAACCACAGGCAGAACGACAGGCAATAATTTCATATTTTAATCTTCATTTACTATTTTAAGATGTAAGGTTTGTTTACTAATTTAAGGCTCTTATAGGAAGTATTTTTTGCCTAATAAAACTGCTGAGCAGTTTGTAATTCCCAACTGATTTAAGCATAAGAACTCACTCCTCTCAAAATGTCAAATTCCATGCTGATAAAAAAAAAGTGGGAGCAGCTTCCAAAAGCCTTCTCTTTTGGCTTTTTGTATTGTTAAATCTCATGCCACGTATCAGGAAAAGAGTGAGTCAAAAACTATTCTTATTTTAATTAATTTATTTAGCTTTGAGTCATCTAAATTATCAATTCTATACAGATATCTTAGGCACTTTCTTATCTTGGAGATTAAATGCAATTCTGCAAGTTTGGAATTGAATAACTTGCATCCCAAGTTTGAAATCAAGGTTTTCATCTAAGATAGGTATCTAGCTGCATACATATAAGTTTGTATGTATGTGTGTTTCTTTCTTTGTAAGTTCATAGTACATCTTCATTTTCAAACATTGCCGTTAACTCTTTGTCAACACTTAAGATTTTTGTTTAGATTTTCCAAGCCGTAATTATGCATGACAATTGTACATTTAGTTGTTGTTGTTGCTGTTCGTTGATAATTTTATGCACATAATTGCCACCACAGAAAACAACAACAACAACAGCAAAAACACAAACAAAAAAAACTGTTGCCAAACTACCCAATGTGCCACTTTAATTGCTGACAGTTTGAAAACTTTATTTCTGTCATTTTCTTATTCGCTGCTTCTTCTCCTCTCTCTCTCTCTCACTCGCACTCTTTCTCTCCTTGTCTATTCATTTTGTATTCTTTTTTTATTTGTCTTTTTCCCTCTGTAGTTTTAATGTTACAAACAATTAGAAGCCAAATGACAGAAAAACTGCAGAAACAAACGAAAATACAAAAGCAAAAAAGAGGCAAAAAAAAAAACACAACGAAGTCGACGGGGACAACAACAACACACAACTTTGATGACCAACCAGAAATATGTTTCTCTTTGCAAATTGTCAAATTTGAGCCAAGAATAAAGAAAAACACTGATTTTCCACTTGGCCCTGAAGTTGGCCAGCATTTTACCTGTATCAAAAAAAAAAAAAAAAAAAGAAGTGGATAAAAAAAGAGCCCAACACAAACTATTAATAGAAAATGAAGAAATAAAAATTTAAAAAAAAAAGAAAAAAACCCGAAAGCCCATAAAGTAAATGTTAAACCGAAGCAAACTTTAAAAACCAGTAGTTGGCAACGTGACGCCATAGATTTTGGCTTCCAGCCCCCTCCCCGCCCCAGTCCAAACAACAGTCAACCAACAGGGCCAAGTGGTGTCTCTCTATCAAGCGCCAAAATCAAAGTCGGGAACCCTAACAAACATCACATCACACAGGCCAACAAAATTTCGAGAGAAAATTTTGTCTATACCCTGTAGCCAAAAAAAAAATGAAAAGGTACATTTGTTTAAACGAGAGCCATGAGCATTTAATAAATAGTAAAGCACTTGGTTTTGACATTGTTTAATTTTTAAAGGTCATTATTAATTTAAAGCAGTTAAGTAGATATTTAATTTTTAATTTAAAGCACTTAGTCGGATATTAAACGATCTATATGTATCTAGATAATTTCATTATAATTCAAACTTAAATGAATGATTTATACTTTATATAGGATCAGGGGGGCGTAATAACATTATTAAGCGATATGAAACAGGCAACAGATATAAATTGTAATCTTTCAAAAATGTCTTATTCAGGCCTTTTCTTCTTTCCGAATCGTTTTAAAATGTAGACATTTTTTGCTTTGCAAATTGTTTTCAAATTGAAAGATTAAATTCATAAATGTTTAAGATGATGTAATAACTAAAAACTTAAAGATTTGAAGTCGAGTTAGGGCAAAAAATATAAATTGGAAATAAAAATAGAAAAACATATCTAATTTTGATTCCGAATCGGCAACCGAAACAGAAGGGATTATGAAATGCAAAAAATGGATAATCCGATAATACATTTCATTCTAACTAGAAAAAAGCGAGAACATTTTAGAAATAGTGACGTCTACAAAGGCGTAGAAATATTATTATTGTTATTACAAGTATAGGATATAGTTGTAAACTATCAACTTAACTATATTTTACAAGCACTGGCAACTAAGTCCGGCCTTCGGCTTAGACGAAAACTACATCCATACACTAGCCTGGGATTCGAACCCGGATCCAGAAATTTTATTTTTTACCATCATTCCGAATTAAAAATATTAAAAAAAAAATAGTTTAGAGTAATTATAAATAAAACGTTGCTAATAAAAGCAAACGTTTTGAATTTTTTTATTTTTTACCATCATTCCGAATTAAAAATATTAAAAAAAAAATATTTTAGAGTAATTATAAATAAAACGTTGCTAATAAAGGCAAACGTTTTGAATCTAATGTTACGTAAACAGGTCTAGCAATATTAAAGCAAAATTACAGGATCAGCTAAAAAGATGGGCTATTTTTTGCATAAAGGAAGCTATCCAGCTTTAATCTATAAAACCCTGTTAGATTCTCGATCCGACGATAACTTTTATTTGGGAATCCACCTAGACAGAAGGCTAACTTGGCCCAAACACTTCAATCGACAACATTAATAGTTACCAAAATATTAATAGGTATGGAAATGAGAATCGACAAAATAAAACTAGAAGCAGACCCAAATAAGATTGACAAGAAATGAATTTTTTAACTTATGGATGAGAGCTGCACACACTTACTAACTAAGTAACTATTAATTAATAATTGTTTATCTTGAGTTTGTTGTTAGGTTCTTAAAAAAATCTACATTAAAAATTCATCGTTTCCCTTCAATTCTATACAAGGTATTGGTAGATCGGCGCTTTAATTTGATTCCCGCAGCTTTTACCTTGTTGCTAGGCTGTGTTTTTTCCACATTTAAGTTATCATTCTCTTCAATTTTTTATGAACAGACTTAAGAAAAATGCTTGATTTTATTAGGGGCTTAGAGTTACCAAAAACAGTCGTAATTACGAAACGAAAATGATAAAGAGTATAAGTTGATAGTTGTATGCTAATTATAAATAAATATGTTTAAAGAAAAGAGTTTCAACCACCTTTGAAGTTTACCAAAACTATGTAAGAGACATCTTTAGGTTAATAAACTCAAAAACTTGGACTAGAATTTGAATACTCCAAAAATAACAAAACTTTAAAGGCTTAAAACTTTAGACAAGAAAAGTTGCTGAAATCCTAATTGTTTTTCATATAAAATAACACTTTATAAATTGGTATTAAAATCAATAAGGTCTTTTACAGTCGGGAAGGGCAAATACACTTGACATTGAAATTTTGCCGAAATATCAGTCTAAAACTCTAAGGCAGATTTTTAATTTTTTTTGGTTTTTGTGAATTCCGGAAATCCATAAAGACGGTAACATTGCTTTTGTTAAAGATGAAATTAATATCAATAGCAACAAAATATCTTTAAACTATCTAAACCTAAAAAATATACTTAATTTACTTATTCAATACAATATGGTTCCATAGATCTTACCAACTAAAAAAATTGTCGAATTTTCGATATTAGCAATAATAGGAAAACTAAAGGGCCATACCTTTTTTCTTCCTTTTCTTTTGAGTTTTAAGAATTTTATCCCACAAGGGTTTTTTGAAATTCAAAATACTTTAGGAGATTACTTTCTCGTCATGTGTGGCAAACTTCAAACCTTAAACGAGTTTATCTTGAAACCAGGATTTTTAAAGAAACATAATTCTAACACCTCTTTCAATTTTCAAATTATTAAGAAAGTTTCTGAAAAATGAAGAACCAACCATAAATACCTTAATTGCATTTTAACTGCATTAAATTTTAAACTATTTATATTTTGATTTTTGCATTGTTCACGTTCATGATAATCTTAAAACTCAAAATCCAATTGTTGTCCAACTCTGGTTTTAAAATTTAAAAGTTTTCCTTTAAAAATCGGGAAATCAATGATGAAGCAGATTTTTTCGAGTTATTTATATTGAGTATTTACATTCTATTATTACATAATGATGAATTGATCGTAAATGAAACGATTTTAAACTAATATCTGTTCGATCGAATATGTATTTTATTTTTTACATCCCGTTTACATGTCTTATATGACATCTGGGCTCTGTCTATCTTTTTTAGTGATTCTTTCTCTCTCTCTTTCTCTGCCTTTCATTTACGGTATTCAACATTTTAGACCTACTTTGGGTTGTAATGCATGAAACTTGCATACGGGTAGATTTCGCATACAAACCCAAACAATGTGAATATGATAAATTATTCAAAATATGCACTTTGTCCTCAAAAAAACAAAAACAAAAAGAAGAAGAAACAAATTGTGTTATGGGCATTTGCGCATTTACTGTTATTATTATTGTTGCTGCTGTTGTGGTTGTTGTTGTTGTTGGTGTTACTGCTACTGTTGATTTTTTTCTGCACAAGTGAGCAATTATTTGTGCAACATAATTAAAATTTTATTAATTCATAAACAAGCCAAGTGCAGCAGCAGCAGCTCAACTCGGGGCACTTCATCAACGCCAAATGTGTTTGGTTGGCTGGTTGAGTTACCGCTGTCGTTGCCACTGCCACTCCCACTGCCTTTTTAGCCCGCTGCTGCTGCATCATTCATAAAAAATTCCATAAACGTGCAGACAGAGAGAAGACTTTTATCTCCCCTTTTCTTTCTCTCTCTCTCTCTCTCAGTCTTTTTCTCACTCGTACGCATACCTCATTCTTCTCTATTTCTGTTTGCATATTTTGCACTGCATATACTCCATTTTCACACACACACACACACCTCTCTTTCTCTATCTCTATCTCTTTTACACTCTTTTTATGGTACCTTGTTTTTGGAATTTCCATCTGAAGGCACGTGTCGCAGCTCGTGCTGGTGATGGAAATTTTGTTCTTCTACTACTTGAGATGCAATCAGGACCGGACTTGTGGTAACACATTATTGTGGCTGGTTTTGCTGGTTTTTCAAAGTATTTATTATTTGGTGTAAGGAAAAACAGCAAAATATTGCAGAAAATGAGTATCCAGCTTCAATTCGTGGGGTTTTTTCCTAATTTCCTTTCATTTAAAAAGCCTGGATATACTTTCTAAGAATAATTTAGGTTTCTTTTTCATTTATTCATTTATTTACTTAATTTTGATTAGTAAATTTAATTTGCAAAAATGGCTGGTGTCTATAATCTGATGTAATTTTTAGTATTGTCAGCTAAGTGATCACCAAAAATACTTTAAATGAAACGATTTCAAATTTTAAATAGTAATTTTTAATAGTCTTTATAATTTCACCAAAAATACTTTTAATGAAACAATTTCAAATTTTAAATAGTAATTTGAAATGGTCTCTAGCCATAATTTAAATACATATAACAAAATTAACTCGGCTGTTAATGCTGATCAGGTGAATGTATACTTTATGAAGTCGAAAAAGCATCCTTCTGCCTGTTTCATATTTTTTGAAGACGTTAATATATAAGTTTATTAAATACATTCGTCGTTTAGGGTATGGGACTTCGCTCCCAATAACAAGAAGCAATGAGATTCATCAGATATAATATTTATTAAATATAATACAAAAAGTTCCAAGTTATAATGACTGTGTTCCATGACGAACCAATAAGAATGAATCGATCAAACAGAAATGTTAGAAGGAGAATAATACCAACATTAATTAGTAATTAACTTTACAATAAACTTTGCTCACATAACAGCATATCGTAATTTGGAAAGTCATATGAGATAAATTATATATAAAGATAGTTGTTATCTCTAAGTTATCTCTAAGCTTAAATGAATATCAGATCAGTTGTATCAACATCATGTAAGAAATAAATCACAACTTCATAAGATCGTATAATTTAAACCTTAAAAATATTTATATATTTATTAAATATAAATATATTAATATTATTTGAAAGTTATAGTTATTGTTACTATTGATTTCAGTTCTGTAGGTTTTGTGACTCGGATGTCTGCTCAAGTTTAAGAGTAGTTATTTTTATTCTCCTATTAAATATTATCCTTTAAAGAACTGGTATTGAATATATCGAGAAACTTTGGGTTTTGGTTAATATATTCCAATTCATTGCTCCTCCGTTATTTCTAATAGTATTAAAATTTAATTAAAGCTAACGATTAGGTAAACGGGAAAAATATATAGAAAACCTTTAAATGTTATTATAACAACTAACTTTAACCTATAGACTAGGTAATATAAAATGGTTAATTAAATTCTAAAGTTTAGCCTCTTTGAGTTAATGGTAAACACCTAAAAAAATCAGATTTTCTATTTAATGACTGACTTTTTGTCTTTTTTTGTTTGTCAGATTAAGGCAATTCATTTTAAAGGAGTTGTTTTGTTTTTTCTCCTGAGAAATCTGAACACATTAAAATAAAGATAGATTATAAGTTTAGCTAGCATTCCCTGCGTATACGTAATTTTGTGCTGACAAGTGTATTACTAAAGGAAAAAAGACACATTGAAAAACATTTTGCGCCCATTCACCTCAGCGAGTGGAACCGCACCTGAGTGTACTAATTGAAACAAACTCTTTTTAGAATATGCAAAACTTAATCTTGTTAGCCATTAGATGGTTAGAAACTTCACTTGAATTTCTTTCATGACTCTTTCGTTGGTTTTTCTCAAAATTTTGGTCTTCTCGTTTTGACTTTTTGATTTGGCCCAGAACACCTGTGTCGTTGGTTCGAATTGTGACAGTCAGCATAAAATAGTCTTAAGCAAATAATGTTCAAAAAAATGTATTCGCAAAATCGCGCACAATGCAAACAATATGAAATAAAATAGCACAAAATGCAAAATAAAAAATAAATACAATTTTTTTTTGTGTGCTTAAACTTGGGCAAATAGAAATTTTAAATAAATATGCTAAAAAAAAGTGTGGAAAATTTGGCATGAATAGTAAAATAAAGAAAACGAAATAGCGTAAAAATATATTAAATAATAATCATGTAAAAATCAATTTTATAAATTATTTAATTGCCAAAAATAAGAAAAGGAAAAAAAAATAATACCTTTAAGGTCTATTACCATGAAAAAAGAGCCCAAAAGCTAAGCAGCAAGAACAACACAAAAACCCAAACTTGAAAAGTTGAATAAAAAAATAATTTTCGAAACAAACAACAACAAAAACAAAAAAAAGAATAAATTGCTAACAAAGCGTGGCATAAAAGAGGAAGAGAAGCAAAAGAAGAAGAAGGAGGAGGAGAAGAAAACAAAGAGCAATAACAAAACGGCAAAAATGTTCAACAAAATGCCCCAGTACAGTCACAAGAGCCGTCAAAGAAGCAAACAAATGCCCAACAAAAACAGAAACACAAGCTCAATAGAAGTACAGTGAATACTCCGATAATTTAAATTCACATTTAAAAGGTGTAAAACTACTTTGAGGGTAGATCAAGAGTTTTTATATATGTATAATATGCTCTGTAGTTTGTAGGCTTAATTACTCATTATAACTCTCTAGATTCATTCTTGGACATTCTTTTTTTTTCCATTTTTCTATATCCTTTGGGAAATACTCAACTGAAATAATAAGGTTTTTTTTTATAGCTAAAGGCAAATGGAAGATCATAAGAAATAAATTTCAATTTAAAAAAAAATTATTCCTTTGTATTCCTTTTTGTCACAAAGGCAAAAGTAACTTTTCGTTTTAGGATATGCTTATTAAAATTATTATAAATATTCTTTACATTAATTAGTGGTAATGTTTTATTAAGATTTTTTTTTAATTTCAGCGATTATTGAAAGATAAAAAGGGTTCTTATTAATTCATCTAAACAATTCGAAACTAGAAATAATGTTAAGTATTGATCTTAAGAAATAATGTAACATATTGAACTTTATTTCTAGTCCACCATAATTTGAACTTCATGTAAAATGTTCAACTTAATTTTTTTTATGTCGCTGCACAAACAAATTTTATTTCAACAACGAAAGTTAAATTTTTTTTTTGAAAAACATTTAGAGATTTATGTTTTCTTTAACCAACACCTATAAAAAATTTCTTTTCAATGCTGTGAATTAGAAAATCAAAAGAGCTCATCAGAACTTAAGTGTGCAAGTAGAACGTTTTTTATTATTAAAATTTAATAAACGTAATTAAAACTTGTTCTATTTATTGAGAATTTCCATGAAGTTCTTTACAAAATATTTGCCTTATTAGTAATTACCTTTTATTTGAGGTCAGTTTAAGTGTTAAGTATAGATTGCATTGTTTAACAATGAAATAAACTTGGAATTCATTGAAATACTGTAGAAATATTTGGACTAATATTTACAGTGATTTTGATCATGGCATTTTAATTAAATTTTGTATATTTTTTTTTGAACGAAATGCAAAACTAACCAGTTTGCCCAATTGTTTTAATATGTGTAACTTGCTGCAAAAGATAATTCCGCGTATTGAAAGCATCAAGTGACTGACTGACTTTATTTACCATATATAGCGCCCCAAAAAAAAAAAATGTTCTCATAAGCAACACACATAAGACAAGAATTATGTACAATGTGTCTTCAAATTACACATGGTCTTATCATTTATTAAAAATTCACAGAATTCATTAAGAGAAAGAGAAGAACGAGAAACGAAACGAGAGAGGAAGACCAAACGATGGACAGGCAAACGAGCAGAGAGAATCGACTACATACTACATACATATTTAAATATATCGAATTTCCTTAAGCCCAAAGTCCTAAGGCTAAATCAGAGAGAGATCCCCCGCAAAAGCAAATAAGCAAACTATTTTCTACCTAATGCCTGCAACAGACAACAACAACAACAACAGCAACAGCTCCAAAAAATAACCGAAAATTCTTGGTAAAGCTCAAATCCTGTTTACTTCCTTTTGAGCTACCTAAGCAACCACTAAATCTTCTATTGGTAAGTTTTAGGCGATGCTTTCATGTCAGTGTGTGTATGTACATATGTGTTATGTGTGTGTGTGTGTGCGTAGGTATCCTACATAGTACATATGTATGTACATTTTTTTTTTGTTCCACATATTGTCTCGCCACTGATTTATTATTTACTTTATAAACTAAAGAGAATAAAAAAAAATTTTAAGACACTGCAAGCAACGGATTTATTTTACCCTGCATCAAAAGAGAAACAGTGACTTAACTTTTTAATCACGCAACTAGAATAAAAAGCTAAACTCTAAATGTAAAGGTTATTTTCCAAACTTTTTTAATTAGATGATAAGTATAGATGTTTTACATATTGTATATCTGATTTTTTTTAAAGGATTAATTGCCATAAAAATTATTAATCCCTGAATAAACATACATATATAAAATTTAACTAATAACTATAACAAGAGCTTTTAAAAGTCCTTTCAAAAGATTTTGCCATATTTTCTGTCTTTGAATATGGAAAAATTTATTTAAAAGGTTTTCTGAATTTTTCATAAAGTGTTATATTTTTATATAAAAATTTTTATTCACAACATTTTTCACAGATTAATCTTAGATAAATATATATTGAGATACAAATATTCGATAGTCAGTATAAGATTTAATATCAATTATACACAAAATGAGTACTATAAAGATCGTGATTTAGATCTAATAATAGTTTAATATATTTAAAAATTTCTTTATAAAGGTAAAACACCTGAATTGACTTTTAAATCTATTTATCAAATGCCGAAATTAAAACTGACAATTATCATATGCCATATCAATCAAAAAATGTATCAGGACTTTAAAGCTTGAGGTTAAATAAAGAAATTTTTTTGACGGCACAATTTAAAAAATATTTAAATTTTATTTAATTAAAGTGTCTAATATATTAATATGTATTTGTCGATATTTTCCTTTAAATTTATTTCCACTAAAATAGCTCAAGTTCAAAAGCCTTAAACTTATTTTCTAAGAATTTAATTCTTGGTCTTTAAAATGAAAAAGGTGACCCCGATGAAAGCTCTCAGCATTTATTTTCTGTTCGTTATTTATTAAAATTGCTTACAGGGTATTCAAATGTTTCTATCAAACTTGAATTTTAGTTAATTTGTGTGAGGAGGAACCAAGCTTCTCTTCTATCCATTAAAACAGGATAGGAAGCAGCATCCATCTCATTCACTCACTTACTTACTTACTTACTCATTCGGTTTCATTTTTATTTTGATTTGATTTTGGGGAGCGCTTCACGGAAATCTTGTTAAATTTCGCTTGATTGAATTTGCCTGCATTTCTCAAGGCGGCGGTAGTCGGCGATATTTTTGCTTTTTTATTTCGTATATCAATTTTGTCAAGAATCTTTCAAATGACCACACACACAGACACACACTGAAACAGAACCGTGTAGCATCGACGACAACATTAGCCACTCTTAGGGTGCTGAGGAAAATACTTCTCGTGTCATTCGTAGCTCGTAAATTGCCAATACCAACGCATATATCAACATTATAAAAACACACAATAAGAGTTGCTGCAGCGTAGTACCTAATATGTAATAGTAGTAGCTTTTCTCTTAACCGCACAATTTATGGCAAGGAAATAAAACATAAACAAACCACATAAAGGGGAGCAACTAAAAAAACAAATGTAGAATACGAATCTAAGATACTCTTTATGTTCCACTAGCTTTAATGTCATCTTGGTCATCCTACTTGGTATAAGGATATTTCGCTAAATAGGGACCACAAAATTTTTTTGTGTTTTTACTCTGAAATATTCTAGATTAGCCAAATAAAAAGGAATTTTTAAAAAGTTGACAAGTTTTTGCAGTAAATTTTGAGCTTAATAGTGAATAAATATTTTTCTAACAATATATTGGTAATATAATTAAAAATATTTTTTTAAGTATGGTATTGCAAATTTGTGATTTTAATCGTCTTCAAGTCTTTGTTCTTTAAAAATTTTAAATTTTACAAATGTTTAAAAAAGGTAATTTTGATTTGTAATTATTAATTCTATTGTGAATAATTTTTAATTTTTTTAAATGTCTAAAATGGTTTGGTCTTGGTTTTACCAAATTAAATGGTTAAATATTTTGATGAATTTCTATTGTAAGAAAATTTTTTCATTATTCATATTACTTTAAATGTTTCTTTTGTTTTTCTTTTGGGAAAGTTTCAGTTAAATTGTAATAATTTGTTTTCATTTTATCATTTATTTTTAAAAAATAACTTCTGAAAGCCTTAAAAAGAGGTTTTAAATCTCTGAGTTGAGATCTGTTGGTTTTTTGCTAAATGTTATCTAAAGCACACCTATTATTACCTCTAGACTGATTTAAATGGAAAATATTTTCCTTAAATGCTCTTATTATTCTTGGGCTTTACTTATTTGACTTGATAATACTACTGCAAATGTTTAAGAAACAGTTTTCTGATCATAGAACTCGTCACTTAATTTTATATTGGCAGTTCTTAGGCTCACACCTATTAAAAAAATATATATAAATATATAAAAACTAAATTTTAAATATAATTACCTACATATTTATATCAGAAGAAATTACAGTTTGAAAAATGTGTTAATTAAACTTTATGTTATTTTGTATTCTTAATATGTATGTATTTAAATTTTTTGCCTTTTCCTCTTCTTGTGGGTATCCTTATTTAGGTAAAATATATAAGGTGAGTTTTTTTTCCCATTTTTTTCGCCATCTCTTTATAGAAAACATAATGAAATACTTCCGTTTGGCTTAGTTTTTGTTTTATATTTTTTTTATTATCGCTATTCGCTCCTTCCCTTGTTTATTGAGAGTTGAGTTTGTTTTTCTTTTCTCTTGTTGTTTTTTTGTTTGTTCTTTTATAAAATGTTATGTATTGTTCACTTATGTTAGAACTTTTTTGAATATTTAAGATGGTTGATGAATTTTCGAAGAAATTTCGTTTCATTTAAAATTTCCCAGTTCTAGTGCGTTTTAAAGACCTATTCTTGTTAATTTTAATATGTCGGGTCGAGCGAAAAGTCTTATCAGATAGTCTTCTATTATAAGACAACGACTTTTGCTATATTGGCTATACGCTATTACATAAGTTGGATATGGTTTTCGTTTAATAATTTGTTCAATTGTACTTAATAATTATTTTTTTTAAATTTTTATTTTATTTTTTATTTGCAATCTATCCTAAATAGAGAATAAGCAAATAATTTGAATGGTAAAGATGACATGGGGTGGATTCACCAGTCCGACTCCGAAATTATATTAATTAATTATTTTTTTCCTTAATTGATGCTTTTATCCTTTCAAGTTTCTTGTTCTTCAAGTATTAAATCGATTTATAAATACTTTCATTTCTTCTTGGTTTTATTTTTTTCCTATTTTTGAACAATTTTTAAGTTCTATATATTTTTCCTTGGTTTGATTTTGTTTACCCCATTTTTTCTTACGCTTAAATAAGTAAATAGTTATAGATAAATAAGTACGAAAATTGATGGCATGGATAAAAGGCAATATTTGCTTTAAGAAACTGCGAGACAAAGCTCTTCAAAATTTCAATAATTCTTTCTGGTGGAAGAGAATTAGCTTGGCTCAAAACTAGAAGCAAAAGCGTGTTAGCAACGCTGAGGATGTTTTAGCAAGATTGCAATGAAGTTCACAGCAGGCTAGCTAGCCGGGCTACCTGGGTGGAGTCGCCATGGGCGACTAAGCTGAACCAATGTTAGCCTGGCTGCACAATGAGATTTATTTATCGTGATTGTGCGCTTAATTGAAAATTGTTTGAATGAGCGAATAGGTCTTGGGGCCCCCCGAAACACTACTTGAGAGCGCAACAGGAGTCGGAATCCAGATGCCCATATATCACCCATGACCCATCTCTATAGCTTAACGGTATTTTTAAGCACAATGTTTAGTTGTTTCTCTCCATTGGCATACACTTTTGGTGGGCTCCATTACTTTGACTTCATAGACAATTTGTCAATTTGACATTGCCACGACGAATGGGCTGAAGAAGATGGTATAAAAATTAAAATGTCAAGACATTGCCAACTCATGCTCAAGTTGAGTAGCTACAGAATGTGAATGGAAGGACGGAAGAAGGTTGGAGTATTGTGAATAGGAATCCATCAACCGCCCATGGTGCAAAGACCTCCAACAGATGAGAGCGAACGGAATGGTATGGAAAGCCTTTTCAATCAGATTTCAAATGCATCAGCAGGATAACCACACTCAGTGCCTATAGGGAGAAGTTCTCCTTCTGTTTCTGCTTAATAGATCTTAGAAGAAAAGAACGTATATGGAAAAACCATTTGGCATTTGTAGAAAAATTTCGGCATCGGCTTTGAAAGCACTAAAAAGTTATTTTAATATTTCAAATTTAAATGCAGTACGCATCATCTTATTTTTCCACTTTCAATCGGAAAGTTTATTATTGATTATATTTAATTATATTTTGCTAGCATTTCATCAACCCAATCAATTATATATACACACATATGTTCACAGTCATCATATGACGCAAAGGGACGAAGGACTCTTGCTTTCGTAATCTCCTTGTGTGCCCCTCTTGGGCGGCACTTTACTTATTTTGCCAACTTCACGGGTGGTGCAGAAAAAACAACAACAACAACAAAAACAATTCCATTCCAATAGCTACAATAATAATAGGAAAAATACTTTACAGTATAAGCAGCGCTTTGTGGCAGGACCTCCTACACTCCTCCATGTCTCATGTTGTCCTTAGATGGATTTTCTCCTAATGTGCACCTCCTTCCCGTGCCAACGGTGGCAACTTTGATCAAATTGTTTTCGCAGAGCTTCTGTTTTTGACTTGTTGCTTAGTGCTTTTAATGCTTTCTTTTTTTTTTTCTTGGGGTTTTTCTATTCTTTTGAAACGGGAGAAAATCAATTTTCATGTGAAGCGATAACCCATAAATATGCATGTAGGAGAACAAAAACAGAAAACTCATAAAATATAAGCAACAATAACTTTCCAAAAATATATTAATGAAATCATATTAATGTAACACAAAGCTAAGTCCAGCCAAAAAAACCTATGGAAATTGTATGAAAAATTGACAAGAGAGACGGATAACTGTGGTTCATATCTTGTGAAAATTATTAAATAAAATAGTTTAAATGGATCCTTTCTTCAAAATTTTAAAATAAAACCAATATTTTGGAAAAAATGACTCCTTGTCAGCGAGGAGGTATTTAAATTTCAGTGCGTCAAATGAATTCGATATTGAAAGTCTATGAAGTTAAGTTTTGAAATAAAAATAAGTTGCACGTTACCAAATTTTGAGCATACGGTGGAGATAGAGTTAGCAGTTCGAAGTTAAATTGTTAAATCGCCAAATAGTCTATTGTTTCTGATCTGTAACCCGGAGTCGAATTAACCCAATAAATCGGCGTAGTATTAAGTAACCATAGATCACGCTTTGTAAAGACAATGGCCATCATCTTACTGATAATATGGTATTCGCCTTCCTTGGAGTGCTTAAGTCCACGGTTTCCACCTTTTTTTTGGCCTCTGGCTTATACCGACAGATCTAAGTTTTGTGTTTAAGGTGTAAACATCAACCATTGCTCAACTGATCTCAAGTTTGCCTTTGTAAAGGTCGCATTCTTAGTTGGGGATTTTTATTTCGACTTTTTTTTAGCTTAAATTATTCTTTGGAGTATTGAGAATATTGTCCCAAAAATTCATGTACCTTAGGAGATAATGTTTTTTTGTAAGGCAATGTTCTTCTCATGTAAAGCAAACTTTAAACTTTAAAGGGGTTTTTCTCCACTGCCAGCAAGAATACAGCACGGAATTTTTAACCGATTTTAGTGAAACAAAATGCAATCTAGGCAGAATAGTCATAATTCTGGTTCCAAAATTTAAATTTAAACCGGCGTTAGATTCCGCATATGTAGATGCAATTTTGGTCCCAATCTCAATCATAATTTAAGGATTTTTTACTATTTTATTTCTCAACATTAAAGAAGAAAAAAAACAGACCATTTTTGAAGGGCCGCCATTTTGTCAAAATAAATCCCATCTAACGCCGGGGTATATTAAAATTGCAGACCATACTGCATCGAGTTATCCGAGTTAGCAGGGTGCCTTTTATTTTTGGTTTAACTTTGGAGGTCGAGAACTTTTTGAACAAAAAATAATTTAAGCTAGTTTGGGTCAGGACCTGAATTATTATTGAAGGATTTCTTTTTTTACCAAATGGCGGCCGTTTAGCCTATTTTTTTCTTCTTTAACGTTATAAACAAAATAGTACAAAAAATCCTGAAAAATATGATTGAGGTGGATCTAAAACTCAATTTAAAATATTAAAAAGAAATTATACAAACCGATTACGTTCTACAGGCTAAGCTTCTTAGCGGTCATAAATAATAATAAAAAAAAAAAAAAATTATCTCTGCTTTTGAGATGTTCAACCAAAGAAAAACAATTTTTTTTTCTAAGAAGCAAAATGTAATTAAAATGGTCAGCAATTTGGCACAGATTAAGTTAGCTTCTTTCATATAAACACATTATTAGAGATTAAGAGTGCAGATTATTGAATTCTTCAAAACGATTTTTAGATTTTAAAGGTCTAAAGTCTATATTTTTGCACTTCCGAATGACGTAATCTAAATTCCAAAACCAAAACCACTGTGCAAAAGGGAGACATATGAATCAATGGCTTTTAGATGTGTGAATTTTATGAGCTCGTTGAAATCTACATAAATGGGCAATGCAACGGATCACATAAAGAACTGTTGAAAAAAGAATAAATTTTTGCTTAAAGGAATGGAAGCAAAAAATGTGGAAAAAAATGTTGTTCTGGAGGTAGCGACAAAAATTTTCCGGTTTTACCTTTGGCCCAGCTGGTTGTCCAAGTGTCGTCTGCCTGCGTCAATTACTTAATTTTAATGGCTTTTATTATGCACACATGACTATCTCTCTTGCTCTTATTACCCATCCAGCTCTCTCTTTCTCTCCCTCTCTTGGTGTTTCCCTCTCCAACGTGTACACGCAAATTGGAAAGTGTAAAACGCTCGCATTTACACACTCATAAACATTCCGAACGAGCTCATACAGAGCCATTAATACACAGTCGAATCAAGATAAACCGTGGTTTTTTTTTTGGCATACCTTCATGCAAGGATTTAAATTGTTATACCCAAGAATCCTTTTTTATATAGCTTCGAAATGCACTCTCAACCGAATTCAATCAATTTATTTGAAAAATTTGCTTAAGTGTTGCGGTAAATATTGTTTGATATAAAGAGTTACAAATTATGTTCTATATTCGCTAAGAACCTGATAAGTTTCCGCTTTAGCTTTGAGAAGTCCGGTCTAAGCTTTAACTAATTCAATATTAGCGATCAATTTACCTGGTTAACAATGTTTTCAAGAGAGGATAACATTTTTGTCACAAAGACTAAGATTTCTATGAGTCAGTTATGGTAAATAGATTAGATCAAACACAGATATATATATGTCTGATCAAAATTAATAATTTCGTTTCACCAACTAACTAATAAGGTGTTGAAAGAAAACATTTATAGATGTTGGTAAAACCCAGAAATAAATATTTTTCAATTGATTTATGGATATTTACTTTTTAAATTTTAAATAAAAAATATGTTGCAATTTTGTTTTTGATTTACAAGGATTTATGGTCCCGAAATGTATGTTTAAATGTATTTTTATACAATTTTTTTAAATAAACTTTTTAATACACAAATATCTGAACCTTACTTTGTGTTTGATAGACAACCATTTAAAGAATTACGGGGAAACAAGCAAACACCCAAAAATCATCTTTAATTTTAAGGCTTTCCTTAAACGCTAAGAAGTTATTTTTGGATGCATCGAATATCATATATCTATGTATTAAAAAATTCCTTTAATAAATTTCTTTAAATAAGTTACGTATACAATATAACTTTTTATACCCTTGCAGAGGGTATTATAAAATTGGTCAGATGTTTGTAACACACAGAAGGAGACGTTTCCGACCCTATAAAGTATATATATTCTTGATCAGCATGAGAAGCTGAGTTGATATAGCCATGTCCGTCTGTCCGTCTGACCGTCTGTCCGTCCGTCTGTGCGTATGCGTTTTACTCAGCCATCTTAAGAGCTATCGGAATGAAATTTTTTTTATTTCAAACGATTTTTCTTTATTTATTATACATATTTCTGACTAAGCTGAGATATTCGAAATACTTTAGTAAGTCCTTAAAAGACTCAGCTGTCAAAAAGTGGTTGTATGGCATGTACATATATGTATATAGGAATATTTATCTACATATGAACGTATATACATACATATGTATGTATGCATTTTTAAAACCAAAGGTCCTAACTGATTATGTTGTCTTCAGATAAGCCCTGGTCAGTTGCCCTTCCCGTATCGGGATTCCTTTTTTGAAGAATTCATTTAATGAAATTTAAAAAAAATATTTTTTTTACTAATTCATTTGTTTATTTTAATTCTTTTAAAAATTATGTTCTATTTTGCTTTTTTTGTATAAGAAAATATTCAGTTAATAAATATTTATATATGTATCTTAAATACGCCGTAAATTTTTAAAGTCCTAAGCATTTAATGTGGCCTAACCCTAAGCTTGTGAGGTAGGAACTTCTAGTTGAATTCGATATTGGATTCTTTTATAACTACATAAATTCTATTTGAAATCTTCTGAAAATTATGTTTTTTATTTGTAATGTCATTCGAAAAGATAATTTGACAAATAAAATTATTCTTAAGCTAACTTTCGATTAAAATTTGTGACTTTGTTAGTGAATGTTGTCTACAAATTTGTTGCTAAGGAGAATTTTTTAATAATAAATTAAATCTCACCTGGCATAGAAGACAATTTTGATTAATATATTTATGATTTATAAGTACATACATTGATGTATGTATGTAAGCATTTGTAGGTATGTACAGATGTATGTGTGTATCTATTCCACTTGTTGCCAACTGGCTGTTGTTGTTGTTGCTGTTGCTGGATACTTTTCGTTGTTGTTTTCTTTTTGTTTATAATGCGTCTGCCGAGACGCCACAATGGCAACAACAAATAAACAAAAGACGAAGACGATAGCGATGGCAACTGCGACGGCAACGGCGACGGCGACGCAGGTGTCGAGACTTGCGACTGCAAAAATTATTACACGAAGACGAGAGACAAATCCAAATACAACATATTTACATAGGCACAACACACACACATGACACGCACACGCACCAACACTTGAATGTAGAGTCGTACACACACACACACAGTTACATACACTGAGTGTAACAGTAACAATTGTATCAATTTCAAATTTGAAATATAAACTCAATTGTTTATAATAATAACAATAAATACAACAATTGCTTTTGTTGGTTTTGTTTGTGTTTTCATTCTGCTCTTATCATTTGTTGCCACGCCCTTTGTTCCATTGGGCCAAACATTGATACGATTTATGCACAATATATTGGTCGAGATTTCCCTCTTCATTTAATCGAACGAAAAATAATTCATTAATTAGTAATTTCCACTTTATTTTAATAATCAAGAGCAGCAGGTCGCGATTTAAGGTCGGCATAAAAAACTAAGTAAGTTCTTTGACGCTTATCAGCACTACAAGTGTGTTTGCTTTACAACACTGTCGTCAAACAGCTGACCGGGACGAGTGATGATACGCTGGCTATGAAATGGCAAGAGGCATGTTGGCGTAAAATGATCATTTACTATTAATTCTTAATAGGCTTGAGCCATGATCAACAGGCATCACAACTAAATTTGAAACTAATAATATTTTTTAAGGCAATAGAAAGATAATAATAAAAGGAGCAAAATCATTTATTTAAACAAAACCAATTGAGCTACCTTCTTCAGTGTACTTTTATTATTTTTGTGAATAATTAACTGTTTTCAAATTATTTAAGGATTATTTATAGTACAACAACTACCTACCTTGCTGACATTCTTAAAGAGCTAAGAACACATCACTTTTCAAAATATATTTGAAATGTTTAAAAAACTGTCTAATTTTAAAATCCCCTCTTGTAATATTTCTTTTGTTGTAACCTTTCTCTTAGGTAATTTGCTTATTGTGTATACCAGAGAACAACAGTAAAACATTAAATCCCTGTCTTCTGGTAAAAAGGTATAATTTGAAAAAAAAAAACGATAACTTTCAGCGACAAAGAAATTTATCCTTGTAAATTATAGAGATCAATTAATCATTAATTTTTAATTGATATATAATTATATTATAATTGCTAAGTAAATAAAATAGGGCTAATTTCCAGTAAACTTTGTTAAATAAATAAAAAACGAGTTAAAACTTATATTGTAGATTAATATCTAACTGCCGCAAAAACCTCTTTTCTAAGAAGTAAGCAATTTCTCATGAAATTGATAAATAGATAAATCTTCATTTTATGTTTTTTTTTATCTCCAGTTGAAAAAATTGATTTAATCAATGAAAGAACTAAAATTTATTTAAAGTAAATCATATTAGTTTGTCAATTAAATAAAAAAAAAAAATCATAATCTTTGGAGTTCGTTTATAACTATTATATGGGATATTTAAAAGTATTGATTATAACCTTTTTTTATGTGGTATTCGATATCTTTTCTGCCAAAAATTACTTAAAATCAAAAATAAATTAAACCTAAATTTTACTTTTGAAAAAATCATAAAAAACACAATTTTTTCTTCATAGTTCCGTTTTATTTAAATTATCATGGAAAAAATTATAATAAAGGGTTTTTGCACGAACTATTATATCGGAATATTTTTGAAATAACAATTTTTTTTGGTCCCTGGTCAAATATATGTTTTATAGCTATTTTAATTTTTTTTTTGTTTGACTTATTTCTGTATGCAATTTAGTGCGTAAATATAGCTACATAAATTGCCAGCAGCAGTTTTTGCAAGCTAAATTGGCAACACTATTTAACCAGCTGTTTCATATTTCCAAATTTAGCAGCACTGCTCTCTAGACCATATTATTTGGAGTTTTATTTTTTACCATTTGTGGCTGATTTGTTGTGAATGAGCATTAGAATTATTTAAAAACGCAAATGAGTGCCAGTGCCGAGTTTCAAACGTGGCTGAATGAGCAACTGCGTCAGCTCAACACAGATGAAAACGTGTTCGGTTCGTATATTATCAGCATTCTGGAGGGCGAGGTAAGCCATGCCAAAGGTGTCTGAATGTAGACTCGAGAATTGTTTATTTAAAGTAATATTAATTTCATTGTTTAGGAGACACAAGATGAGAAACTAGAGGCACTGGAAGATATTTTAAGTGAGACGGGGGTGAGTTGGTGAAATTTGTTTATTGTAAACTGAGTAAATATCTGAAAAACTACTTTAAGTCATCCGATATTGAGGAAATAGTTAAAACTATTCTACAAAAATGGCTACAAAGTCATCCATCGGCTGATGAGCCACCTAAAAAGGGTCTGGACATCGATGTAAATGCCCAATTGGCCAAATTGTTGGAGCAACAAAAGTTACAACCAACTATCAACCAGCGTGAATACACAGCGGAAGAACGTCGCATCAAGGAACAGATATTGGCACAATATTCACAGGTCTGAACTTTAAACTTTAATCATAATGCATAATGTAAAACGTGTCACAACTACATGTTTCTTTTATCTCAACTTGCTGATTTCTATCTTGAAATTCGTACCATTTAAAGGCACAAAAAAACGAGAGATTTGTCCCATTGTCTTCAAAAGAAATGTACCATAACCACTTGGAAATTAGTTATCTTTGCAGCATTTACTAGCAAGCATTTTGCTCTGCATATAGAAACAATTGTTAGTTACACCTTAACTCAACAGGTTACCCTTTCGATAATTTTATATTTGATACAAATATTGTGGTACATGAAAGGATAAACGATAGCATATTGTTAATTTGATATTTATTATCGAAAGCCTATAAATCTTTTAATATTGCCTAAAATACAGTACCTACATTCTAGCCAGGAAATTAATTAGGCTTTGTTTACTTTTTATACCTACATAAAAATTTATAATCTATTCTAATGTCTAATTATCTTATTCCACCCTTAATAATATGGCAAAATATTGTAAATAGCAAATTGAATTCAGAGTATTCATAGACGAATACTAGTTTTTGTTGTATTCGATATTAATACATCTGAAAAAGTTCATTTAAATTTCATCATATGGTGATAAAAAATGACTCATTCGATGAGGAATTTAACGTTTACTCGTATTACAAGAAAACCTATACTTCAGAATCAATTAGAGACGTAAAATGACGCCAAATTAAGAGGCAGAAAAAAATGCATACAAAAATCATGAACAATTTTATATGTCCTAAAATCGAATTATGAGGATAATTATGCAATTTGTGGGTATACAATTTCTCTTAGTTTTACGAGGGTAACACTAAAGAAATTTAAAAAATTTAAGTAATGAGATTCTATTTCATTAAACAACTAAGACGGTTAAAGCCAAGAAAATTTAGAAAATTTATATTAAATATTTTAAATATTAAATATTTTATATTAATATTTTAATACAATGAACAATCTAAATCAATGAAATGGATTAAAGACTGTTGTCCGATATCATTATTTTAAGATAGTATAAAATCAAAATTATAGTACAAAAACCGCGTGTGTGAAATACAGAGACGCATTTATGGGAGTAGAAAGTGGTAAAGCTAATTATTGGTTTTAGACAAATATGCATTTCATTTGAAACATTTTGGAAATTCTAAAAACCTCGTAATTTTGTAACTCTGTTACTTTGCCGAATTTTAACCGATTTTCGAAAGTAATATATAATTTTAAGCGCAAATTTAAATTGAAATGTTAGTCACGCTAATTATCAAGTTATATTTTCAAGCAAGCCAAAAAATTCAAATGGAGTGCTGCAACTCTTCCAATAATTTCATTCACTAGATTGGAATAGTCAATATATTAAGTATTTGAAAATTTTTTGGCATATTTTTCTTACAAAAATCTGATCTACATTTTTTTTGTCAAATATCCACGTGGTTCATGCCGTTTTATAGTATAATAAATCCCGATTTAATCGATACACAAGTTTTTTAAAAAAAGGTTAATTTAAATTGTCCAAAATATACTCTGAAATGAAGGTAGATGGAACAAAAATTTTTGTTAAACAAATTTTATTTCTACTAGTACTCTGGTTTTTAACCGATTTTGATTCATGTCCTTTACAATGAATTAAAGCCTCGAAACATTTTTTTTTTTATTAATACAAGTCCTGCGGTGACTTAATCCGAAGTGTAAGGAAGTATGACCCGATAATGTCAATATTAACACTAAAATCTTTCTAGTCTTAACAAGCTTTTCTTCATATCAAATAGCGACTAGGTTTGAGAAACAATGCTTGATATTGGAAATTATGTATTATAAATATCAATTCATAATATAATATAGTTTTAATTGAACAATTCCTAACCACAGCAGAAAATGTGTCATCTCATATTAAATCAGTCAATGATGTTCAATACATATTTATTTGATATTCATAAGATTTTGCATCAAAAGGTAACATTTCATTAGAACACTTTTGTATTGAGCCATATGTTCTTATGATGCTCTTTTGCAATGTAAGTGGAAATCGATTATGTAGTTGGTCGTATCATCATTTGTACAAATGTTAGTGATTGTAGATTCAATGATTGATTTGGATCAGCCCAAGTACCCCATGTAATGCCATTTTTATGAGCTAAACCATTGGTATGGAACCATCCATTTAATTTACTGTAAATAAAAACAAAATTTAATAGTTATTATCTTACGATTTAGAAAAGATAATTTACTTTACCTTTCGCCACACGATGTATACCACCATCCACCTGATGCACCTAAAGCGCAATTATGTTGAACCAATAAATTATTATGACGATCATGAGTTGAAAAGAAAGCGCCAACATGGGAACTCAACGAATCGCCAGCAGTTCCTGTATAATTTCCAACCGATAAGAGTTGATAATTTTTCCCTTCGCCACTTATTTTGAAATTATCATAGCGTGCATATCCAATTTTACCATTAATATCACCAAGTTGGATATACAATTCGTGCGGTCTAGTTTTCAGAATCAAATACAGATTGTCGAGACCAACAAAAAAGTTTTGTTTTGCTTCACCGAATCCCTTCTTATAGTCATGCCAATTGCGATCGAAATTGACTCTTGGATCAATGCGTCTTTGAATCACAGTCCAACTTGATATAGGTGATATGTAAGGCACCTCAAAAGGTGGACGTCCTGCCAATTGCAAGCGCCGAACACCTTCAACATAGAGACCCTGATTGGGTAGATTTTCCTCCTGCTGTCTGTATTGAATCGATCCTCCCTCCAAGAACTTACTTACTTGAACCCTCAAACTATTAAAGGCGCTTAGTAGAACACTATTGGTTACCGTGTCCTTTTTTAACTGGTCCTTTAGGTCCTTGACTATTTCATCCTTAGCCTCCAGTAAAGCCTTTTGTGCCGCAAGTTCTTGCATGACATTACCTCCTGCCACCTGATCATTCAGTTGAACTCGGCAAATTTGCAATTCTTTATCAAGACGGTTAATTTTCGCAATTGATTCACTGGGAGCCTCTGTAGATTTATTCATTCGAGCTATGTGATTCGCCAAGGTAATAACGTCACTAAAACAATAAGTAACGCATTTGTCATCTTGGGCTGTATTCTAGAATAATAATTAAATAAGAATAATTAGATTAAATTTAAGTATGTAGTTATTACCAATTCTTTTGGCACTAAATTTTCAAGATCCGCAGTTATGCCCTGTAGAAGGAATAAACAAATGATTCCTTTTAACAATTTTGTCATTTTAGAATTATAGCTTCAACTTTCGAAAATGAAATGAGACTGTACCATCTATTCTATCGACTTTATATTGATCAGGAGAGTTCAGGGGTGGATTAAGGTTGTGAGATAAAGTTGTAAAGAGCAAAGTTCGATTATTTGATCTACGAAATTAAATATTTTCTACATCTTTTTCTAAAACCTTGCTGACAATTGGATTTCTAACTAACTGACAGATAATATTGAGTCTAAAAGAACAGTTATTAGGAATAAGATAATTTTGTTTATGGCCCTCAAATGCCTTAATCCACCCCAAGATTAAGTTATTTAACAATATTATAATATGCATAAAAAAAAAATATTTTACAAGTGTGACTGATGTAAAAAATCGCTTGGTAAATTGATTGTAGATTATAATATTACCACTTTTGCCATATATAACCATATCCTTATCAAAATTCTGTGTGTGGTTGACGACTCTTTACTATTTTTTACTCTTTTTTATACAGATTCTTCAGCTAGCCTTAGACCGTAACGTAGCCAACTAGTTTTATTTTTGAAATACCCACTAAAATATATATATTTGAGGTCTCTTTATATTTAATTGGTTAAAAATGACTTGGTACTTTTTTTTAAGGTAGCTATAAAGAAAAAAAAGAATGTTGCGTTTTTTTTTTAAACAATTATTAGAATACTATAGATATATCAAACTTTAATTGCTTGAGGTCAATAAATAAAAACACAAGTTTTTATACGGATTTAGCTACAACAACCTTTTATGGATATATGTAGATAAAAATACTTTAAACATTTTTCTTAATTTTGTATTGACAACTAAACGGAATATTTCTGAAGTCCATGAAGACTTCAAAGTATCTTGGCTTTTTAAAAATGTTTATATAGTATGACAAAAAAATACAATTACTCTGTGATTTTCATTTGATAAATGCATTCCTTTTAGTCAATTTGTTGGGAATTGTACTTCGATTCCCACATATTTATTTAACAATATTATAAAATCTAACAAGAGTCACATTCATTAACATGGTTAAGACGAAAAATTATTTTTAAGCATGTCAAAGTGGTTTTTCAAATAATTGCAGACTCTATATTCTCATGTATATGACTGTTTTTACAGAATTTGGTTATTTCAGCTATTAAGTTTATTTAAAAGTTGGACGAATTCCAGAGACGACCAACAAAAAAAAAATATGAAACAGAAAATTGAAAAAACTTGATAAAAAGATAACAATAACAACCATATGAGAGTGAAGATAAACCCACAAAAAACCAAACAGTTACCCAGCAAAAACTACTTCTTGAGATCGGACATTTCTAACATATAGAACAATTAGAAAGAAAATATAGAACCAAATTTATTGCATAGCTGCTATATATGTAGGACATTAAATTAAATTAAATAATTCAATAATCAAACTAAATCATTCGAGTCTTAAAGGTTTTATAGATTTAAGAGAATGAACTAGAGTGACCATCGGGATGAGAGAGCACTCAAGGATGGGTCAATAAAAACTTTTAATTCTAAGCCCCCATTCGGCCTGACCAAGAATATCTTGATATACTAGATCAATTTCGTCTCAAGTTGGATCGCCAGGACATTGCTTACCAAACCAAGATATGTCCCGAAAAAAACGGGAAAAATGGTCAACTTACTGGTAATTAAAATCATTCCAAGCGATTTGTAATTAATCAGAAAAATGAAATGCTAAATGCTTTTACGTTAGATAATAAAGTTCTCTTTATATCTTAATATTATATTAACAAAATCAAGGCTTAGATACTCACGTAACAAAAAAAGAGGAAAACCTCAGACAAGGTCTAAAAACATTAATTAAATCGATTCATTTTGAGATGACTATGACTTATTTAACAGAAAATACTTTTAAAATGCTCTACGGTAATATTTTGAAGACCAATTGCCTTTACTTATATAAAACAAAAATTGATTACTGTTTAAGTATACAAACTTAACCCAAATGGGACCCAAAAATCTCATAAAAATTTCGATACACGTTTCATTATATAGAAACTAATTTGATAAGCTCCTAAGGGATTTAAGTTGAAAGATTATCTGACATCCGGGCGACATTAGGAATGTCTAACCAATACCACATGCAAAAGAATACTGAAATGTTTTCCCATATTAAATCCACGTTTTATATTATATATAATGTAATTAATATTGCAGACTGCTGTGGCAGAGGAAGACGATGATGAGTCGGATGCCGAGAGCAATGATGGAACTGGTGGAGGTGGTGGACTGGCGCCGAATACCAATAAGTCCGATGTCCAAGCTCTGGCCAAGGAGAAACGAGAACAAGCCCGTCTCGACAGTGCGGCCAAGAAGCAAAAGGATAAAGACGATCGCGAAAAGCAAAAACAACTCAGAGAGGAAAAGAAAGAGAAGCGGAAAACTGTCAAGGGCGAACGTCGTCGGTAACCGCAACTAGTCTATGAAACTTATCTGAAAATTTTTTGAGGAACGCTCAGTGCAAATTGTTTAAAGATTCTCCGAGAGAATCTTTTGCATTATGTTTGCCGCCCAATATCGACATATTTGTAAGGAAAATGTATTGCGATTTATAAAACTGTGCAAAACAAATGTGTTTTTTTTTTCTTCTGTATAAATTAATTTACTAAATTAAATGTATATAGTTTTCACTTTGCAGCACATTTTTTTTAAAGAGATATCAGAATTTAATTTTGTAATACTACAACTTGGCCAACTTAAACTTAAGTTTGATTTTTAAATTGATAGTTTATTTTGGAAAAATTCAAGCCTCATCGTCATCATCATCATCATCATCATCGTCGTCATCATCATCATCATCAGCTGTGGTTTCCTTCTCTTCGACATCATTTTCGACTTCGTTATTCTCATCATCGGCTGCTAAAGATTTGTCAGTCTCCTCCGTTTGTAGCTCCAAAGAGATTTTCTTTACAGCCTCCAAATCATCCAGTTTTATACGTCGATTATTTGGATCCAAGCAATTAGCTTTTACATCAATAAAATCACTTATTTGTTGATCATCCCAACTGGAATACTGGAAAATAATAGTCAAGTCAAAAATGTAAATAGTATATGTAACTTATCTATAATAAATATTAAAGTTTAAAGGCATTCCAAGTAGACGATAATACCAAATTGAATCTGTTGACTGAAATTTCTATAGGAGTCTTTACTTTAAAACCATATACTATCTTAATAGTATATGGACGACTCATCATCGTCTAAGTTTGCATATTTAAAGCCCTAAAATATTCTTAATTTTAAAAGGGTTTGTTGTTTAATTCGATTGTTCATCAATCTTAAAATATTTTAATACTTTTACTTGGATTATTATATTTATAATTTATAGTAGTTTCTACATTTTGACTGATTGAACTTTAGGTCACATATTATGTAGTAATTGTTTAGTTTTTCTAGAAAAACATAACATTCCAGTTGCTTTTGCCTGAATACGTTTAAATTTGAAAGTCTGATAATAGTTGAAGAAACCTAAACAATTACTAATTGACAGTTTATTACGTATTCTATAATTCCAGAATGCTAAAACATATGTTTTTGTGCATATGCTAATAAATTTAGAAAAACAATTTTTGTCATAAATATATTTTAAAAAATTGTTTTAAGCTGTGTGAAAATTTATTATAAACTAAAACTGAATTATCGTACATATTTGCTTTTACTAGTCTATAAAATCGTATTGATATAGGAATATAGCTATTTCTGATCAAGTTTAGTTGGCCATATTTATGCCTAAACTAACTGAATTTCCAAATTTTTCTAAAAGATGATCATTTTTACAAAGTAATTTTCTATATATAGGGTCTTAAACTTACCACCGAACTTGAGGTAAATAGCAATTGCTCCTCCTCGGGTTTACCCTCCTCTGGTGTTGTCTTGACTCTCAAATATTTTTGTAAAAGATTCGTTTGCTCATCCTTACGCCAAAGGCACAAGCGCTGATTCTTTAACCAATCCTTTTCGATTAGGTCATTCTTTTTGATTAGCAAATCCAATTGTTGAAGTTTCACAAATTGTTTTTTAGGCGGCAAATTTTGCGGTCGCTTTGACGATGAGGATGACGAAGTGCTCGCCGCTGGATACTCAAAATCGTCATCGGAGAGCTCCTCCGTTTCTGGGTCATCATCATTGTCAGAATCATCATTGTCATCGCTGACTTTGGTCAGGCGACGTTTGGCCAATTTGGATGCTGTTGGCGCTCTACGTTTGCGTCCTCCACCCTCGCGTGATTGTTGCTTCGGTGGTGGACGTTGTCGCTTCTTGTTGGGGCGCCAATCCTCCTCGGAATCGGAGTCATCTAATGGACTAAAGTCCTCTTCATCGCTTTCCTCAAACGTTGTGGTCACCAGTTCGGTGCGACTTCGCATTATCTTTGCTGCTCCTTGATGGATTTTTTGTTTTGCTTTTTTGTTGATATTTTCTTTACGAAATTTTCGTGTTTCGGCTGCTGCGTCTCAAAGCTGACTGAAAATTTTTTATTGTTGTTTCCACAAAAAGCCCTGGCCTCCGTTTCTGCCTCCCCCTCGCCTGTTTCTCCATGAACCAGAACACATCTCAATACTATCCTTTCCGGGGTGAGTTTTTTTTTGCGTGTTTTTGTTGTGGATTATGTGATTTGTTCTCTCAGGAACTCTGTTGGAAAGCTTTTGGGATGGAAAAGCTTAATTTTTGGGACAGCTTTCAAGTAACTAGGACTAACATTTGAATAGAAAAATCGAACTGATTAGGGCATTCAATCTGTTAGATAAAGAAATCTATTAACAAATTTTAGGTAATCATTTTATCATTTTATTCCGCCACTTTGCAGCAATAGATTAATTATTAAATGTTTAAAGAAAGTATTCGTCTTTAGTTATATACTAACTTGGCTTGTTGTTATCACTAGTCTTTACAAGTTTACTCTAACCACAGTGATATCAGCTTGAATGCTGCAATGAGGTCTATGAGGTTAACTTGTTTATTCAAAAAATGGACCATTTATTTAACCCAATTTGCGTAAAAATAAAAATAAATTATCATCGATTGGCTTACTTTGTTCGACCAACTTAAAGAAATGTATTATTTTAATCTTGTAAAATGAATAATATATGATCTAAAATTTCATTTAATTTCTACCTCACTGAATGTCTTTGCTATGGTCAAGAAGTCATTGTATGGCATAAATCCGAAAAATTGAGTTACAAAATTTGAATTTCCGATTTTTTACATCTAGATTAGCTTTTTGGTTTGGTTTTTCTTTTAAGTTTCTATTTTCGTTTATTTTTCATTGCAATTTGACTGTTTCTAGTCTTGTCAGCTATGTCAGCCTACTTCGTCTTGTCGGGCTAAAAAAAAAGGACTCCAGCAATGATCAAAGAATTTAATACTGAATATATGTCTTGGATGAAAAAGTTGGAAAAATCTTAAACCTGGTCAAAGAAATTTTGATTAATATTAATCAAGATAATAATCAATTTTGGGAGAAGAACATGGTAACTGTTTATTGATGAATGTAGAGAAATTAGACAAATAAGAACAAATATTTGAGATAATTTTTTAAAATTTATTTTAAAACTGAAGTAGACAGTTGCGCAAGTAAAAGTTGGTATGGATGGAGTACTCTACAATCCTTCTTCGTTCACAGTAAAATCTAAGAAAAACTGGCTGAAATATATAATCAATAAAGTTATATAATTTAACACATGGGAAAACTAGGAAAAACTTCCCTAATAAACATTTCTTATACTGGGCGGATACCTCATTAGCATAAACAATTTATGTTTTCAAAGAAAAAAAATCAACTTATTTTATTATTTATTGAATAATAATTCAAAAAGTCGATTTTAAGGCCCATTCTATGTAATTTGTATACTGTAGACGGAGTAATTTATTCATTTTATTCGTAATAAATAACAATGTTGAGTTAAATCTATATTGATATGGAACAATATTTTTTATATGAAACATGGTCTCAAATTAAGATACTTTTAGAGCCCCACAAATACCACAAAAAATTAAAAGTTAGAAAAAATTGTAATTTATTTTAAAAGTCAACAAATCAAAGTAACTAACTGTATAGTTCCTTTTGACTTAAATAAATTCAAATAAAATACAGAATTTTTAAAACATACGAAGCTTGATACTCGAAATGTGGTCCAATATGTATGTATTAAATATAGGTTTGTAACACAGAGAACAAGGCGTTTCTAAATTATTAAAATATATAAAATGTATATTACAAATGATAATCATATGGTCAGTATATACCGATTAAAACGATACTCGAGGGACTACCAATATGTCTTCATTACAACCAATATTGGTTTAAACCCATACTCACTTGATTAATAACCAACCATAGTTATAGCCATAGTTATAATCGGCACCTACTATGTACATATATTCTTTTCTCCCAAGTGAGTCACCTTAAAAAACATGTGCGTATTTTTTAATAAAAAGTCCCTCTTTCGATTCATAGTAATAAAGGAAAAATTCATTTCGAACAGTTTTCGAAGATTCGAACTTGTACCAAAGTCATTATCAGCAATACTTTGTTGCGTGCTACTTTAAAGACTTTTTTACTGCTTCCTCGCTGCATTTATTTAGAATTAGAATTATAATTTTTTAACTTGGCTATTTATTAGGAAAATGTCTAAAAGTAGTTTCTTCTGTGTTCTCGATGTGATTATACCTTTAATTCATAACGCATTGAATACAAAAATAAAAAAATTAAAGATCTTACCAATTTCAAAGTTATCGCTAAAAAACGACTATTTTTATATACAAATGTGTTTTAAATGTCTCACTTGGAAGATTCTCACACATATATATTTAAATAAGAAAGAGTATCACATTCGTATAATTTCTCTGGTATATACACTTTTGATCGGTATAGTACGCCATATAACTAAAGTCGGTGCGATGACTTATGTTAGTTTCTTTTAGATTACGAAACTTAGTGGATCAATTCATCTTATCTATTTGAATGAATCCTTGGGCATTAGAAAAATCAAGTTTCGATGGAAGTCCACAGTTTTAGTTCGGTTTTGATAAAAATATAAAATTAAATTTAAGTGAGTTTTGCCTTGTAAACACAAATCATTATACAATATTTTTTACAATCGAACTTAGCCGGCTCGAGGTCAATCTTACAAAAGAAGATTATTTCAAAGGCAACACACAAAAAGGTGAGCAGGTTGTCTGTATAGCTATTTCAAGAACTACCAAGTTCTATCATCAGCAGACTTTGCTAAAGAACTCCAGAATTGCAATAGCCATACCATGTCTTCAACGCTAAAACTAGTTGGGAATTACATTGCCAACTAAATGAAGCGAAAAAAGCTGGCGAAGCCTACAATACCGAAGACCACCTTTTGTGCATACCCTTAGGCGCTATGAAACATTAGTGTAAGAGCTTCGCCCTTAACAAACTAAATTCACGACCTGTTATTTTATACACGGTATATTGTACCATATAGAAAAAAGGGTTTTTTTGGAATAAAATTCCAAAGTAACGGCGTGCCTTCCGTTAGTGTTATCTGGTTAGAGATTACGACCTATTGAAATTTAAATCGAACTTAGCCGGCTCGAGGTCAATCTTACAAAAGAATATTACAATATTATCTTATATCTCAGCTGAAAAGAAATATAATAAGTTTAAACTCTGAAATGTATTTAGCTAGCTTTACGCTAAGTATAATAATAAAGAAAATTAAGCATCTAATAAAAATAAATAAAAATTTAAGTGTTGTTAACAGACTAATCGATATTGATTTTCACAAGATCTTACCATATAGAATCATATGATCATTTTAATGGAAAAATAATAAAGACAAACATTTGTATATAATTTTATTGGATTTATTTTATTTAAACATTTACATAAAGCTGGACAATACATATTCGTACATATATATAGCATATATACTAACATCTAATTGAGAATTTAATTAAATATTTTGTTATCGAATTTATTATTATTTAATTGTTTAATAAGTCGTTGCTCTAGAAAGAATTGATTCACTTCATTTCTAAACTAATGGTAATGCATATTTAAGATATCTTTCACTTAAACCTTTAAACGCTATACTCGAGTAGGCGTACCAAAAATGGGCGTGGCATTGTTTCGACGTTGGGCCAAAGGTGAGGCAGGCTGCGGCACAGTGGGTCCATTATTATTGTTCAGTAGACGACGCTGTTGACTATCGGAATAGGCGCGTTCTACAAGGAAGTTGTACAGATCACATAATGATATTAAACTATATATCTACATATATGTATGAATACGTGATATATTGAATAACTAAGCCGATTTCAATCATGCATTATGTGGTGTATATATATGTAGGATTTATGGGTGATCTTTGTTTCATGCTATATGTTTCTTTTTTTTTGTTTTTGTTGCATTTATTGTTCTATTCATTATTTACCACATATTCTCCGTCTCTTCTATAAATTTTTGTCATCATGCACATATAAAATTAAAAAGAAAAATAAATATAAATTATAAAAAGATTTTAATATTTACATAATTATATTATGACATGAAGAATTTTTTATGCAATGTTTTTGGATTTTATTCATGAGGCTAATGAATTTAATGAAACTGGAATTCTATGTATTTAACTAACTCAATAGAATTATAAATTTTAATCGAAAAAGATTAGTCTGACACTTTTTTTAAATTATGCAAAAGATCAACAAAAAAGAATTATTGAGTTCTTTTATAAATTTTTAGATAGAAAACATAAGGTTAAGCTAATATTCCTATTCCTTTATATTTTCTTGTTACTTCTTTTAAAATATATTAATATGACTTTAAATCAAGTTTTAGGACTCAATTATAAAAAAGTACAAATCATATGTATTTTTATTATAAAACCTTTTCTCACTTCAAAAAATTTTTAAATCAAATAAAATTGATCTCTTTTTCGGCCAATTTATTATTAAGTATTTAGTCTTTGCTATAGTTTCCCTTTATAGTAGTTAGGGACGAATTTTTTTAACAAATATTAAGAAATGCTTTTAAAAATTAATCAATTCGTAACACTGCAAATTTAATTAGTTTACAAATAATTGGATCTTAAATTTCATTGAAATTTAGTTTAGGAGAAATTAAGTATTCAAAGTTATAAGTTATTTCTATAACTGTATCTTAAAATTCATTCAAGTTTATTTAATGGAAATTCAGTATTCAAAGTTATTTTAATAGAATTTTTGTTTCATGATTTGTAGCTTTACAAAAAATTAATCAAAATATTTCTTTATTTACTTCCAATTTTACTCTAGCTTTATTTAGAAACTTCAAGGACTAAAATATGCCAAAAATTTATTTTAAATATATTAAAAACATGTCTTTCTTACAATCTCAAAGAGCCAACAAAAAAGAGAAGAAAAAACCCAGATAAGATGATGAATTAAATGAAATGGAAATAACCGCATGCCAAATGATTAATCACAAAAATTGATCAATTCTTGCGACCTACCTCGAAACTTTAGACCCTGCGCCTCATTGATAATGGCCGCCAATGCTGGATGTTGGTAGCGTTCCCGGAAAATGGCCGAACCATTCATGGTCGATTGGCCACCATTGCCATTAAGGGTATTATTTCCATTGCCATTGGCATGATACATCTTATGCTGTGGCGTGTGCTGGGGCGTTAGGGATATTGGGGGCGTGGCATTGCCATTTTTATAGTAACGATTCTGGTTTGGATCATAGGAGGGCTGTGGCTCATTGTTGTGATTGAGACGATTGGCCAGTTTGATGGAGGCACAACGATCCTCCTGATGGTCATTGTTGCGCATTTTAAGAATGCGCTGATCCTGAACGGAATAACGCGAACCGTGTAGGGAATTCAATTGATTCAAATTGGTGACCTGAGGACTTAATTTCTTGCCGCGAAAACTGCCACCGGGCGATGAGGAGTTGTTCAGGAGAGTGCCACGTGACGAGCTTCCATTGGTTTCAGTGCTATCACGACTTGCCTCACGATAGCTAGACGGACGATGAGTCGAGGGTGGAGTGTCCAGGCCACTATCATGGGCAGAGCAATTCAATTCTGAGGTCTTGTTTGAAGGAGCCAGACCAGCAGAGCTACCATTATTATGAATAGGTAGCATGGGTTGAACTGCAACAGATTTCAGAATCATTAAGCATTATGGGAACATTTGAATTTAACAATTTCAACTTACCCGAATGGCGCATATCGGTGGGTGGTCGTGGTTTGCGGTATAGCCAATCTCTGTCCAATTCATTACCATTATCCGGTGTGGCACTGACTCCACGGAATAGTCTTGGCCGTCTGAGCTGTACTTCCGTCTCTTCGGTTTCCTCATCGACCACTTGATTGGAGCCAAAGCTGCTGTTGATGAATATGCGACGAGGTGACCCATAAAGACCACTCTGATTACCACTCTGAGCAGTAAAACTGTTCTGGGCTGAAACATAACCATTCGAATAACGACTAAGATTCGCATTGCTGTGATGTGGTATCTTCTGGGGAGTCGAATGGTTAGTACTAATGCCGCTCAAGTGATGATTGTGATTCTCATTATTCAGGGCACTTAGATCTGGCACCGAATCGGAAAAGAAGGGATTGGCTCCACCATAACCATTGAGGCTACCGGCTCCAATCTTATGCCTGGCCAGACCACCTCCGGTGCCATTTGTCATCAGCCAATCATCCAGGGCAGTGGAGTAAGTGCCGCCGAGTCCAAAGTGTTGGAACTGTAACGAGGCATGGGAGACGGGTGCGGCTAGCGAGGCACGTGATCGCGGACCTTGGGCTATTTTCAAGGCACGTCGACGCTCTTTGGAGGTCAAAGTGCACTCCTGTAGATATAAGCAAAAATTAATTTATTTAATTTATTATTGATACTCAAATTCATTCCAGTGATCACTTACCTCCAGCAGCTCGAACCAATCCTCGAGGCCATCGTCACAGCGCAAAAGCACACGACCCTCACGACCCAAGAGCAATCCAATGGCGCTATACGAACGACGATTCAACCATTCCACCTTCTCCACGTCAACCAGTTTGACCTGCAAAGCGTATAAAGACAATGAAATTATAAAGTTTAAAGGTTAACCAAACTGTGGAACTCCTCTAGACGGGGGGTCCAATTTTTGAACAGAACATTTTGCTTAACAATTGAATTTTCGACATAATAGCAAATTGATTGAAAAGATAGTTACGCCAACTTGGCATAGAAATCTTAAGAAAAGATTAATTGGCATATTCTCATGCTCTCAAATTGCTTACTCACAAAATAATTTTAGTAGAATTCATTACTCTTGGTTACTAATTGTGGGTTATTTTATGTTTTTTAAACATATTAGTCATACTAGTGACTGGTTTTAAAGAAAATCACATACCTAAATTTTTAGCAAATATATATTATGTATTTTTTTAAACATTTCAAACAACTCATTAATTAAAAAAAGTCTCTTCTTTGCTTTGACATGTCATTTTTGTTATTATCAAAAAAGGATTAGAAATATTTCCCAAATATTTGGTCTTAAATCAATCCAAACGTTAAGTTGAATTAGTTTATTGATCCAAGTGAAAGAATTTGTAATTGCATTTTAAATTTAGCCCTAATGAATATAAATAAAATAGATAAAGTATGTTTGATATATTTAGCAAAGTCTGACGATGAAAGAATTTAGAGATTCTTTAAATAACTTTACATACTGTAATCAGTTCACCTTTGTGATTTCTTAAATTGTTTTTTTTTAGTTCTTCAAGTATAATTTGGAATTTTAGAGCGTTTTTTTCATTATGGTTATGGTATTTATTTAAAAAAAATCACTACAATACCATAAAATAATAGATGCAGTGATCTAGAAAATATTTTCTGGGGTGTCCGATTCGAAAAATGATATTTTCGGGTTGGGAAATTTAATAATTTTCTAGGAAGGCATTTTTCAAGCTTAAGGATTTAAGACCTTTAAAGATTTACAATTTTTTGACTAAAGACAACCGAAAAAAGTAAACAAACGATTAGAAATATCGATATTTCGTATATGCGTTTTTTCTTCGGTTTTTCCAATAGAAATTTGGAATTTTATTTACCTTTAATATTTAAAATGATTTAAGAATATTTTTAAACGGTTTCTAAAACTATTGGCTTTGTGTTATGTCCAAAACGAAACAAACCATTATTCTCTAAAATCGAAAATTGCCTATCCCAAATGCAAAATTAGGCCATAAGTTCCAGAGTTGATAAATAGAAGTCTCAGCACTATTTCTGATATTTCACTAATGTAAAAGGATAGCAACAGAATCACAAATCAAAATATAACACCATCAAATAGGACATTATCAGATGGGGTTAATGTTAACTTTAAAAGTTATGAAGCAAATTGTAAATCCACAATAGGTGTACGATTTCAATGACATTTAATGTGCATACATACATACTAAAAATAAATAGTTAAATATGTCCCGCTTTTAGTTTAAGTAGGTATATCTTTAAAAATGAATATTTAAGTTAAAAAAATATATTAATATATTTCTGAAACAATTTAAAATGTACATCTTTTGAGAAGCAACTAACCCACATTCGTGTAGTCCAAATAAAATCGAATTAGTTATCTTCAAATTTCAAATACGTTTAATCTTTCTTCATCTAAAGAAATGCTTCGTAATAGTATCTTAAAAACAAAATAATTTTATAACTAACAAACCAAACAACATGACTAAAACACAATGATTAGGGGTTTATGGTTTAAAATAAAATGGATATATAAACAGATTATGAACATCCAAGCATGTTACAACCCACACATCTAATAATTATTTAAAAAATTTTTTAAAACGGTTCCTCCATTAAATAAGAACTAGGTCTATGATCGCGACACAAACAAATCTCCTTCATTTATCACAGACAACTTCATGCATTTATAACATATATACAGACTTCTTCTGCCCTAGCATCCAAATTCTTTTTTTATAAATATAAATCTTACAACTGATCGGCGACTGGCCCCATGGCCCCCACCCCATTACAAAAAAGCTAAAAAGAACTTAATTATGTTGGTCATTTATAATACATAGATACATATACATTAAGAAAGGCAAAAGAAATTCCTGAATAAATCGCATAAGTTGGCTAATTACCACACGCAGCCGAGACACCAGCAGCCGCTGACATATTTCCCTAATGGCCTCATCTACTCGTACTCCATACATAAGGTCGCTCTCTCGCCCTCTCGCCCCTCTTTCTCTGATATTCTTAAAGTCCAACTCATGAACCTAAAGGGAGAAACAAGTTCAATAAAAAACTTGTGCATGGGGCTAACAAAGTTTTAGTTTAGAAGCCCTGGCCTAATGACTTTTAGCCGAGTTGCAGAATGCAAAAAAAAAAAAAAAAAAACAAGTTTATGAGAGAAAAAGATGCCGAGAGGGAGTGACACTTTATTGTTGTATTGTGGAGCAAAAGTTTTAGTTAGATGAAAAATAATTGACTTGCAATTTAAATTAGAACTATAACATTGACATCATCTTTAAGGACTATATATACCAATCGGTTGAGAATATAAAGAATTAAGTATTACAGGCAGTTGCTTCTCTATAAACTGTGAAATTAATTTTCTCATTTTTATGTATGATTATATTCCTTTGAATGGGCAAATTAATTTTCCACTTTATAGAGATGTATGACTATATCCTAAATCAGAATCATATAGAAATTAGAGTATTTGTTTGAATAATAAAATAATAATTTAATTTGAAAAATTGAATTATTCATGTATTTTAGTACCTTTGTTACACTACAAATTCATGCCTATTCAGGATATTTATATTTAATATATGTATTCTATATATATTTTCTAAATATATGTATTCTAGATATATAGTATATCTAGAACTAGAATTTCGTCCTTTGAAGAAACCAAAAAAAAGGAAGGTCTAGATAGGACGATTTAGTTTGGGAGTACTTAACGAAAATTATATTCGAGTATCTTGAAGAACTACTTATTGTCGTTGATTAGTAAGATCTTCAAAAAAGTTAACAAAAGTAAAGTTAAGCTAATTTTTAAGGTATCAAATTTATTTCAATGATTTTTTTAAGAAATGCAAATAGTTTTAAGAAAAATTAGATATGTAGGTTTATACTTAAATCCAAGTACACAGTAGTTAAGAAATGTTAGTTTTGAAACTGCTTTGAGAGACAGAAAACTATTGAACTATTTTTATTGACACTAAAAACTAGAGAAATATAACATAATTGCTTGCTTTCGGACTATTAACTCTAAAACTGATCTAGGAATAATTTAGTCTAAAAAGGTTTGACTTAAAAAGTAGACAAAAATAACTAAAGATTGAGATTAATTAGAATAATCGACAAAGTCATCTTATAAAAACGTGGACGAAAATTTTGGTGCCATTCACTAGTCGAGAAAGATGGAAAGGGACATCATATTTATAAAATAAGACTAATATCAATAAATTTACAAAATTTGTGTAATACTTTTGCCAAATATTGAAAGAAATTATTTAAATTATTTCTTTATGACTACAATTTGTTGTCAAGTTATAATTTAATTCTTACTCTACGTTTTTGTTTTAATTGATAAAAGTTAAATATATTATAATAAATTCATATATAAGTTTAGAAAGGGTATAAATGTGGTGAAAATGCTTTAATTGGCAATACCGAATTTTTCAACTCGCACTCAATTTGAAAGTAAAATCTGGAACGAACAAATATTAATATTTCAAGGTCGACATTGATTTGTTATTGTTGTCATTGTTAATAATTTTATTTTTTCTGTTCATATTTATGTTTGATATTTTGTCATAAGCTGTCAAAACTAACACAAAAAGCCTTAAAGCTTTGATTGATACAAATGCGAACATTGCATTACCCACATTCATAAAAAAAGAGAGAGAGACAGACAAATTCGATGATTGATTAATAAATAATTAACAATCTACTTATGATACAACTATGTGTAAATTTTATATCACTTTTAATTATGCAAAAAGAAAAAATATTTCGCTAAACATGAATAAATGAGTTTCCCATCCAATGTCAATCAATTAATCATCATAATTATGCTTCGAGTGCAGAAATTGCAATTCCCCAGGCATAACTAAAACCCCCCCTCACCCTTACGATTGCCCACCTGTGAAAGTATCACCTGATAAAAATCAATATTAATTTCAATCAGTGGATGAAAAACTTTACTATATTCTACTTATACCTGTAATTATTAAGCGCAATTGATTTTCCCTTTGGAGTTGGGCACGAAACGAAATTTATGCAAAGAAATCAAATTAAATAATTAGACTGATGGGACTTTTGGTAGTCAGTCACACCTAATTGATTAAGTTGATTACATTGTCGACGACATTAGAGTCAATTCAATACTATACATATATGTACATATATATAAGTATGTTGGAATATTGTGTGACTGAGATATAAAGAAGCCGACAATCTAATGAGCTTGTCTCATTCAGCTCTTCAGCTTGCCTTATACCCCTCCCTCCCTATGTTCAATGACTCGGCAAATGTTTATGGCTGATTGCCTTGAGTGGGTGGGTGTCCAGGCTATATCAATGGGTGGGTGCTTGTCTTTGATGATGTCAGGCGATACCTACTATAAATTTTATTCATCATTATTATTTCTTTTTTGAGGACATAATTATGTTTTAAGAAAGGTTTGAAGCAGCCGATTTAAATCATTAGTTAAAAATTTAAAATATTTATAGGTAATTAAGTACTCATTAATATTTAAAGAAATAGGTAACTAAGTGATCATTAACAATTAAAGAACTAATTTAATTATTCGGTCTTCTTACAAATATCCAAAATGGTCTGTGGTATATTTTAAGAGCGCATATTTTTAAGTTTTTTTTGTGGATATTTTATATTTTAATATGCATTTATTTTTAAATGTTGCCATAAATATTGATAATAATTTTATAAAAATGTTTTCGAAAGGCTTTCCATGCGGAGGAAATTTAGTCATCTATGATTTAAATTTTAAAATGCATAAATCAGGGACCATAAATAATTATTATTTCCCAAAAATTTTTTTTCGAAAAAATCATCGATATAATAACTTTTACAAAACCCCTCAATAATAATTCGTATTTTTGATTTTTTTAATTTGTACATCCTCTGGGATTTTGGTATGTTGCCTCGATGTAGTTAGCTTTGCATGGAAAAATAATGGTAATTCAGTGGTGTACTGCAAATCAGAGCATTCGGATTTAATGTTTTACTTGAAATTTGAGGATTGTTTTGTTTTTATAACCAACTACATATATATATATAAGCTGGTTGAATTTTTTTTTGCGCTATGCAATTTATTTTCATTGTAGCAACCTAATTTCCCGCAGTTTTTTTCACATTAAATTCCACCTTTAGTGATTACTTATTTCCCTCATGCTGTTTTTCAGTTTTTCTTGTTTTTTGTTTCGTTTTTGTTTATTTTTTTTTTTTTTTTTGGCTTTCGTTTTTGCTTATTTACTTTGGAAAATTGCCCGCACAAGTTGTTTTTGTTGCTATTGCTGAGCACAAAAATTTATTTTAATTTAAAATTAAACTGTAAACAACAACCCGCTGGCTATTTATTGACATTTTCCTTTAGTTGAGCTTTTTAGTGGAAATGTGGAAAATCAGCAAACAAAATCGGTGAAAAAAAGGTAAAAAAAGAAAAATTCAGAGATAAAGAGAGAAAGAGGGAGATAAACAGAGACAGGCGTAATTTTCCCATGATCTCTTTGGTGAGTGCATGTTAAGTGGCATTTTTGTTGTTGTTGTTGGTTTGTGTGCATTTTCCTTATTTGTTTAAACAACAGCAGCAACAACTGCAACAACAATAACAATTTCATTGCAAATCGTGTTCCTGTTGTGTTTTTTTTCTTCTTCTTCTTCTTTGCATACTCTTCTATAGAGGGTATATTAAACTTAGTCGCTCATGAGATAGAAGCATTTTAGCTCAAGCTATGGAAGTTTTAAATTCAAAATTAAGATGATTGAAATGAAAATGTTCGACCCAAAAATTTAGATGGTCTTTGATAGACTGACTTTAGTTGAATGTCGTTTAAAATACCTATATATTAATTTTTGTTTTATTGAACTGAGTTGCAGTTGCCATGAAAAAATCATTAATTTATACTAGTGTTACTAGTTCAACCCATATATCGATTTATTTTTATTAAAAAAATCTTAGCGACATTGTTTTCAACAGTAAGATATTAATATATTATCGTAATACTTAATTACGCCCTTTATTTTTTTGCCTATCTCCTTTTGTCTTATTAGCTAATATTTGTCTTTATGGACATCAAATAGTTATTAATATTAACTTAAGACAGAAATATAAAATTTGTGTAGATTTGAAAATGTAACAAATTTTATAAAGGACTATTTAAAAAAAAAATTTAAATATAACCGAAAATTTAGTTTCTAAAACTGCAAATTATATTCAACTATGTAAAAATCATTACAATCTTTTATCTTTTAAATATTTATTTTGATGGTTCAGAATATTCAATTTCACTCACTTGATTTTTCTTGGCTTCAGTAAAGCCATTAAATTGTTAATACTAAACGTTGACTATTATAACACCCAAATAAAATCGAATTAACGAAAGAGTATAAATTGATCGGTTAATTTGGGATTTTCATAGATTGGTTTTAGTTTTTGCCGCAGTTTGTTTTCAGTCTCCGCCTGTACGAGTATTTGCATTGTTTTAAAGGCAATGTGGAGTTAGTTAAGATGGAAGGAGAGAAACAGTTTGCCAGCTGCTTAGGTGGAGGAGTGGAGAAGGTCCAGTCTCATGTGGGGTGTAACTGGGCGCGTAGTTAGGCAAATTAACATGCAGTAGCTGGCAAGTTGGTTTGGGTTGTGTTTTTTTTCTCCTGTTTTTTTTTTTAGCCAATTAGCTGAGTTTCGCCAAAGTTAGCATGGCGGATTAGTTGCAATTGGAGGAAGTAGGTGAATTTTAATGAGAAACTTTTATTTAGATGTTAGATCTTTTTTTTCGATTCGTATATAGAATCAGTTTTAATCAAAAAGTTTTTTTCCTTTGCTTATTTAAAGATTTCTATCTCGGGAAGTCAAGAGACTCAATTACGAAACGTGATTTCGAGTGTCGGGCAAAATGCACTCAGTCTTAATTTATTTCATTTTAGCGTATTTTCATTTTTATACTTCAAGGTGTGTCCTAGCAATTGTCAATGGCAACATGACCAATGGCTTAGTCGTTTTCAACGAGTATGCGATCATAACCATTAGCCATAAATCTGTTCGAGGGAGGGTAATATAATTTTGTAATGTCTCGTAAATAAATGTGGTATATATGAAGGTTTTTGTAAGTGCGCAGTTTTAAGGTGAAGTTGTAAACGACAACAAAAAATAAAGTTCACGTTCTGTGAAATACAATCATCTTAATAGTTCTCATAATGAAACTTTATTACAGGGTATTAAATATTCAGATTTCTAATCACAATTAGATTACATTTTTATGCGATATTTTTTAATTCTAAACAAGTTTTCAAATCGGCATAAAACATGCTTAAGATTCAGACTAGAGTATGTGTTAATTGAAATATTTTTTTATCTTAAGTAAATGCTATAGTTTTCAATAAACCATTTAAATATTAACAATTTTGAAAGATTATTTGTTAAACTGTGTTCTACTCAAAAATGTTAAGCTTAAGAGCGAATATACTCATAGAAAATTGTTTAAAAAAAATTGTTTTATGATCCAGAACCTGCTTAAAGATTTTGTTGAAAATTAGTTTTAAAAAGAAATGGAATAGTTTTAGTTTCAAATAAACAGAAACAATCTAAGAACAATTTGACTAAAACTGAATTGTTAAGAATGCATTAGGCATCAATTTGAACAGAGATTGATTTACATATATCTGAGGATCTATTTTTCAAATCAAATGCCAGCTTTTGGTATTATTATGTACAAGCTGACTTCAATTTTAATTTAATTAATATAATTTCAATAATTTTAATACCCTAAAAAATATATTACAAAAAAACTTAAACTCCACCTTTATTTTATAGACTCAGAAAAGAAAACCTAAAAAACTTACCTTAAAAATAAATTGTCCCATATCGGAGGCACGTTCATTGGCTGAGCCCGAAGCTCTCTTGAAGCAATGCAAATAATCACGAGTAAGCACAAAGTATCTGAAAGTTGAAAACAAAAATATAAAATAAATGAGAAAAACTCTTTCAGTAAAAACTTTATGCAAAATGACCTTTTAAATCTCAGTCATCTTCACCAATTTTAAAGGTCAAAAGAGACACTCAAAATATGATTTAAGATACATCAAGCCATAAAAAAAAAAAATTATAATATAAAAGCTTTCAATTTTTGGCAACAATTTGCCACTGCAACAATTGGCCGAGAAATATCATTAATAAATAATAAATCATGCGCAAAAGAGAAGAAAGCAAAAAAAAATTTGAAATATGAAAACAAATTATATAAAAGAAGCCACAAATACGAAATACACGAATGTATTGACTTCAATACAAATTTTATGACTTTGCCAGAGATGATAAAGATTTCTGTTTTTTTTTTTTTCGGCATTTGGCATTCTGCTTTCTGCATATGAAACGATAAATTTTATGTTAAATTAATAATGTAGATGAAAAGTGGGAGAAGTAGGGGAGGGAGGGAGGTAGGCAGTCTGGGCAAAGTTTTATTTATGGCAAAAGTTCTTTGAGATTTTGTGATAAATTTTAAAGGCAAGAAATTGCTCACTTCCTTGATGGAAATTCTCAGCTTATTTCCAATTTTTTCTCGCTTCTTTCATATACCCTGTATAAAGTTTACAAAGTGGGTATGTTTGATACTAAGTTTTGTAGGTATAAATTTTCCGTTAATTGCAGAAGTCCTTAAGGAGATTAAGAGAGCATTCAGATGTCATTATACTTTTGTGTTTTATATATATTCCTAATTTTTCTCAAAATTTCTTAAGATATATCTGATAACTTTACGGGTCTTACAGGGTATAAGAATACTCTTTACGTTAAAGCCAGTTTCCATAATCTTGTTGTAGCTTATTAACGTGGTCAGGCAAATTGAGCAAGAAAATTGTTGCTTTGTGCCAGAGTCGAAAAAAAGATAAATGTTTTGTTAGTTTGTAAGATGTTTGATGATTGCCATGCTCGGTTCGGGTCGGGTGGTTGAGTGGGTGGGTGGTTAGTTGGTTTGTATACTTAAGTGGAGAAGGAGAGATAATGATGGAGGTGCAGTTATTAGTTGAGCTTTGGTAAAGGCTTTAAGCCATGCCATGAAATAATGGGTGCGGAAAACGAAGAAGAAAATATTAGAAGTACAAGACTTAGTTAGAGATAATGAGAAAAATTTAATGAAGAAAAATGTGGCTAGTATTTGTACTTTTCCTAAATGAAATTACAATGAAATTGAGGGGCTGAATAAATGTTTTTTGAAAAGTATAAATTTTCAAAAGCAAAAATTTGTTGTAAAAGACTGAAACCTAAATAAAATGAAGAAATTATTTTATTCTCGAATATGAGTAAATAAAGTTTCAGAAAGCCAGTAAATTAAGATGGATTTGAATTTGAATAATTAAATAAAATAAAGTTTCTAGTGTATTTAAAATATCCAAATTATATTTTGCCAATTTTTGGATGAAAATGTAATAACTTGAAAGTGATTAAACAACAAAAGAATTAAAGCAACCAAATGATCTGAATATTTTCGATCCGTAATGTAGACTGCTTTAATTGTACTTGTACTTAATTGTTTTCTACTTTATAAATCTCTAGTATAAACTAAATCAATTATTTTTTTTTCATTTCAAGGTCCTAACATTAATTTTAAACAATTCAAATTTAAATCTCATCCCTAAACTGCTTTGTAAATAAATTTTGATGACTATAATATAAACTTTCACCACAAGGGGAAAATGAAATACAAATTTGAATTATTATTTTATGCCAAAATTCATTAGGATCCATTGTCCTTTCTGCATATCTGTGGTCGAAAAATCAAATATTCTGTATTTATGGCCAGAATCCGTTAGTTGGCCATTAACTGCCAATTAAAATGGCATTTATCGACAGTTCAAAGAGTCAACGAAATATGCGACGAAACATAATTAAAATTCAATTAAATGCAATCGCAGTAAAAACAAAAGAGCACAAACGAGACCCTATCCTGAATTTATATATATTTGTACCCCTCAAATATTATCTGTCGCCTATCAAGGGAAGCTGTTGGAGTTTCCCCACTTCCTACTTGTTTATTCTCCTCCTCTTTTTTGGGGGGGTGGACTGCCAACCCCAACGTCAGCCACTGTCAATTATGCGCTTTTTGCAATTAACAATCCCCTCGTAAAGGAGCTAAGGAAAAGGATGTGGTGGAAAAAAAAGGTTGGAAAATATTTTTGCATATTGCGGAAAAATATATTTTTTGCTGGCCAGGTAAATTTAAAAGCGCTTAATATTTATGCATACATGTGCACGGTACATACCTTTCCTTCCAGCGTGAGAAGAGGCGGTCCCGCTGCTGCCAGAGAAGACCACGTTTAATGGGTCCTGTCATGGAGGCCACTGGTATACGTCCTGCTAGCAGGGATTGCTGTAAATGATAAAGCAAAGTAGATGATAAAGTATATTATTTAATGTTATGCTGATTTTGCATTTGTTCAATTTCAATTAAAAACGAAATATTCCCACATGGTTTATATATAAGCACATAGCGGTGCACTCTCGCTAGTTGGTTATGATAAATGTTGTCTTAAAAACCATGCCACTTGCGCCACTTTTTCAACTCTAGAGTGCCTCCAGTGTCTGCCTCCCCAATTTCTTCCCCAACTTTGTTCCCTTGGCAAAACGCAGCATCCTTCGACCATAAATTCTGTTTGTGCGGTTTGTTGTTATTGTTGGGCATTATGAGCATTAAGGCAATTTATTATCAACTCATACCCAAAGTGTTATAATGTTTTACATTAACAAATGTTGCCATTGCAATGCTCGGATAATGATATTCTGTATAATTATTATGTATATTGTGGTTTAAAGATTAAAATGCCGCACAGAATATTATCAATAGAGTTTAAAAATTAAACTGATATATTAAATTAATATAGTGGGCAAATAAAGAGGAAACTGTTTTTAATGTCTTTAAAAAGTTCAAGTTATTTTTAGCCAAAATTAATTTAAAAATTCATAACAAAAACTATATAAAACTATATTTTACAGTTTATTTCTATCGCTTTGTGTTTCTATTGGAATAGTTTTATGTAGTTGATAAAGGAAAATAGTGTGCCTGCATTTTGTTTGTTCAAAAATTTATGAAATTAAAGTGGGGAAGAAAAGTGTGGCTGCACATTTTTAGTAAATATTTTCTTCTACTTAAATATAAAAAGTGTAAATTTCTATTTCATTCATTGAAAACTCTCATAAGTTTACATCAATTAAATTATTTATTTCCTTCTTTCAAATTTTTTAATACAATCTTATTGAATTAAAATAATGATATAATCTTTTGCAACTTTTTCTGTCAAGATTATTTTTTGTTATTTTATGTTTTTTCATAAATGATCGATCTGCAAAAAACTCAATGTTTTTTCTGCAATATTGTGTAAATGTTTTAATATTTAAAATTAATATATTTAATAAATAAATATTTAAATAAGGTTTTATAGCATTTTTATATACAAAATGTATAAGTATACTTATTAGATTGGATACAAACAAAATCGTTCACAATTTAAATAATAGAATTAAGGCACAACTTATAAGATTAACTCTAAAGAAAGCCGATTGAGTTAAAGAATATAATTGAAACCAATATAAATTTGTTTTACATTTTTCTCAGTTTGCCATTATTATGACGTTTTTTTTAATAAACTATCAATTTCACTTTCTTTTCTCATTTCCTAAGGTTCATAAATTATGCATTCCATTTTAATGTTTACAGCTCAATTTTAGCTTAGCATTTCTCATTCAATTCGCAAACTCATCATACCGCGAAAAGAGACTCATTCATTATAAGGCTATAAAATTTGCCTATGGAGATGAGTTTTGAAAATCGCACAAAAGCCACAGTTAATGATATGCCTAATGCTTCCAGGCAGCGGCAAAACCAACCAAAAAATCAATCAAATCGTTGACCTAAGCGCTAACGGGCTGTTTTATTTTTGAATTGACAAAATCGTGAAATACCAAATACCGAATCGAATTCACCACCAAATAGGTAGCAAAACAAAAAAATTAAACGACTGCTAGATGATATACAAAAAAAAAAAGAAGTGTATATATGAAATGATATCATCATTTAGTAAGAAATGCGACTCGATAAATCTTATTAGGCTTTGTGCCTTTTTGGCCTTTTCGCTGAAAACGCTTTCGCGCCAGCTTGTGTCTTACTTATCTTCGGCGAGCAATCTATTTTAGCCAGTGTAAAATATGTGGAGAGCAGTGAGTTCTTCTTCGCTTTTTTTTTTTGCTTTTTGTATTTTGGCCAAATTAACGGTAGTCACGACCAGCAGAGAACAAAAGCTATAGCCATGGCCGACTTCAAATTCAATATGGCACACGAATTGCTGCTGGGGGTAATTTTTTGCCCAACTCCAAGTAGAAGAAGAAACTGGCAAAACTTAATTTAGCGCATTAAAAACTATTGTTGGCATAGAAAATAAAAGAGTAAATGAAACAAACGAAACTAATGGAAAGGGAGAGGAAGAAGGTGAAAGAAATGTGCACTAGCCGTTGAATCTAAATCGAGTTTTCGTTTCTTTTCCTTTTCTAAGAGAGTTTGTTTTTTCCTTTTTTACTTGATTGAAAATTGAACTGAACTTTATTTAACTTTCTAACAGCAGAGTAATTGAAATTGAAATATTTCATAAAAAATTTTATTAGCAAAATAAACTTTTCAGAAGATTGCGTAATCTTTAACACATATCATTTTGGAAAATATATTAATTATGAAAGTTTTATAATTTACTGGATTGTTTTTAATATAATTTTTAAAATGTTATAGCCTTTTATAGTTTGAAAATAAAAAAACTAGCCCTGGCAGCTATTATTCTATTCTATAATAAGTTAAACATTTCATTTGTTAACTTTCATCGAAATTATAATAATAATAAAGTTAGACAAGCTAGTCACAAAAGAAACTTCATGTAAAATGAAACGGAAATCAGTTAAACATATTTTTTTGTATGCCGAATAAATTTCATCTCTAGATGAGTATTGTATAACTTTCAAAAACTGAAAATGACCTCATTTTTAATGCATTTTATGTCATTTTTTGTGAATGTGAGAAAATTTCATCCAACCAAAAGGAAACTCTCAACTTTTGTGTCTGTCTGATATTTTTCTTTTGCATTTTTTTGTATGCCGTTTGAGGTTCACTTTTTTTGCTCGATGATGATGAATTTGTGCAGCAGCCAAAGTTGGCATTTTTTTTTTGTTGTTGCTGCTGTTGTTGCTTGTCTGGCTTACATAATTACCGGCTCAGGTTTTTGGGCCTTTTATGGCATTTAATTGGGTTGTCTGACTGGGTATACATACATATACACATACAATTATGGAAAGGAGAGGCTTCTATCGCAAACTGTTGAACACTTGAGTTTTGAATTTTTTCTGATTTTTTCTGATTTCATATTTGAAATGAGACGCCAACACAAAGAACATAAATCTTTGATTTCCGCTTACTCAATCCAGAGAAACACAACCAGCTCATCATCTGCTACGTCTCATCTCATTTTCAATTTATATAAAATTTTAACTTGGCAATTTGATTGATTTGTGCCAAACCGAATTCAGAAGCAACATTTGGCATACTTTTGATCCAACAAAAACAGGAAAGAAAATCTCACACATTGTCATAAATGATTCCAATTCTAAGAAGCCCTTATGCAAACATAGAAATCATAAAGATCTGGAGGTACATACGTGTATATATGTACATAGATTTATCTATATACATATATGCTTGTATACTCAACAATTATACGCTTTATTTCCGTTCGGCTGTGCCAACATAGCGCCTTCTCCTCCCCTATCATCAATTTGGGACATGCTGCGATGATAGAGTTGGGGGTAAACATAGACACCAAAATGGTGAACACCAAAACGACAAGAAAATTTAACGTGCTCTGGCCATAATTTACATGCACAAAACGTGACGAAAATTTAATTTGATAAACAATTTTTTTTTTTTTGGTTTTTTGTTTTTAGATTTTGCTTTTTTGTAATATTTTTAAATGTTGTAATTTAAGGAAATAAAAAGATTCAGATGAATATGATCTGAAATATAATTTAAATTAGGAGTATTAGGAAAAAAGTGTGGCTGCATATTTTTTTAGACAAAATGACAAAATTTACCGCAAATAACTTAAACACAGCTATGTCATTGAATAGGGAAAGGGATTTTTTTATATGAATTGACATCTTTGTAACAAAAAAAGACTTATTTTCTATAATTTTTTTCTTTCAATAATGAGAAACAGGACTAACAGGACAACTAAATGAGTTGTTAAATGTAAATAAGGACTTTAATGATTTTTTTTTAGTAATAGCTAAAGTAAACAGACCGCTAATGCAAAAGATACTTTTCAAGCTGAGATTGATAGTGACATTAAAACAAAGTGTGAAGAAATTGCCAAAGTGTCAATAAGATTTAATTGTATGATTTATGACTTAAAGAAACCTAAACATCAAATTAGATGAGAGTGTCAATAAATACGAAATTTAACAAAGCCATAGCCAATAAATATATCACCATGGCATTTAAAGTTTCCTAGACCTCAATAAATTTATTTTCCACGTGCGGTTTCGCTAATGTGACATTTTATTGCATAAACAACAAGACATTAAAGTTTTATTAAGCATTATATTTATTTTTGCCAATAACTTTCAAGGAACATTTAAATATTTTGTTTACTCTTTCTATAAACTTTGGTCACAATAAATCACAATGTTCCTTTCATTCTTCTAAATTTTAGATTCTTTAGCTGTATTCTTTCATAAATTTGTAATAATTTCTTCTAAATTTCGTGTGCTTACAAGAAAATTGCATTAACTAACAAACCAATGATTAATAACAAAGACAACATTTTGAAACAATTGCTAACTTCAAAACCAACTTCGCTGAAGCACTAAAAGTCAATGACTTTAGAAATAAAAAACCAAAAGTGTTTTAATTTAATTATGCTCAAATGAAACTACAGATACACCCACATATATACACACAGCAGAAACGTTGAAAATCGGTGAAAAGAACGCACATACATATATACGAAAAGTCAGTTAAGTGAAAAATAACAAAGTGTAGGAGAGCAAAGTTAAGCCAAGGGAAAAGGCAACAACCAACGGGAAAAAGGGGCCAACGGCAACTCAAAGGTAAAACAGAAGTTGGCCTTTTTTTTATAAATAAATATATTAAATTTTTTTCTCTTGTTTGCTCTTTTTATTTTTTTCTTTGCTTTTTTTTTTTTGCCACTTGAGAGCACAGCAAGTATTTATGACGCTGCTTATGGATTGGATGAGTTAACATCAAAAAAAATATGGAGAAAAAATAGAAAAGGAAAAATAAAACACATTTTTATGGCCATTATGAAAAGTCAAAAAGTAAAAAAAACATGAGAAAAAATCTACAATAAAAATGAAAATTCAATTTGGCAACAAGTCATGTTGAAAGTAGCGAACAAAAAAATTGCAGATATGTAGGAAAATATTTGCCAGTTTTTAATTGAAAGTCAACCGCATTAAAAAGTCAGAGGGCTAATCAAACATTGGCGGAAAAGGACTTAACGTATCCTTACAAAATTCATATTTTTTTGGCAAACTTCTAATAGTTATTTTCACAAGAGGGCTGTTGGAAAATTTTTGGTAGAATCGTTTTAAGTATATAAAACTTATATGTGTTTACAGAAAATTTATTGATGAGAATATTGGATGAATTTTGTAAGAATTTTGGACAAATAGTTCATTGAAATAATATTGGGTCATTAAATTATTAGCTAACATCTAATATTTGTCAAATGAAACTAGCTGCTTTAAACCTTTTTTTTTTACTTTACACTTTTAATTCTTTAAATGAATTATTTTATTCTTCTGTCTTTTCAAAATCATTTGAGTAAACTTTATTTACATCTTTGAAAGATTTTCTAAAGCTATATAAGCTTACCCAATAGAAATCCGGTGATAAAATCATGTTCTTTTGGGATTTTTATTTGTGGATTTATTTGATAGATATATTTCTCTTGCACTAAGCTAAAGCTTTTCATTTAGCCAATACAAAAAAATCACACACGAATGTATTATATATCTTCGATTTAGTTAGTATAATGGAGAAGGCAACCGACGCGTAGCAACTTCCATTGACGACTATTTAAAAATAAAAAGAATTCTGTTTTCTGTTTTTCTAAAATAAACGATTTTCATCATCACAAGACGCCTAAACATTTTTGCTCACATATGGCAAAAACAAGCCCACTTCATTGTGTGTTAGTGTGTGTGTGTGTGTGTATGTGTGTAAATGTAAATGTATCTGTATCTTTTGCGGCGCATTGTCGTCTGCCGTGACGTGACACATATGTGGGCAATTCTAAACAGGCAAGCAGTAACATTTTTTTCTTGTTTTTTTTTTTAACCAAACATGTGCCTACGGTTTTTGGCTTTTATGGTTTATGTGTTAATAAGGCGACCTTCAAGAGAGCGAACAGAGATTTCTGTTTATTTTTGGCCTACAGCACCGGCTAAGACGACAAAGCCAATAGGCGTGTCCCAGTGAATTTACAAAATGAAGGCATTATCACAATATCAATGAGATGATACGTTCGCTTTAGATATTTGGGATCTTACGATCTTGTTATGGTGTTAAATGTGACATAGTGAAAGGGTTTTCAAAAGAAATAATAGACAAATATTGTTTATAAATTGTTTGAAATTTGAATTTAAGCGTTAAATGGAAAAGTACAAAAGATTTGCCCTTCTCTCTTCTAAGAGTTTATTCGAAAACGTTTTCCATTTTATTCAATGACTTAATTGCAATTTACAACGTTAGGCATAGCTAAATAATTATATAGATACATTGATAAGCCCTAGAATTTGTTGAAAAATTATTACCAATTTGACTTTTTTTCTGTAAACTCTTTCTAATTATCGAAACTTCACAAAATCATTAAAGGCCTAACTTTAAGTGACTAAAAACTTCTAAAAGTCTCATTTAGTTTTCGTCATATATTTTAAAGTTTTTAGTTAAATGTGAATGTAAGTGCTTAATTTAAGTTCTTTAAAGTAAATGTTCTTTAATTTCCTGAAGTTTTTGCATTTTAGTTACAGACCACAAAAATATACCTATATTCATGGAGTATAGCTAACATTCTCCTCAATAAATTACTCAAATGACCTTCGTTTTGGCTTTCAAAATCCACTCACTCACTATCACAATGCTATATCTTTCAACCCATTTAACTTATATACACACACTCGATGCACACACACACACACAGACACAGCATGTATGAAAAGAGCCATTAGGCAAGCGCAATATTTTCGGGGCATGTCAGGAAATTGCAAGCTGCGTTCATTTTCTGGCACATTGAGCCCATAAGCCCATTCATATACCAAAAACCATTTCAAAAGTCATCTCAAATGCAATAGAATATGTTGAAAAATTCGTTCGCACAGTGGGACAGCATCAGCAACAATTCAAAAGGATTCTGCCGACAGCAAGCAAAAAAAAAAAAACAACAAAAAGAAAGAAAAAAAGAAGAGTAAGCAGAACAAGAATTTTGCTTGTTCTTGTGGTTTCTCAGAAAACAAGAAAATACATCATCATCATTATCAACATCATCATAATCGTCATTCTGACTGTTAGATGCGAATGTGGCCAGGGTCGAGGCGTCCGCAGGTCTGCCAAAAAAAATACAAAAAAAAAAAAAAAAACGTCTTGGGAATTTATGTGCCATATGTGAGGAGCAAGACAAAGCATCGAGGAAGGGAGCAAAAAGGTAGCAGTCCTTGAACTTGCTCAAAAGGAAGTGTTGGTCGGTCCATTGGCTAAGAGCCTAAAAATTCACATTCAAGAAATATTCAATGAATTTGGGGCATTCAGTTTCTAATAATTTATATTTATTCTGTTTCTAATTATGGGGGGTAAATTTAGTTTCTTTTTTTCTTTTTGTTATACAAATATATTTTATTGTTTCATCGGAATCTCAAAGGCAGTTGTTTTGGCGTCTATTATGAATTCGAAAATAACAATGTAGGAATGTGAATTTTAATTTTATATATCTTTTTCATTAATGTCATAGCTGAGATAAATTGTTACAGCAGATCAACATTTTCTGACATTTTTAAACAAATTAAAATTGCCAAATTGAAATTTTGAATTTCGTGTTTACAGTTTCCACATGTAAATAATTTTAAGTCGAATGTTTATATTTATAAATAAATTTTTGTTTTCATTTGTTGTTGATATTTCTGCCAAATATCAGTTGTACTTAAATTCTATGTTATGAAATAACAAAATATTTTTCCCCCATTTATTTATAAAATTCTCTCAAACATTTTTGTTCCCTATTGTTGTACAATATTATTGTATGATAAGAATTTTAAATGTTATGGAATTAATCAGAATAAATAATGTTTTCGTACCCATTTAAACTTTAATAAATTCCAATATGTTGATAAAATTACTAATTTGTAATAAGTCATAATTTTTTTTTTATCACATTCCGGGAAAATTTAATCTTTTTCGAAATAGGAAGTGTACTTTTTAGTTCATCCAACAAACTAGACCCAAGGAAAATCCATTTACTCTTTCCCTTTAGCAGTTTGCCCCTTGGTTTATTTAAAAATTCTATGCATATTTTTGCCAACACTCGACAATTTGGTTCAGCGGTGGCTCGACTGTCATCTCTCAGCTCAACTCGACTCGACTCGAATCTCTGGTGTGTTGTGTGTCGATGTCGATGGCGTCATGCGGGCTACGATAAAAGTCATGAGGCTTTTTTTCGGTTTTTCTTTTTTTTTTTTGGATATTTCATATGTGTATCCATTTTTGGGGCAGGGTTAGGAAAGAAGAACTCGTTGCATAAATCTGTGACAGAAAATTATGGTGAGATGCAACTGCGACTGCAATTGATGGGGAAGAATGCTAAAACGAAACTAGCTTTTCGACTTGGAGTTGTCGTTGTATCTTAGCCATGTATCTATTAGCCGCAACTAAGTAAGGTCACGCCCCGCAAACTCTCACCCGCCTAGAAAAGCGGCAAAGAAGATGAAAAAGAGAAACATTTCGCATGCTGTTTACATTTATGCAGCATGTCAGGGGGCGTGGCAACTTTGTATCTACTAGAAACATTTTGGTCTGCATGTGTGTGTGTGTGTATATTGCGTCTGATTATGACATTTAACATGAACACGTAGCGAGTTCAGCACATGCAAGAGACAGCTTTGGTATTTTTTTGTTTGTGTGTTGCTGTTGGTATTTTTGCTAAACACGCACAGCCCAGCATGACAGCATGACTGCACTTTAGTTTCTTCTTTTTTCCACACACTCACACACTCACTCACTTGTTTATTCCTTTTATTCCCTTTTTTGCCTACATTGTCAATTCATTCCATTTTTGTGGCTCTTATCGTTTGAGTGAAAAAATAACAGAAATTGGCAAATATTTGATGGGCCAACAGAGAGCCGACTGCTTCTGTCCATGGCTAACTAAATTGGCTTGTTAAAATGTATCTTGATAAGAACCTTGATGGGGGCCTATAGGCCGTGGCATAATATTGTCAAGACTTGCCTGGCTGAAGTGCAATGTTTTCATGTTAATACAACTCACCTGGAAAGAAGAACGAAAATTGCAAAAATCAATTAACTATAAAAATGTATAAAATAAATAAAAAAATATACTAATAATCAAATTAACAATAAAATACGTTTGTGTAAGAATTGATTGAGTTTTGGTTTTTTGTCAATAATTGAATTAACAGTTTTGTATTGCAATAAAATGACATTTTAGATGAGTTGACCAAGTTTGGTGTTAAAATACAATTTTTTGAATAATGAAAATATAGTTTGTTTTATTTAAATAGATCTTATAGATTAGAAGGACATCTCAAGACTGCTTGCCATAAATAGAGGACATTGTCCGATTAGAGACTATACATTAAGGGAAGGACTCCCCTTTTACACTTTTTGCAGAAGCTATTATATGGAGGACAGGTCAGTAAGGTTTAAGAGTGGTTTAACTTGCTCTATAAAGCCAAATGTATTTTTTTAGAAGCATGACCAATTTACTCTGCTAAAGGATTTCTAAAAATTCCTAAACCATAGTGGGTGGTTTCGAAAAAAGAGGATTCGGTCATCCTAGTGGATCAAAATAAAGCGTTTATTTTTGAACAGCTTCTCCACTTCTATCGGTCTGTAGATGAGGGTCACTTTTGACTTCTTTAACTATGTATCTACAAAAAGTTACTCTGTTAGTTACTCATTTGGCATTCCAATCTTTATTTTAGCTATATTGATTGAATTGACTCATGACAAAGAAATGTTGTTAAAAAATTTAGCTGTTGTTGAATTAAATGTGGGGGAACTATATGATATTTTATGGTACCCAGCTCCAAAGGCTTTTGCAACTCAAATCTCAGTTTTTGTTTATTTTTTTCGATAGTAATAAATAAAGAAATTTCAGTTTACACAATAATTCAATCTTTCATAGTAATTTATTTTATTTTATTTTATTTATTTTATTTTTAGCACAAAGCCAATATTTAACTCTAACTCTTAAAGAATTCCATTCTCATTCCAAACTTATTTACAGATAACTTGATTCTGAGCTTGCCTAAAATCTTTAGGGACATTCTTTCATTTGATCTGACCTTAATCTCCCAATATAACCATTATTCGACTAAAGTTATAAAGTTGCATTAAAAGTTTATTAAACCCTGTAAAAATTTGAAATGCATTTCAGTTTTGTGTTGATATTTTCAAGATTTACAATAATTATTTGCTTCTACTTTAAGATATTTTATTTAAATTACTATGATTTCTGTACTTTTTACATTTCTACTTTTTACTATGTATTATATTTTCTCAACTTTAATATTCAAAATAAAACTAGAGTTAACCTTGCCAAATCAACATATTTTGATATTGTTTTATTGAAATTCACTTTCAATAAACGGCTTTAAGTCTGTTAACATTTTGCAAAATAATAATCTTAAAAAATGTGCAAAAAAATGTTTAACAAATGTGGCATAAAAAAAATAAATAAACAAGTTCTATAAAAACAACAATCAGACACACATTCACACAGACAACTCGAGTTCAACCACAAGCCGAGACAAGTGTGCCAACGACTTATTTGTCACTAGATTGTGGTTAAGTATGAGATACACACACACACACACACACACACTCACAGTACACAGAGTGTGTGGGCGATGCTAAGAGCGTAAGGTCAGGCGTTCACCACTGCGTATGAGTAATAATGCGGTTATTTTTTTTGTATTCAAATTTTGTTAAATTTTTGAAACGAATTAAGTGAAAATATTCGTTGTTGATTTTGCTCGTTTTCTCGTTACACTCGGTTGGGCTTTAATTGTTTATGTAAATTAGAATTGTATAAAGGAAGTGAGTGGAGTGATTACGAATGCGAGGCATCTGTATCTTAAGCAAATAAAGGTGTGAATTCCATTAACAATTTGATGTTCAGTTGTTGTCATAATATTGCTAAAAATATCAATGAGGCTTGCTTGAGCATGACAAATAACTAGCGAGATGCTCTTCAATCTAAATTGGCTGCCACATTGACAAGTGCGAACAACAGACACTGGTTGAGAAAGTGGCTGGCCAAAGTTCATGGGGGTCATCAATCCTGTCCCCACGAACTCTTGACTCTTGGTCTATTCAGTTGCAATGCAGTTGCTTCAGGTGTGCTGTTAACTGTCAGTTAACGTCCAACATGCAACTTCAATTTAAGCCTCAACTCTGTCATTGTTCATCGTCATCCTCCACTATGTGGTGTTCGATGACAATCTCCCATTTGGTCAGAGTGGTCTGGTATGGTCCGGTCTGGTTTGGTCTATGGTCTATGGTCTACGCTGTCCTGGTGTGGCCGGGTCTCTGCTCTCTTCTGCTTCAATTAAATTTGCTGTCAATCATTTCATTTTTTGTTCCTTTCTACCTTTCACTCAGTTTATGGTTTGTTATGATTAGTCAAAGTGCTGGTTGGGGGGGTATTCTGTGTGTGTCGAATTGAAGAGATAAATTGAGGTTCTTCTTGACTGATTTGTGTGGGGTGGCGTGTTTAAAGTTGTGAGGTATTGAAGCATAAACACTTTTTCAATGGGAATATTTAAATGAAAGATCTATTACCCATATAAAAATCCCATTTAATGGAATAAATCGATTTGCCATGTGATCGTTCTCAAGAACTTACTTGGGGGAGTTGCCTCAGTTTCTATGATTTGTTTTTTTATCTTTTAACTTATTGCAAAGATTTTCAATAAGCTTGAATGTTTTGTTAAATCTTAGATTATTGTTAGGCACATAATATTGTTCTTCTAAATCTCTTTAATTTCTGTTAAAAGAATATTTATCCTGAGAATACAAGTGATATATGAAATTTTTTTTAATTTCCTTATATTTTCAATTATTTTTTTAAACCTAACAGTTGTCACTTGGCTGTTAAATGTCTATTTACTAAAGTTCAAGTTCAAGTTGACCTGCATTTTAGATGGTTCTCATTCAGTTCCTATTATAAAAATTTCTTTTTCCTGTAATTTTGTGTTAATAAATTTATTCCTAAGGAACTATTCCTTTTTGTGTAGTTTCTTGGTTGATTCGGTCGTTTTTTATTCGTGAAAGATCGTAAACCAAAAAAGTATCTTAACTTTAACAAGGTTTAAATATTTTTCAATAGGGGGAGGTTTTAAAAAAAATTCTCTTGCATCTTGATCTAAAAAATCTTCATTTTTTGTCGATCTTCTATTTTATTAAACTCTTGATTTTTCTGGCTCTAGATTCAAAATAATAAAAAGTAATAAAAAGTAAAATTGTATTCCCTAAAGACGACAGAGCCCGAAATATATATAAGTATTGGCAAAAAACAAACAATTAAAAACTGAGCCGTTTTTTATTTTAGACCTAGATGCTGAAAAATCAAAGGTTTGATCAAAACAATTTAACAAATTTTAGAGACTACTAAATACTTCCTTAGAGACTAAATTAACTTCAATTGGCAGAGGTTTTTGAGAGGTGTATATCACAATTTCTTGATTGATAACCCTTTAAATTGATATAAATTAAAAGCTTGTATTTCAATTTTTTTCTTTGAATCGCCTATAATTATCTTTCATGCCTGTGATTTTCACATCACTTGACTTAAGAAAGATTCCCTTGAAAAAAAAAAAATTAAATTCGCTTTAAAGCAAATTTTCCCACTTGAAGTTTTCACTTGTCTTAACTTTGAACAATTTCGCTTTCTAATGGAAGACAGATCTTTAAATTTTGACTCTTAGACACTTTTTATCAGATCTTGTTCATATATATGTAGCAAAATTTACACCTCTTTCTTTCACAATTCGTACATGGAAACGCAAGTTTGTTTAGTTCGCTGTCTGCCCACAAGATTTCTTTCATCCATCGCGGTGAGAATTGTGAGAACTGTGCCAGGTGAATGAATGCCTTGCCATTGTTCTTGTTTTCTTGTTGTTTGCCGTTGTCAACGCTAGTTGTAGTCGTATTTGTAGCTAAGAAACTTTTGCCTCGTATTTTTACCTATTTTTCTTGTGCAATTATTTATAATAGCGCCCGGTTCTCATTTACCTCACTCTTCCGACTCTTTAATGTCCGTGACAGGTTGGCGCGTAAAAATAAAAACACATTTTATGCAGGTAGAACTCAGAGTTCATTAAGGGTAATGCATGCCAAAATGGGTACAAGATTGAAAAGAAAGACAAACTGTCTGACGAAAAATACACTATCACACACACACACACATAGAGCCACACCTACAGCTATTTACTTGTATTCTATAGATACTGAGATACATACCAAATGACAGATACCTGGGCGCCAGGAAGCTATATGGCCTCTGTTCAGTTTCTTAATGACGCCGAGCACCTGCTGCAGTTCTTAAGAAAATTTCCCTTCATTTGCTCGCAGGTAGGCGAAGTGATTTTTTTTTGCCAACAACCAAGAACCAACGACCAGGTTTGTATCGGTCGAGGGGGCCCAAATGCTTGAAAATGTTTGTAAATAATTAAATTTTTCGTTTTGCCTTAACAAACTTTCTAGCTATGCATCGTCCTAACAAGCATAAGTATTGATTTTACAAACTTATGAAGGGGAACTTCATTATGTTATTAAGCAAGTTCATTGTACTGACCCATTAAAACAATTTTCAAAAGGGAGCTTGCTTTTTAAAGGCTTCATTTAATAATGAAAGAAGTACAAAAACCTGTATAGTCGGCTTTTTAAGAAAAATTCCGAATTAGGCACTAACAAAAATATTCAGTAAAAGAGATTATATAAAATCAAAAGGACCAGGCTTTTACGGGTTTTTATTGGGGTCAAAATCAATATCGAAAAAAGTCCTTATGAGAGTTAAATTATATAAACACTCAATCGTAATAGAATTTAGAAAAGGTTTGACCGATCATATTAGTAAAATATCTTTTCAAATCTTTTGTTCTAGAATCAAAAATGTTTGGGAGTTTTATATATTTAAGAGTTTCAAGTTTCATTGTGTGATAAGAAAGCATTCAACATAGAACCTAGTTATTGTGTTACCTTTTTTTCTTGGCAATTTCTAACTAAAACATACTAGTTTCCGGCTCGTTTTCTGCACACATTTTTTCCAAGTAATTTTGGCCAATTAAATAAATAGAAGCTGCAGCAATATACAAAATTTTTTAACAAAGAGACCACCTAAGCAGAAATTGATTGCTTCATTAGATTTGTTTCTACAGAAAAGGAAACAGGAATTTGTTGAGGAAAATTCCATTGCTTCTAAAATCTATATGTAGTAACAATATAAGAGAAATAGTTAATAATCCATATACAGATCATTTGTAGACTCTGTTTGAAGAGGAAAATAAGGATAGAATACTCAAGCTACAAATGAATTTATGTAAATAGAACGAAAGATTTATACATTTATTTAAGATAAATATAAAATAAATTCATAAAAGACTAAAAATACTCAAGGACACATTCAGCCAAACGTAATGAGAGACTGCAAAGATATCAGATACCTTTCCATTCCATGTATAAATGTATCTTTTTTTGCCAATTATTTCAAAACTCAGAAAAGGGGATCGATTGTTTAACAATTATAAACAATGTTTATCTATTCTTTTAGATCTCACACTTCTTTTTGCAGTACCTTAAGAAACCAGATGATGATTGTTTTATTTTCAATTCTTGTATTTTTCCCTGACCCTGGCGATTTCCATTCCAGGGCTTCTCTCATGCCAAACAGAAGTCGTACATGTGTGTGTGCAACTGTCACATATGTCATAAGTGTATGTCTCATATTTCCCCAGCACAAAGCATTGCTTATTAGCATAGGTACTTGAAGGACTCTTAAGTGTGTGTGTGTGTGTGCGTGTGTGTGTGGGAAAAAAACAATGATATGTGGGTACATGTCTTGTTTTTATGATGTGTTAATGGGCGGTAAATACTTTATAAGCTTCATTGATTTTTATGCATTTGTTTCTTTTTATTTTGTTGTTCTTGTTGTTGTGGCTAGAAGTGGGTCAAAGTAGTAAAAGATGCAATGATAAATGTGTGACAAATGTAAAAGAATATGTTAAATTTAAATGTTTCTTAAGATAAACGGCAGGTGTGCTTGAACCTAAAAACATTTCTGATTTTTTTTCGTTTGATATTTGTTAAATGGAATTGTGTATTTCCGGCAACTTTTATAAGAAGAAAAAAACCTGATCACAATTAACACGACTTGATATGGCCAACAAATTAATAATTAATATCTTTTGGTTTTCCGCAAAAATGAAAATGAAAAGTAAGAAAACTGGTCAAGAAAAAGTGGCAAAAACAACTTTGCACAAAAAAAAAAAAAAAAAAAAAACAACCGCCATCCTGACCAACGCCTAGAGAGTGAAATCATGTCTTGGAAAAGTGCAGGAACATGTGCTACAACAACTTGTATACATATATATATATATAAATGTGTATAGGCAAAAGATTTAGCCAACGGCACACGATGACACAGTCGTGATCATCATCATTAACAATGGACGAGGCAAGTCTTTTGTCATTTTTATCAGAGTTTTGGTTGGGGTTGAGGTTTCTGTATGATAAATGAAATTTTCTGCACTAAACATTACTTAAGGGGAAAACTTTTGTTGTCTTCTCCTTTGGTGTGTGTGTGTTTGTTTAAGTGTGGGTTATTGTAATTTTTTGCCACAGGCATGTCTTTTTGGGGGAAAACATAAGACATGCTTCTATTTGCTCGTTTGACCAACATATGTGATTGATTGTAATTGAGGTTGGGTAAAAGTTGTATGTATGTGTGATGTGTGTGTGTGTGTGTCAATGTCAAGAGTCGAAAGAAAAAGAAATTTGACACTTTTGTGTGAAAACTAAACAAGTGGAAAACTTTTGTCGACAAAAGCTATTATATTAGTCAGCACAAAAATTCACCAACTAAATGGTCATTAAATGTTATTCACTTGGAAAATTTATTGTCAAGAAAAAGATATTTATTTAAAAATTTCTACCAACATTAATTTGTTTACACTCTGGATGATGATAAATTAAGCCAAGCTAAAAATGGTTTTATTTTTGTTTATCGTTTTAGTTTTTAATCAGTGAAATTGCCCATGAAATGAAATTTTTTTTTTTTTTATAGTCATACTACCATTTTAAACAACATTTGGTTTCCTGTCTATATATATTTAGTTAGAGTATATAACTTTGAGTTTTATGACCTTGTTGGTGAGTAATCAAACAAGTAAACTTAAAATCCAATACCTAGGCATTGGCATTATCTTAATTAAATTTTATTACTTGGGTATTACAAGTTCGATTTTTGAAATATCACTGAAACGTTTAATTTAAATAAACAACAATTATAATTATTAACTAGAATTACATATAATTTTTTTTGTCTTAAAACTTATAATTATGTTGTTAAAGCATCTGATTTTTGTTGTCGTATTATTTCCCCAGCAGAAGAAGAATGAAGAAAATTGCCAATAAAGCAATTAACTACAAGACTTAATCATTTTATAATTTGGAAATAATTTCAAGAAAACAAAATGTGTTTCCAAATGTACATATGTGTACTAAAATAAATTATAAATGTTTATGGTTAATGTGTTCTAATTTTGATGCAATAAAATTCGTCAGTTAGTGTCCATGTGACTCTTTCGATACAAACTAATATTTTTTTAAGCTATTCTTTTTTAAGACTTTTTGTTAATACATTTGTTTAAATTCGCCCATAACATACATATATAGGCGGATTTAGGACTGTGATGTAGGGGAAATTTGCTCCTTAAAGGATGCAATAGGTTGAAAAAATATATGAAGCAATGAAACTTGCAACATATTTAAAACTTTTAGTATGCCATGGAACAATTGCTTTGAGAATTTTGTTTGTTCTTTTTATGTTTCAGCGTATAAGCAAATTCTTGAACTGTTTATGGCATACTTTTGGGAGCAAATTTTCCTCATTAAATCGATCAGACCCATATCCAAATATTTTAGGTGTGAAAAATATAGTAACAAACTATAGAACTTCAATATATTTGACTCATTAAATTGTGAAGACTTACGAGTAAAGAAAATTCGGTTAGCCTACAGCTTTTTTTGGGTATCCACCAATTAAGTTAATTGAATTTACGCTTATGAGTTCCCCTGCACTTGGGTGAAACTTTTAAACAACAAAACTACTTGAAGAAAACGACAAAAAAAGTATCTTCAAGATATAAAACAAACAAACAGGCAAACAACACGACAAGTTTAATATTCATAAGGCCGCTACTGACAATTGCATAAGATCTTTTCAAGTCGAGTAGGGAGTTAAAAGTACATCTCTACTCCGTTTCTTTTCTTACAATTATTTCTTGTTTTTTTTCTTTCTTTCTTGCCTTTGATATCAAGTTAAAGTTGAGCATTGTTTCTTTATTTCATTCATTAATTTGGTTTTTGCCGCTGACACATTTTCAGATACGAGTATCTCAATGAAAACTTTCCCAAGTTTTGTTTTCATTTTGGTTGCTTTTGGTATTGTTGTTGGTATTGTTGTTGTTGTTATCATAATTTGGCAACTGATTTTTTTGTTTCAACCCATTTTGTCTTTTTCGGCAAAGTTCATTTTGAAATGTGTTAATGTTTATGTCAGAGCTTCTTTGCTGAACATTACGAAATGGCCCTCGAAACTTTAAACTTTTTCACTTTAATTGTGACCGTCAAACTTTCGCAAGTGAAATGGTTGCCAACTTTAAAATTAACAACAAAATAAAAAAGACAACAACAACAACAACGTAAATTGAGTTTAATACCCGAGGTTTTTTTCTCACTTCTTTTTCTTTTTTCTGTGTTAATTAGATTAGACTGTGAAGAGGGTCAAAAGGGTGAAGGAGAACTAACTAATTATAAATATGGAGTAAAGCTATAAAAAAAGAAGAACAAATTCTAATAGTTATGGCTAGATGAGTTGGTCTACTTAGTTGCCTGACTTCTTCTATGATGCTTATAAAGCCATTTTCAGCATCTTTATGAACTTTTCTATCCATTCCATTTACTAATTATCATAAAATTCAATAAACCACATTGTAAACATTGCATAACTCAAACGCTTCGATTGTTATGCCAAAGCAAACGTCAGAGTACCGTTAAACCAAACCAAACAATGACAACAGATTCATGTATCCGAATATACAAAATATATATCTTCATCATCTTCTTTCTCTCTCCCCTCTAGTTGACCACATTTAACGATTGGCCACATTAATGAAATTTATGCACTCACAGATTTTGTGGCATGTAGAGACAATCAAAACGAAGTATAACATACTCTTAGCAAAGGTAATACCCTACACATATTTATGTCTTTACTAAATCCAGAAAAGTATCTGAAATTGAAGCAATATAAACTCGTCTGATTTTAAAGTTAATTTTATTGTATCTGGCTTCGCTAACTTTTTGGTGAAAGCAAATATGACCACTCTGTAAGAGTATAAACATAAAAATACAAACCACAGGCATTTTAATTTTTATGTTTAAGCATGAAAAATGCTTACCAATGTCATACAGCATTGCTGGCGTAATAATTTGCATCCATCAGATACAAGTTCTGTTGCGGTGGTTCCGGCAAAAAAAAAAAAAAATGAACATACAAATCACGTTCATAAGTTTAAAAATACGTTTCCAAATAAAAATTTACGTTAAAATTCAAAAATAACAAAACAAAATATTATTAATAAGCAAATTTCTTGAATGAACTTGCGTCAATAATTGGAAAACATTTGTTAATATATTATTATATGTCTCAAAGTGACTCACACATTCTGTCTCGCTCTCTTTCTCTCTCTCTCTCACTCTCTCTCTGGCGCTGTGTATATCTGTCTGGCATGAGTAAGCAAAAATGTAGCTGGCGCGTGTTGAGATCTGAGGCTATATAGAAATTTATTGGCAAAAATGTAAAAAAGACACTTTCGCTTAAGTGGAGAATATTTTTTTTCTTTTCTGTTTGTTGCATCTAATTGTTTAAATTCAGAGAGAGAGAGAGAGAGAGACATCAATTAGTCATAGTTTGAGGGGCGTGGATGTTAATTGCTTAAGAGATTTTTTTTGTTGTTGTGGGAGTAGTCAACTAATAATGATGATAACAAAAATTTATAATCGCGGAAACTAATTCCACAAATATTGTATACATTCCATTTAGGACAGATATTTATATACTCTTAGTTGGAATTGAGTTGTTGAATGTTTCCATTTGTATTTATCTGCCTACGTGCATCTTTGGAATTGTTTATAGTTAGATATAAGAAAAAAAAACACAACTCAAACGAGTTCTTGTATAAAACTAATTAAAAATGTGTTTATCGTTGAAAAAACAGTTGTAAAACAATGTTTGAAACTGTTTCACAAATTTCACAGATATTAGCTAAATAATTCCTAAAGGTTTTTCAAAGATTTTAGAACTGATTATATATAAAAACACATTTTGAATTTCATTTGGGGATAGGTAATTTTTTTCACCCTAAGCATTTGATTGCCAAACCTCAATAGAAACAGTTCAATTACAGAAAAATAAGAAACTGTTTTTAAAGTTTTCAAACTAAACTTAAAAGCAGTTCATAGTAATAGTTTTGTTTGATTAATCACTTTTTGATAAATCACTTATTTTCCATTTGTTTCAATAACTAATTGTTTCATTAGTTAATTCTTAGCATTTTTCTAAACTTCATCAATTTAAATTTTAAATAAACATTTTCTTTAAAATCTTTTAGGTAAGTTACCTTCTCATAAATTTAAGTCCCAATAATTTAAGCGTTATTTTATAAATTTTCTGTGAAATAGTTTTGAAATTGATCACAAATGTGTTTAAAAACTTATATATTTAATTGCTAAAACTTGTGTTTTTAATTTATTTATGAAAACGATATTTTGCATTTATTCAAAAATGTGCAAACTGGATTATTTTAATTAAGATACGCTTTAGAAATTTATGTCAGAGAATTAATATATGAACTGGTTAGTAGCCCATACTTGATATTAAAATTGGCTCGTTGACCTTTAAGAATTATTATAGATATAAGAAATATTTAAAAATTCCCAAAGATGTTTAAGGCTTGACTGCTTTTTATTCATTTAGATAAACTAATTGCAAAAGCACTTCAATATTTAAGTTTCAGATTAGATTTGAATAAAAGTTGTAAGAAAAATAACCAGTTCATACAACACTTTCATATTTCTGTATTTTTTTGTAATATCTCATTAGAGTTTATTTATATATACTTGTCTCTTTTTTCATTTTAATTAAACACCCAAACCAGATGTCCCCAATTTTCCAACGCTCTCAAGACTTAAGCTCTTAAGCTAACCAACTGAACTAAATGAACCAAAAACAGAGTTTTTTTTATTCAACTTAATTTCATTAGTGGTTGTCGCGTCTTAGACTTGGTCTCCACTCATTGTGCAGACTAAGTAGCTGAGAGCCAGACGCTTTGGACACACTTTCGTTGATGCGTCGAATTGACGCGCCAAAAGCCGGTGAATCCGATCCATAGCGACCTGCTACGACTTTCACATGTGTATCTGAGTATATACTATAAGCGCCATATCTTATATTCATTGACTTTATTTACCAGCCACACACGATCTTTGTCTGTGTGTGTGTGTGAGTTTGATTGAAGAAGACGCTTCGTGGTTGATGGTTTTCTTTCTATTTCTTATTTATTTTTTTTTGCAAATTACTTTCATTTTCTGTGTTTTTTTTTTATCTCTCTTTTCTCTAGTCTCTTTTTTTTTTTTTTGTTTTGCTTTAGAAACTTTGCAGTGAAAATTTCCTTACTTGGCTAACAAGTCATTGACAAACTGCCAACTTTAAAAGCCAAACTTGTGGACAGCTCAGGATTTAAGACAACCAACGACAACGTCGACCAAGACCACGACCACTCCCTGGGTCTGGCTTAAGTGTGTCATGCAAATTGTTGTATGTTGCTGTTGATGTTGATGTTGCTGTTCGTTCTCTCAGTCTGTCTGTAATTTGATATTGTCATTAGTTTCATGTGCGCACTCGACTGTGGCCCGTAGTAACTCGGACAAGGAAGTATCTTTGTATCTTTTACACATGCGACTCGCTGCACTTGACAGCAGCGATTATGTTTCCCTTGTGTGGGTGGGTGGATGGATGGATGGATGGATGTGTGGTTGGGGCATGGGCATGAGGACATTTCCATTCCCTATGCATTATGCATGCCATGACGCTCATTAGTGCGGCTTGTTGACTAACAGAGGAAAAAAAACGAAAATGAAAAAGCAAAAAGAGAGCAGGCAATGTGAAGGAGACGTCACAAGGCGGAAGACCTTTTAATGGGCCGAAAAAGAACAATAGGCTAAAATTGCACTCGAGGCTACTTTAACTTGGCCTTTTTCACAACTAGTTCTCGTTTCGTTTCACTCTACTAAATTAGTTGGAAAATCTCAACAAATTGTCACTTTTCAATGACAAAACTTTAAAGAGATTACATCAAATTTCGCTGGCAATAGGCACTTAACTCTTAATGTCAAATGTCAGTTTACTGAAATATTTTTAAATAAATTTTCCAATGATTTCGCAAAAAAAAAAAAACCCAAAAAATATACGTTTCTATAAATAAACGAAGTAGCCATAGAAATTAGCTTTTTCTTATTTTTTTTTTGGTTTTTTTAAATGAAGAATGACACTTTTAGTGCCCCAACTTGAACGAAATGAAAACGAAAGCCAACAATTGGTCGTCCAATTGGGTTGAGATATGAGGAGAGAAAAAAGTGTTGACAGTTTGTTTAATGATGTTGAAATGTGAAAATGACAGAAAAACGAAAGATATTGTTGTGATAGATGCCAGACTTTGGCTTGATTAGGTTGTCATTTTAAATCCAAATGGTTCACAGCAATAGGTAATAAACATCACTGGTTAAAAAGAAATATATACAAGTTAGTAATATTAGTTTTGGAATTTGCCAACATCAAAAGAAAAGTTTGTTTGAAATGTATTTTAAGTAGCTTAGACTTATTTTCAAACATTCTTCTCGTAGAGAAACAAAATCGTTCTATAGAATAGTCAAATAATTTATTTTTGTGATTTTTTTTTAATTAAAAAAAAAAGAGTATTACAAACTGATAATATTTTAGCATTACAGATTGGTATTAGACTGAGACTTAGACTGGGATTTGATTTCAATGATATAATGAGTCAATAAATACAATTTTCATAAACAAAAGAACATCAAAGATATTTAAACTTCTTACAATTCGCGACACTAACAGATGAAAAAATATAAATTATATTCCGAATTCCCACATGAAGTTGAGAATTAGTTTTTGAAAGCGTATTTTTTTCGTATGTTTTCCTAAAATTTTATTTTATAAACTATTTTCATATTAAACTATTTGAAGCTTATAGCAAGTCATCAGTTAATTGTTATTGAAGTTCTTTTCTTATATGTTTGAAAAGCTCAACAAATTATTATGCAATTGAAACTTGTTTATTTACATTAGGTGTCCGAACCACTTTGTTTCGAATTCTTAAATGTATGGTATCGAACACTCCATTAACAGAATCATTTTTCACCATACCATACCTATCATTTGCTCTTTAATCATTTCCTTTTCTCATTATTACCTCTTTAAGGTCTGAGCTTTGTTGGATCGGTGCATGTTAGCCACACCAATAAAATACTCGTATCAAAACCCAAAATGACTTCCTGCATACTTATCTTACATGCGCCCCACCCCAGACAATTAATCAAAACCTGAAAGAAGAAGTAACATTCACGCGATCACCGACTAACATGAATTCATGAAGAAGAAGACCAATAATGCATTTCCATTGATAGCTAGATGTACTTCAAGAGCTTCCTTTACCGAAAATATTTAGTTACTTGTGCCAATTACTCACTTTTAAACGATGATAAGGTAATCAAAACTTACTGACGTCACCCAAGACATTGAAGAATGCACTTTATTTTTTTGTTCGAGTGTTGTGAACTTACCTGGAAAGAGAAAGGAATAATATGTATGCATTATTTATAAGGAAATGAGTCGAAATGAGTATCGGAACTAAGTATAGTAAATTAGTCTACAAGGCCCAAGATCACCAAGTGGCACCCGCGTCATTCATTCATCCATATGTGTGATATATGTGTATGTGTGTGTATAGTATATGAATGTATTGGACATTTAATTAAGTGCGAACAAAATGTTGTTTCTGTTAAATACAATATATATACAAATATATATACAATGTATGTATATACATAGATAGATATAGAGGCCAGCGAACTCTTTGCGCGTCAGAGAGCAAAATGAGAGGCCTTAATTACCCAACACAGACACTTCCGCTGCATTAAGCCCAGAGCGATAAAATAGTGATGAAAGGAGAATTTTAATTCCAAATGGAATTATTATTAATAAAAAACAAAAAAAAAATGTCCTTACAATCAATAGAGGATATAAATTATTTGTGATCTTTCATCTGAAATATTCAATATAACAGTACTTAATCAAGTCAAAAAAGTCTTCTTCTTTCTATATAGACATCAGAAATTTTGATATATGTTTTAATTGCCTAAATCGAAACTTTCAATTATTGGTTTAAAAAAAATATTTTACTTTGTTGAGAAAATCTCTTCAGACATTTTATATGGCTAGTAAAAGTTTGAAATTAATAAGCTTAGTTTTAAGTACAAAAGTAATGAAATTCGAATTTTTTTTAAGGCTGCTTGAGGCTTGATTAAACAGATTCATATGCTCTTTATTATTTATTAAAAAAATATTTTATGATTTCTTTTAAATGTGTTTTCTTTGTGAAATATATTGCAATGAATTTTGCACTTTGATTTTGTTTGTCTTCTGGAATTTTTATTTTTATAGCCTTATTTCTGAGATTTTCAAGGTATTTAAAAGTAGACATTGACCGCTGTTTTAATGGTTCATCAATCTGAACGATCTCAAAATAGGTTGTTCTATTCAATTCTATTCATTTCACTCAGTTTGAAGATGATTTTACATATAGATCAATTTGAGATTTTAGATATGCAAGTTCTCAATATTCAAAGGCATTGCAACTTTATTATTTTCAATCTTTCCCAAGTTTCTGTGTCTGGCAGCTGTCTGACTTGCTGCTGTTTGAGTTGTGGCAATGTCTGGTTGCATGGTGTAAGATAACATGCAACACATTGACCCTGAGTGTAATATAAATCCATACAAAGCAAAGGCATTGTCTGCCTTTTGCTACCTTTTGTTGTTGTCTCTTCATTTTTGAAGTTTGAAACCATAAATAATAAAGAAGAAAATATGTGTCTCCTAAATGCGGAAGATGGAAGTAGCGCACCTTCTTCTATTTCCATTTTCTACCCACCTAAAAAAATCTATGCAAGGTCTAATATAACATCCATTAATCTCTAAATAATTTTCATTGACAGCCGCAACATGTAAAATGTCACCTCCAAAACCAAAAAAAAAAAATTGAACAACCTACAAACCAAAAACGAAACTTGAAATATTTTTCAAGTCTTTTTAGCCAAATTTGGCCAACAACCAAAAATGGTTAAACAATTTTTTGGTTAATCCAGCGCGTGGACAACAAGAGGAAAAAAACAACAACTAAAAACACTTTAATTTGCTTAAAATTTTGGTTTCATTTTCGTGTCCATAAATTAAAGTTTCCACTTGCCACTTGCTCGTTGACTTTGGCATTAGAAGAAAACCAAATGGAATCGAATCAACATGAATAAGTTTATCAGGCGATCTTTATCTTATCTGGGTTAGACAACGTTGCTTGGCTTTATTTGTTTTTTGTTTCTCAGCTGTTGATGTAATTTTTTTTTAATTTATGCCTTAAATTTTGTGTGTTAATTGCGTCACTGGAAAAAATTGAACAAAAGTTTTCATTAGCGCCATGCTGGGTCGCTCGGTTGGAGACGGAAAGGGGGCTGTGTGGGAGTTGCAGCACATTGGGAGAGTAGGCTTTTAAGTGATTAAGGTCAGACCTCTAATTAGAAGACCAATAAATGAAAGTGGGTGAACTGTTTGTTTTTTTTTCGCTTTAAGTAAAGAGGAAAATGGAAATTAATTTGGCGGCAATCTTTGAAGTTCTATTGCAATAGAAATTTCAAATGAAGTTGGGCAAAAATTACGTGAAAGATATCTCTTTTGGAACAAATATGTATGCTCATAAAACTGTAACATTCAACTGAAATGAAGTAATAAAACACATAACATTTTATCATAAAGGACGAAGGTTGGTATTAGGCAACTTAATATAATGATGTGCCTTAATTTTAGTCTCCAACAAAGACTGTATAGAATCAGCTGTTAAAGCAGTTTCTTTTTAACAATTCTGAAGAGTTTCACCTGTCGGTCAGTCTGTCTTCATTCTGTTTACAATTTCGCAATGAAAAAAAGTGTGTATCTAAATTTTAATGATAAAAATAATCAAAGTAACAAATGTCCATTGGCAAAGAGATAAACTTATTTTTTGCGAGATTTAAAAAAGAAAGAGAATTTTTGATTATTTAAGTTAACTACGCATCTTGTATAACTGCGATAAGCAATATAAGTAATTTTTTTATGAATTGTGTATATTGGTTATTTATATCTTCATCCACGAAATTCCATTTTATGCCTACTGTTTAAACAAAATATTTTTCTTTCCTATCCATTTCAATTAAATATTTACAACTATTTGCAATATACGGCCACGAATTTAATGGAATCTGCTACCTACATATATCCCACATGACAATTGACTGAAGTCATCAAAATCAAAAAATGAAAGAAAAAAAAGTAAAAAAAATATTTAAAATTAATATCAGTTGTTGGCCCAACCAACCAACTGTCACATGTTGTCTTAAAACACAACAAAAACGACAAGCAAAAAAAAAAAAAAAAAAAAATAATCGAGTAAACGGAAAAAAGAGAAAACATTTGCCTGACCCTAACGAACCATATCGGAAAGGCAACAAAAGGAATTCGCCATTCCAACATTCGGTGGAAAAACAAGTGGAAATGCCCATTGCCAATACCATGGCCCATAACAGGGCAAGGCACGCTGGGCCAGGATGTGAATATGCCATTGTTTTCCGTTCGAATTGAAACAAAAAAAAAAAAAGAAACCAAACTGACATCTGCCTAGGATTTTTGTTTAGACAAAAGTCCTTTCTTTTAAATCTTTAAAATTTTACTTCAGCTCTCATGGATTTGATTTATCAGTCCCGCCGGCTATATTAAATCCATTGCATATTAAATATGATTTTAAGGCCGACAAAAAATATTAAAAAAATGTCTAAGGAAAAATGGTATTCAATTGAATTTTATGTCGCAGTGGTTTACTTACGTTTTCCTCTTTATCTTGCCACCCTGTAAGCATGGGTTGAAGTGGTATATTAGGGATAGCAAAAATGTGTCATAAATAATAAATATTCATTTATCTATTTTGGTTTCACAGATGAATACCAAAGGGAATAATATTTTAAACACTTTGTGCTTTACTTTTGAAATGTTTTTAAGTCTATGCATATTTTGAATCTGTTATAAAATTCTTTCATACTAAATACTATAAGAGATTCAGTTTATGAAATTTTCCATCTCTCTTTTGCCAGTAATAAGTTCAAAACCTATTTAAACAAAAGCCTTCTTAGGAAATTGAATTGAAATGAAGAAAATTATATGGAAAGAAGTAGCAAGACATTTACTATAAATAAGAAAAAGTTTCTACCTGATGGCAAAACAAAAGTCATTGATAAAACATTGTTTTGTAGAAAATTGAAATGACTGTGATTCTAAAATGTTAAGCTATGAATTTGAAATTCATTGTAAAGGGTATTTCAACGACGGTGCTCAGTTTAAATGGTTATTCTTTATTTTTACTGCACCCAACAATAAATTGCCTTTATATATATATATAGATTTTGCTGATGCTGCGGCTGCATTTATCCCCTTACCCTCATTTAAGCCAGTCTCTCTCTCTCTCTCTGTCTGTCTCTGTCTATCTGTTTCCATCCTCCACTTGTGACTTTTGCCATTTTTTGTTGCCTTGCGGCAGTTTAAGTCTGTCTGAGGGAGGAACCTGTTTTGCCCCGAAGTCTTCCTTTTCTTGTGTTTTGCCTCAGAAATCGAATTTTATAGAAGAAATAGCATAAAAAATATAAAAAAAAAAACGAAAACGAAGGAAATTTGATTGATATCGTTTAGGCTTTTTATGTAAGTCAAAAATGCTTTGGAACCGCAAATTTCATTAACTTTTAGCAGCTGGCCCCCTTATCCTCCTCTGCTCTGTCGATTGTCCAACAGATGCCATAATTAATAGCCATGTGGAGTTGTTTTTTTTTGGTCTTTACTTCTATTTTTTGGTATATAGCCAAGCTGCCCCAAAGGCAAAATGAACAAAAAAAAAAATGTGTAATTACATGAACAATTTACAACACATGCCTGTTTTGATCATCAGTTTAAAAAAAAAAGGTTGCGATGTTTAATTAAACATTTTATAGACTCCCAGAACAAATCTTGTTTTCATCTGATTTAAAACTAAAGAAACAGTTTTTTTTTTTTGTGGGCCTCTCTTGCCGGGTCATGAATTTGAGTTTATATTAAAACAAGTTGGTTTGTCTACTAAGACTTTGAACTAAACCACTTTGTTGTTCAATGTGTTCTATCACCGATCTAAAAATATGCTTTTTTATGGCAATTTAAAGTGACCTGCAAAATTTTTTGAATGTAATTCGCATAGTCCAGATTCGGGTAAGTATTTTGCCAACTTTTTTTTCATGTTTGTGGTTTTGAGGTCAAGAAAGCCACAACTCTTTTCTTTTTACTATGGTAAATTGCTGACTAATCTTGCAAAATAATTTCGAAAGGGTACCAAAAAGACCTTATTAAATCAGAGGTACTCTGTAACGAAGTAGCTAAATAGATATAGATATAAATAATTTCGGTTTTGTGGTATCTCCTCTCTCTATGTAAAAAAGAATTAAAAGTAATGCTAGGTCTTAAAAATGCAAAAATAAAAAATAAATACAAAAAATTTACAAATATTTTTGCCTTAATTGAAATATCAAATATAGTAACTATCTCTGTTATGTAACATTTGGAAGACAAAAATTAATTTTTAATGGTAATGGTCAAAAAAAAGTCTTTTTCATAAAAATGATTTATGCGTTTCAATGAAAATTGAATATTCGATTTTAGTTTGGCAGGGAAAGCTTCCTGGCTATATTTTTTGATATCTGTTTTAATACTTGACTCATTATTTATGCCATTTTACTAGCCTCATGCTTGGAAAACAACTCTCTAACCACTTTATGGCTTCAAAAAATACAAAAAAAAAAGAGAAGAAAAAAACGTTTTTTTTTCCGCTACACACTTGGTATCAAATAATATTTTTCTCATATCATTTATGTGTTTTTTTTTTTTTGCAGCTTTTTGACTGCCCATTAAGCCAGACAGAGACTCTATCACGCAATGTTCTACTTCGTTTGCCATACAATTTACACTGCACACTGTCAAATCAAAAAGACAACAGAATACATAGACGGGAAAACAGAAAACAGAAAACAGCAACCGTCAAAGCATTTCAAAATGAAATTGAAAATTACAAACGAAAGATCTGCAAAACCAAAACCAAAACCAAGACCCAAGTGTATCTGCCAGATACTTTACAACTGTAAACCGGTTCACATGGCTGAGCTCGACTCTTTTGGTGGAGGCGCGGAAAACCTGTCCAGCGATTTGCTCTGCTCTCCGAAGACAATAATATAATGGCTCGACAAGTCCAAGCTGCCAGCCTCAATGGCGCATCAATTATGTTAATGAAGCTTAAAATGTGTCTTGATATTGAAAACTCAAAAACTACCATAGTACAAAAAAAAAAAAAAACTCAAAACAAAACAAAACATAAAAAAAAAAAAAAACTTGTCCAGTCGGCCGGCAGCCGGTTTTTCTTTTGTCAGCTGCCGATCTCTGGAACAATGAACTGAAATAAAAAACAGAAAAAAAAACTTCTTTAGATGCAATTTGCATATGTCGACCTTTACCTAGCTTGAAAAACTCTTTGAGTCACACTCTAGGCGGTATTTGTCATTTTCCCATCGATTACATTCTTGAGCGACCGAGCTTTGTTTCATTATGTACCTAAAGCCTTAGTATACATACTATGTCTGACCCTGAGCTGATTTATCTGAGGTAGTTTTTGGGCTGCTTGGATTATAGAGCAATCTAAAGTGGATTTTTCTTTGACATTTTGAAAAAGTGGCAATAGAAAACATTACAATGGTATTTTAGATAGTTTTTAAAAGAAACTTGTTAATTGATCTAGATTCTAGAATTTGTTGTGTCGATTGATTGAGAACCAAGTCATGATTTTCTGAATTCCCGCTTTATGGTGCAGAACCATAGATTAAAGGATTTGAAAATATAATGGGAAAAATATTAGATTTTGAGTTCTAGAACGGAGTACGTATATTCTATATATTGCTAATTGAAATTGACTCCAATTTTTATTATGCAATTGTATCTTTAGTTGGTTTAAAATTAATACTCAAAGATTAAGTCAAAATCTAAAAAATAATAGTCTATTATAAAACTTCTGAAATGGACAATGAATTTAAAATAGATATCTAATATGCTGTAAAATCACCAAATAACTAATGAATTGACTAATTAACAAATTCTGTTTGAATAGTACATATGTTTAATGCTTTTTAACCCTTTGATGATGTCAACGTTCTAACCCGTTAATTACTTTATACGAAATATTTTGCTCTACTAAAACGCATTAAATTAAAAATTCAAAAATATTTTGCTTTTTTAAACTAATAATTATGCATATAAAGAAAACATTTTTTTTTAGCCCTCTTTCAAGGTTTTCTGCTTAAAAGCTTCTGCTGTATTATACATTTTTTTTTAAGATTTCATATACGTATGTGAATAGGTACATAGCTAACACCCCACCACCCACCCCCCACATAAAGTGCAATGTTTTTTTGCATGCTCAAGTTATGCTTGGTGGATTTTATTGGTGCATTTGCTCTTGTGACGAGGGGGGGATGGATGGATGGTCGGTTGGTTGCCTTGGCAAAGTCAATTGCTAGCATTTAGCTATAGAAGAAGGTTTACGATTATTATTGCGATTATGATTATAATAATAATGATGATGATGATGTTTATAACATTTTATTTGCAGCGCTGAGCTTTCAAAACGGTGCATAAAAACGTGTATTTGTATGTGTGGGTATATATATATATATATTTTGGCTTATAACAAGTATCCATAACCAAACTAAACCAACAAAATAGTATTTAGGGGGAAATAAGCAAAAAAAAAAGAAGAAAAGAATTACATTTTATATGTAAATAGTTCATTCACTAAGTTGTCCGAAACCTTTTTTAAAATCTACCAAAACCATGCCAAAGAGAACAATAGATCCAAAAAAATAAAAAAAGTAACAGAAGTAAGCGAATTCTATATAGTGGAATCATGTCATATATAGCCTACCATATCGGGCCTGAAGTAGACTTGTTGCGTATACATGGAACTTTTCAGCGAAGATGTTTTATCCGGAAAGAGAATGCATTTGCCGGGCATTGTTGATGTTCCATTTGGTGTGGCTGTTATTGTTCCTGCTTGTCCAGCTGTTCCTGGATGATGATGATGGCCAACACCCAGATCGGTTTTCTGGGCTGTCAGACTGCTGGTGGAATTGACTTTGGAGGCGTGTGAAAGGCGTTTCATATGTGTCCACATCTGATGCCAAGGCGCCGACGAAGTTTCTTTCTAAATGGGTTTTTTTTCGTTTTTGTTTTTTTTTTTTTTAGGTTGGCAATCGGATAGTGTTGTTGTGGTAGGGGGGGACAGTTGGGTGGAAAGAGTATTGAGTATTCGGTTTGTTTGTTGCATGTTTTGTTGTTTGGTTTATGGTTTTTATTTTTTTTGTTTGGTTGGTTTTGTTGGTGGAGTGTACAAAAAGAACAGAAATAAATGGAATTTTTGTTTATTGATTGTAATTGCCAATTTCAAAACAATTTATAAAAACTAAAATATAAGTACCTAAATTTATTCGAAATAAAATTGAAGACTTAATACATTTGTTTTCATGTCGAATGTGTTTCTGGTAAGGTTTTTCTTATAAGTGTAAACTTAATAGTTTTATATCTTTAAATAGTTAAGAATATTTATATCATATGAGGTTTATAGCAATTTAAAAGCTGATAAATGTTTCTTCAAAAATGCATAAATCAGTTTTTAAAATGCATTTAATTATTATATATTTAATTTTAAAAGGTTATCTTCAAGGATAAAATTTTTAATATTTTTGAGGAAATCAGATATACAAAGTATTGATAAATATTCAGAAGAAAAAGCCCACGAAAGTATTTTTGGTATTTTTCTCAATCGGACAAACCTATTTATATTAAATTTTTTGGCATTTTTTGCGCTTTACAATATAGCATTTACTTGGGCTAATCATTTTCACTAATTTCTTTCCATATATATATATATTGCGATATATGTATATAAGTGAAATTAAATAACTATAACAGAAACTGCTGTATGACTAGTCCATTCGTTATTTTCAAATGTTTTTTTTTTTTTAACGAAAATTATATAATATAGTATCACTTTTTTTTTATTTTTTTTTATATAAATTTGCATACTTATATATAGATTAATTTAGCTAGCAACCAGCTCAATTTTTAGTGATAAGGAATATAAATATATACTTCAATATACTTTCTCTATGGTGTTTGAACTTCGTTGTAAGTTTGAATCACTTTTTATTAATTTTACTTTTTTTTCGTTAAAAAAAAAAAACATTTGAAATTTATTTAATTTCACTAAATACTGTTTGACTTTCTTTTTTACCTATTCTAAAATTAAACAATTTTTTCTTACTTACTAATATTGTTTTTAGATATGCAACTAATATCGGAATGCTAACAGTTTATTTTTTGTTTGCTTAAACATTTTATCTCTCTATTTTTATAAGACTTTTCTAACCACAAATCAAATTTGTGTATGCCTGATTCGCCCCCATTTGGTTTCCCTTGGCTTGGGGTGGCTAAGTAGTTTCATACATAAAGCTCACGCACTTAGCACTCACTCAACACCCGGCACCCGATACCCGGCACCCTGTCTTTGCCCAAGATCTCCCCCGCCCTGTTTCACACATCCCCATAAATACATATATGTACATTGTACATGTGTTGTGTGTACTATGTGCATGTTTGTATATAAGCATTTCCTCAACCACCTTATGATGTCATCATACCAAACGCCAACGCTTTACCAATTTTAATTTTATTTGCGTTAACTGTAATTTGGTTTTTAGTAAGTACAGGGTATGATGTCAACAGTCTGGCGGGTGGTTGGCGTCTCATTGACGGCCATTTGTGTTTAAAAAAACAAAAACTGCTGTTTCAAGATAAGGAGGCATTCTAGTGTATGTTTCACGATAAGCTTTCTTTATAATTATAACAATTTGCTTGATAGTCATTGACTAATTTAAAGAACTGCTGCCTGATTTGAAGGAACAATTTATGAGCAAGCATTAGCTTGTTGAGGTAGGTGAGCTATTTTTATATATAGGTTTTTGTTTCATTAGATGAGACTACTACAGTGAGTCATTTTGAATTGAACTTGAAGAGCAACACAGATTTCAAGGTAAAGAGACGTTTGATTTGAAAGGCAATTTTATCTTCGCAAATTCTAGCAATTTCTCTAAAATTAATTGATTATTGTTTTAAATTGGACTATGCCCAAGATATTTACTTTAAACTATCTATAGAGTGAAAAATTAGTTAACACAATGGCCCTAATGAGTTCGAAAATAACAGACTAGCATAGACAATCTTACTATATTCTAAGCAAAATGCAGTTTTTTTTATTTTATTTCTAAAAAAATATACAATTTTAAAAGTGTTTAATTTTTTACTGTTAACTATTCCTCCTCTGCTCCAACAATGGAAAAAATTGCTACCAAAAATTTATTTTCAAAATTGGAGGGCAATTCTTAATTAATGCTTAAACCAAAAACTAGATTTCATTTTACAAAAAATTTACTTTGAACAGAGTTAAAAAATTTTACTAAATTTATTCAGATATATATTTACTCGAATGTTGTAGCGGTATATGGTTTAAGATATATTTTAGGAAAAGAAAATCTAATCTAATTAATATCAAAGAATTTAAGATGGAACAACGATTTTTAAATCGCTTTGTTTACTAATGAAATATTCCTGAATTTGAATTAGTAAGTACTATTTTGAATAATAATTCTGTTTTAAAGAAATAGTAATACTTTCTTTTTTTTCTCTGATTAATATTAAAGTAACTATATATTTTTTATAGTATACCGAAAGGTCTTTCAATCCTATCATTAAGTTTGTTTGGCATCTTGTGATTTGGCTTAAAGCAGCTTCCTCCTTATACAAAAATCTCGAAAAGCACAAGAAGAAAATTTCTTAAGAAAAACAACAATGCATAAAATTTGCATATTACATCAACATGTTGCATGCCACAGTCAACGAAATGTTGCATATGCAATTGAGTTAAGCGCATCCATTCCTTCTCCCTTTTGCCACTTCCCGCAAAGTTAAACGAGGCATGCCCAGCAACAAGATGATATAAAGGAAACTGAAAGACTTGCAATCAGTGTTTGTAGTTGATGTTGTTGTTGCTGTTATTGTTGTTGTTGTTGTGGCTGCTGCTGTTGCTGCATGTTGCAAGTTGCCAAGCAAATGCGTGAGTAAGGCAAGCATTTGTTTCACATGGCAACTTGTAGCAGTAGCTATAGCAATAACTATGTGGGGGGTGGTTGATGGGTTTGATGGTTGCATGCCACTTGCAATCTTTCAACTTGTTGTTTCTGTTTCTTTTCTGTTTTGATAAATATTCAAAAATCTTGAAAGTGCGCTTAGGTCTGGGAACTTCCTTTCATAAAATTGATGCATTGCCCTTTATTTTCTGTGTATAATTTCTATATAATTGCCGTTTCCCGTTTTAATGAATTGTTTATTTGTATGTAATCATATAAAAACCGAGAACTGCAGCCAGCTGCTGGCAAAAGCAAGGAGAGGGGATTGTGTCCCAGGGATGGGGAAGGGTGTCTAAGGGCGTGGGGGTCATGGTAACTGCAACAACAGCAACAATGTACATAATAACAGCAATTACAACAACAACAGCAATAGAAAATACCCACACAAAAACCAAATATACATGGTGAACTAAATATCGAAAAGTACAGTGATTCAAGTCAAAGAGAAAAAGTAAAGGAGAAATTTAATAAATATTGGTTAAGCAGGATGATAAGGTAATTTTTATTATATGACAACTTTGAAATAGTTATGAAAAATCATATATGTTTTTCTTTTGATGACAATGAAGAAAGACGATATAAACAAAATATGCATTTAGTTTAAACTTTAAAGTATAAAGTTGATTGTTTACAAAACCTTTAGAAAACTATTCAGCATGTATTTTTGAATTTTTTGATTGCTTGAGTGTTAATTAATATAATAATATTTATCATTTCACAGTGTCAGAAATTCTCTATATCCATCTTTCTCAGTATCAGATTTAAAGGGGCAAAAGGGATCTCAAAGTTTATTTCAAAGTTATATTTTAAAGATATATTTTAAATTATGGAAAATTTTTGTAACTTTTGCTTGGCTCTTCATTTTGTTTTGGTTTTTATTTTTGCGTTATTTAGTGATCGATATTAAAATCTTGAACTTTTCCCTATTTCCTTTCGTTTGTATATACCACAGAAAACAGAATTCATTTCGGGTTTATGGTAATCATAACCACGGTTTGTTTGGGGGCCAATTTTCATTACTTCCGTTCTCCACTTGCACTTTACTTTTTGTCCAGTGTTTTTTTTTCGTGTCGTAATTTTTTTCCGTTTTTTTTTTTTTTTTTTTTTGGTGGGTAAGTCAGTTGCATGACAAACGGAAATCGTTTTCATTTGATTAGCGAGCGTAAAGGTGTGTGTATGAGTGTGTTAGTGTCTGTATGTGTGTGGCATGGGGGTTGATTCCAAACTGGCAGTGAATGGGTTTTTGGGTGATTTCCCCCTAACCCCAAAAGTGAAATACATCATACAAGGGCATGACCGCAAAATAAATTTGACTCTTAACTAGTTTCAAAAACTGGGTATTAAATATTCGATATGAATTTTGGTTTGTTAAACTTTCATTTTTTGTTTTTAAGTTCAATAAATTTCACACTTTTGCCACCTAAATAGGTAAATAAATAGTAAATAAATTTTAAGGGGTTTAAGTCAGAAACTGCAACTGGGTAATTTAAGACATATTGCCACTTTTGTTGAATGGCCCACAGACACGCAGCCCCTCCGGCCACCCCTCCACCACGTTTTGATCTACTCCTCACAGCCTATAACCCCAAACTAACCCAAAAAAAAAAAAAAAACTGGCATCGTTGAATAAACAAGAACGACAAGTGAGCTAGGCGCGTACCGTACACGCTTTTCTTATCTGCAAAAGCATAGAAGAAAATAGAGCGCCACCACCCACTATCTGCCGCCCATTATCCACCTCATCCCGCCTCTTACAAAACTAAAAGTAAACTAAACGAAATAAGGCAGAGACATGGACAGACAGATAGAGTGAGAGAGAAAGACAAAGGCAATGCCAGAACGACACGCAAGAAATGCGTAAAAATAAAAATGAGCCAAAAGAAAAATAAAACAGAAGCAAAAAAAAATATATATATGTATATACATATACAAAGAGAAAATGATTTTCTTGTTTTCCCCCTTTTATTTCGGTGCTTTTGGCTACCTTCCCCATCCACACACTTTAGCCCCAACTCCTCAAAATGATTTCATTCATAAAGCGAGCCAAAAATTGAGGCAAAAAAATCAAAATTACATAAAGTAAAGAAAAGGAGTCGTTATGCAGATACCCTTTAGCAAGTGGAATTTCTTTAAAACAAGATTAATTTTATCTAGATGCTTCAGAAACTTTACTGTTTCGACGAATGAAATTGACTTCAATAAAGTTGAAATTGATACAAAAGATTCTGGATAGAATAAGAAGTGCAGCTAAAAGTTGCCGTCACTATCTTAGAATGTTATTCTGTGTCTCGAGCTAGCGGTGCATAATGATTTCATATCTATCATATATCGCAGATTTTGACTCCCTTGATTTTTTGATCTATCTGAATGAAGCTAATAAAATATATTTAAATATGAAGTCTTTATATATCGGCATTATATTTTCTACTTCTAAACAACACATCATTAGTTTTGCTTTAAAAATTTGATCAATTTTTTTATCCCATCAAAGGTGAAAATATATTGAAAAATTTATACAAATTTCACAAAAATTGTCTAATTCTTTTTGTCGAATGCCACTACAATACACTGCATCCCTTATGTTATAGGGTATACAAAGAAAAAAGAAAACTTTAGCGGGAAATATGCGCCCACAATAAAATATACAAATAAATGGCTGGGCTTAATGCAAATAAAAGGGAGGGAGATGAAAATGTGGAGTAAAAGAAAGTGAGAAGCGGGATGGAGTTGGAATTGGAGGCCGGGGTTGTTAGGCAGATGCTGCCTACGAGTGTGGCAAGGGAATTTCCAAAAACCAAATGGCACACAGAAGTGCAATTTTTTTTTTTTCTTTTGGGCCAAAGGGTAGGGGGCGCAGTAAAGTCTCTGACTTAAAGCTAAATCTTGTTCTGTCTCTTTTGTTTTTGCTTATGCTTATTGCATTTGGTTGATGGCGCTTTTTTTTGAAGTTTTTTAAATTCTTGTGGTTTCTGTCTTTTTCACCCTTTCCACCACTCCCTATTCTACATTCTCTCTCGTACTCTGTGATAAAGTGATACATCACAATTAAGTTGTTTCACTTTGACCCACAAAAGGAAATGCAGCTGTAATACTTTTTTCAGTTTTTAATGCATTTTGATAGATTGCATTAACAGATACAGAGAGAGGCACGAGTAAAAGGCGTCTCATGTTATAATGTATATATCTTTCTATATAGAGCAGTGTGTTCATTTTGTAAATTGGGTGAAATTGAAATATATATATCACACTTGTTTGCCGAGGGGGCAAATCTAAAGTGGGTGAAACAAAAGTGTGGGTAGAATGGTGGCCAAGTGGGTGCGAAAAGGGTCGACCTCGGCTAGAGATCATGGAGCAAATTAAGTTTAGATTGCCCTTATTGAGCTGTGGCTCAAATAGATAAGTTCATTAGGGTTAAGTGATTTTAATATTCCATCTTAGACAATTTAAAAAAAAAAAGTGTGACTTTTGAATTTATTGAGAGATTATTAAACAAAAGTTAAGAAATAAATTTTACTTCAAATGTTTAGCTAAATTATGCTCATATGTTGTTCTTAGTAATAATATCATAAACAAAGGTAAGAGAAATATTTAATATGACTGTTAATTTTGTTTAATCTTGGGGAATATTGTTGTTTAAATATTTTATAAATTTTAGATAATATATTAGCAAAAGATTTACGATTTCAATTTTACTTTAATTCTTTAGCATTTTATTTTTGCTCAATGAGTTTAAAAAATAATAAATATGTAGGGCAAATGAAAAATAATTTATCAAGAGAGCAATTTATTTCTGTACATTCAAATATGAACAAATTAATCATTATTAATAAGTTTTGTGGTTTGATATATAGTGCTATAAAGGTCTTTGGCCTTTTAGAGATCTTTGCTCTCAAGAAACAGTTATTGAATTGTGAATCGTCCGCAAAATTACTTGACTCATTGCTAAATTATGGATTCGAAAATCATTCAAATATTAGTAATCGGTTTTTTAGATCGAACCATTACTACTAATAATTGTTGAATGTATTTTAAAATTATGAAAATTTGAATTGAGTGGATTTATGATTTTGCTTATACCCATTTTTGATAAGCCTTAAGCAATCGATGAATCAATTCGATATATCCATTTCTTGCTAAACCCAATGACTAAGACTTTCTTCTGCCCTACCCTTCTCTAACTTTCTCATTTGCTCTTCTGACTCATCAGCCATCACCCAGACCCCATCATCATCATCATAATGATCATCATAAACATCCTCCTCACCATCAAACCATTGCATGGCTTGTCATAGCACTGACTGACCACTTCTAAGGCCTCTGTGTGTACTCAACCATGTAAAAAATATTTTTCATTTTTCATTTTTCATTTTTGTTGCTGTATTTTTAATTTGTTGCAAAAACACAGAATATTTCACATCTCTGGCCCATGTGTGTTTAGTATGTGTGTGTATGTGGTGTGAGTGTGGTGTGGGTTGTGTGTATTTAGTTTGTGTTTCTGCCGTTAAATTGAAACGCGCGCCAAACAACACAAAATAAATTGACATTGAACGTAAAATTTATTGAAATTGTTTACGTGGGGTCGGACATTGTTTGCTGCGAGGGTCGTTTTGAAAATATTTATGGTCTTATAAAAAAAAGAAAAAAAAAAAAAATCTCAGCAACATACATAACACATAAAGAAATAGATTTCTTTATGCATTTCACTGGACTTTTCTGCTCTAGATACCGTCTGAAGAGGGCCCTTTGGCAACTGCAGCCGAGTGCAACGAGGCTTGGCATAGGAGAGAAAAGATGCCCCAAGTCCCGTTTCTCTGATTCTTTTATTGTTTGCACTAGCCCTGAGTATATCTATGTGTGTGTGTATGTGTGTGTGTGGGTCAAACACTGAAAGTCCAGCTAGTTGGTAAACGAGCACGTACCAAAAAGTTTTCTATTTTGGTATAAAAGGACAAAATTCAAGGGGTATATCAGTTTACTTGTTAAGTCACGAAGTATAGGAGGTTCCATGCCATATAAAGGAGTGGAAATATCAGGTATATCAATTTATACCTACATGCGATATATATAACTTTACCATATCTATTACAACTTTAAACATTTTCTTCTTTTATCGATATCAAATGTCTATCTATACTATAGATTATATCGGAAGAGTTCTGTAATTATGTCAGGAAAATGTATTTTTAATAAATTTTGCTTTAATCAATCAACCAAAATTCAATATTCAATAAAATTTTCCATTTCAATTTTAAATCATCTTTTGCTATTAAGATCAGTTTTTAATCTAAGAATATAAATCTATCTTTAAGCTTATAAAAGTCATAAATTATATAGTTCTAAGAGTATTTTTAAGAAGATTATTGCAAATACGATATCTTCTTCTTGGCTTGTGCGGTATTTTAAAGTCCAGAAAGGAACATTATACAGTTCCTCATAAGGTTCTTCATATACATATTTGCTTACCAATTGTAGCTTTGGAGTTTCCTACTACTCATAATACCATGTCTCTGGTTACGCGTTTGGGTTTGTCTTTTTTAAGTCTCTTTCCCTTTACCTTTGCTCATATTTCGCATTATAAAAGAAAGAAGTAAAAGAAGAAGGTACAAAAAAAGAGACTTTAGGCCAATGGCTTTTTAAGTGTGACTAATTATGACTCCAGAGTTCGGACTTAACTTGGCATAAAAGTCACTTGAAGTTGTCTTCTCATGTTGGTTACCTCTTGGGTTCAATGCACTAAAGCGCCGGCTTGAATGGGTCTCTTTTGCAAGCTGACCCGAAAACTTATGCAACCGGCATCGATTTTAGGTAACCCACCGAAAAAAAAGTAAAAAAAAAGTTGTCTTAAAGAGTGAAAAATAAGAAGGTTGAAAGGCAGACCTCTAGACGCCGCCCTCTTCTTCATCTGCTTTTTTGCCTCTTTCTATTGACAGTTTGGTACATGTGAGAAGGCAAACTGCATAACAACTGCGCAAATATTTTGGCAAAGGCTGAAATTATGCAGGCAATTTGGACCCAAAAAGAAACACTTACAAACAATTTGTTACGACAAGTTGAGAAGAAATGGCAAGGATGCCAACGAGAAGAGAAAGAAGCAGAATGATGCTTAGAGCATGGAGGATGTATCAGGTAATCAGTCTTGACTTGAGCTAAGATGTGCAAAACCTGGCTGGCAGCCAAGAGGATTGATGAAGTGATATAAGTGAACTAAGAGCGGGAAGAAAAAATAGAGAAAAGGACTCAACTCACATGCAGCTTGTTCCAAATATTTCGAGCATAATATGTCATAAGTTTTTATTTTCTTTATCTACTGTCTTATGACTGCTTGGATATGTCTTCATAGTTTTTTTATTTATAGGTATTCAGGTAGTCGTTGTTTGGTTTGTTGCGATAAGATTTTTATCTAAATTCTCAACACTCATAGAAGTTGTGCTATCTTTTATCTTACCCAAAACTAGCTATGTGTGTCTATATCTTTTGCAATTCATTATCTCAGTTTATGCGGCATTCTACCTGGCCCATGTTATATACGCAAAACACATTTATAACACTGAAAGTCCGTCCAGTTCCTCTTGACTAAGCTTTAAAAACCCATAGCCAGAGCCTAAAGAGGCTTTACCATACTGCTTCTTTTTTTTTTTTCTCCTTCTTGATGATGAGTCGAGATAAAACCCAACCAAAAAACACAGATAAGAGCGTTAACAAAATAATAACCAAATAAAAAGCATTTACATATATAGCCGCAAAAAAAAGCAGACAGTGTCAGAGAAAGAGGAGAGGAGAAAAAACTGACTGAAAGAGATAGAGAGAGAGAGAGAGGAAGGTAATCTCTCAACTAAGGGAAGTCAGCCCCATTAGTGAAATGGCCCTGTCAAAATGTGGCTCTCAAAATAAAAACAACAAAAAAATGTTAATATGGCTTATTGGGCTTTTTTGTTTTGCCTTTGAGTCTCTCTCACATTCTATGAGTATGTGTGTGTGTGTGTATGTTAGAAGTCAGCCTTCCACTAATTTGAAATGTGGCCAAGACATTTCTTTTTTGGCAGAGTTTAAGGATAATTTCAAGAGAAGTTTGATTAGGATTTGTGTGCGCCTCAATAAAAATGCATGAAAAAATGCTTTAAGACCAAGAAATAGAATTTTAAACATTGAGAAAAATAACTTTGGGAAATGCCGAAAAGTTTAAAGCATTCCTTTAGTTAATTCTTGAAAGTTTATTTAAATATTTGCAATTTTTGATGAATTTGCATTGTCTTGAAATAATTTTGTTGTTATTTTTTTTATCATTAAAAAGAAAATTTGTCATCGAAACTTAAATTTTTGTTAAACAATTGAATCTATTTTTAATAAAACATAGTCATTTGACTTTGCTAATAAATTACTTAAATTTGTTTTTTAAAAATTTTTTTTATTAAAATCTATAATCTCTTATGAAGACTAACAAAGAAAAGTAAATCAGTGTTCATCATAAATTTGATAATTGCTTAACAAAACTTTGTCTTAAGCAGTTTAGTCATGAAGACGATTATTCCAATTTAAAAAGAATTAAGTTTAGTTGACCATTAGGTTAAATTTTATTTATGATCTTTAATTCCATTTTTTTCCTAATTTAATTTATTAAAAAAGAAAAATAAATAAGTGCCGATCCAGATAAGAGATATTGTGATTTTGTGGATTAATCCAGCAAAAATATTTTGTGATAAATTTAAAAAAAAATTCTCTTCTTTTTTTTTGGTTCAGGTTTAAAAAATACCTGGCTTTGATACTTGAGATAGTTTTTTTTCTTACATTTTTGATGCAAGATTGATTGAAATACTTTTTTTTTACTTTTACCAAAGTGTCTTATCCATTAAATCAATGGGCTATTTTAATATATTCTTATCATTTCTATTTGATTTCTTAGACGTTAACTTAATTGTAATTTATAAGCCATGTATATATGTATGTATGTGGGGACTATCATTGTAGCCATCAACATGCATGATAATAGGTAACTCACCTTGGGATCCAATATGCTACGCTCCAGGCTATCCTCACGATTCATAGTTGTGGCCGTGCTGCCAGTGCCAGTGCTGCTGCCACCTCCTCCAACCATTCCACCACTAAGACCACCACCACCAATGACTCCACCTAGACTACTTCTGTCGCGTTCCCGCTCCTGTTGTTCGAGACGAAGACGTGCACGCTCTACACGCGCCAGAGTTGGACTATCTAGAATGGATGGAGCCCGTGATGGTGGTCGGGAATTGGAATTGTTTGTTGTATTTGTATGCAATTGCTGCAATTGTTGGTGGAGCTGTTGTTGTTGCTGCTGCTGTTGGTGGTGCAGCGTCTCTAGAGTGGCACTATTGTTCGATGATGTTGAGCCTGGAGTGGGCGTGGCCGATGACGATGAGTTGGTCATGGTGGCCGTTGATGTTGACGATGTGGATGTGGTGTGCATTAGCATTATAACAATTGGTTTTTCTCCTGGTTTTATTTTTGATATTATTTTTGTTGCTTTTGCTTAGTCTAATTGTAAATTAGTGAACGAGGAAATTTCCTTTAGGTTTGCTTATTTAATTTTTAGATTTTTGGGGTCTTTAACTGTGTGGGGACAAGAAGGTTTTTGGTCATATTATTAGAAAATTCTTACAATGAGGCAATTTTATGATCTCACACTTGATGGATCTATTAACTTGGCTACTAACTAGTTTTACATTTAAATGCCCATCAATTATAGGTAAGTTAATGCTACTATCTACAGTCTAGTCGATGCCTCCCATTTCGCACACTTTATTTATGATTCGTCTATCGGGTTTTATTTTCTGTTTCCCCTTTTTTTGTTTGCAGCCAATTGAACGATTTTATATCTTTGCTTTTGCAACAGAAGCAGAGAAAGAGGAAAGAAATATGCACCAGACATGGGGCAATGATGTGCATGGTAGGAAGGGGTGGCTGAAGGGGTATAAAGAGACCATCAACACAGAAGTAACAGCCAATAATTTTCACAAAAACTGGTTTTCGGATATTTTCGATATGCAGGTAGTTTTTACTTTCGCACAATAAAAGCAAGCTGCAGCAGATACAAATACAATAAACCAAAGCAAAACAGAACCAAAAAAAAAAAAAAAACACAAAACAAATAAATAAAAAGTATCTGTATCTTTTGATTCTTGCTTAAATTTTTATTTGCCTGCTGACGTTCATATAATTTGTCTCTCTGCCTCTGAGCTTGGTCAATAAGGGGGGGAACAAAGGGGAGGATAGGGTCGAATTTGATTATTATTTTTTGATTTTTCTTGGCGCGTAGCCTATGCCAAGATGCCAAACACGTTTGTTTTCATTTATATATATCCGCTGACCATTTTGTTTCAAGCACATACTTTATTTTGATTTCAATTTTTTATTGTTGTTATTCTCGATGTCGCGTCGCGTCGCTTCGCATTTCTTTTGCCGATTTTGATGTAACTAATTTTTGAAAAAACCAATTTTGTAAATTCTCAAAATTTTATTTTCAAAAACTTGTTTCTACGTTTTCCGCAATCGAATTTTAGTTATGTTTGGCAAAGCAAACGAGCGACGATCGTCGTGATTTAATCTAGGTCCGAGTTAAGGCGCGAACGGCTGCCAACTGCGAACTGTTCACGCTTGCTGCCCGTCGATGACTGACGGCAAAAAGATACGAAAAACTGGTTTGCTGGTGCTGCCTTAGCCAGCGCAATGAAAAAGTATCCGTCAGATACAAAGTGGTCGCATGGCCATGCATCGGCATGCGAACATGTTCGAGTTGTAAATAAATTTCCCAGTATTTATATTATTTTCCTAATACATTTGCAGTTGACTGTGCGTTTAGTCAGCGTTCAATGAGAATGCAATCAAAATTCATCGGAATGCCAGCATATTAATAAGATTAAGATAAATAAAAAATAGTTTGAGTTGGGTTTTTTTTTTCGTTGGGGTAATAGTGGAAAACTTAATCTATATGTAATTTAATTTCAACTGCGAATTTGGAGGAAAACAATTCTAATTAGATTAATGAATATTCGTCAGACGAATTCAATTTATTAAGCAGTACTAAATATGGCCATGTAGAAAAGTATTTAGAAATTATATTAAGAAAGTAAGTAGCACAGAATTTTAATATAACATTTTATATTCTAAAAGCTTGCTCAAAACTCCTTTAAAGGAATTTCAGCTTAAAAATTACAAGACTTTTCCTAATTAAGGACCAACTCTAGGATAAAATTTGTCTAATACAAGTTTCCTAACAATAGCTTAAGGGTCAAGGAATATTCTTTGAGGATTCTTTCAAAATTACCTAAGAATCCATACGGCAGCAGGTGAATCTAACTTATTTTAACTTTATATATCTATATATATCTCATATACCTAATAACTAAAAAGTATTTATTATGGCAAAAGAGAGTACATGTGTTTAATATTCGAACCTAATATAGACACAGAATACTTAATTTCGAAGCCAGTTAAAAAATCTTTTTTTATACACTCCTTATACATAAGACAACAAAAAATTACATAAAAATTTAAAACAACCCAACTAACTTGTACTCACTTTTACACACTATTAAAATGGGTTAAATCTAACGAATTAACCAATTTATAAAAAAAAATTTGGAGTCTTACAACAAACCATTACAATTAATAAGTTTTTTAATAACGTTAAAATTTATAAATTAAAGAACAAAATTTCGAAGTCACTTGGTTAATCTAATATCTTAGCAAAATAGATTTCATTGCGTCATTCATCACCTTTTTTTTCTCTGTGCAAGAAAAATTATAACATTTTTGTAATAGTTTTTCTGTTATTTTTTTTGCATATAAAATATTTATTTCAGTACATTTATGTCACAAAAAAAAGCAACAAATTATTGCATATTAAAATATAAAATTTTACTAGTTAAAAGACTTTTTTTTGAATATTTAAAAAAAACATTATAATTTAAAATTGGAATATCTAACTTAGTTTAAGACTAAAATTTAGAATTCATTCATTAAAAGTATTTCAGGGGAAATTAAATTACCCAAAACAAATTCATTTGCAACACAATCAAACTCAAACCATGAAAATGCCATCAGATATCAGAATTTTGTTTCCTTTGGTTTGATTCTGAATTGCTTCATACATTTTCTTCTCTCCTCACCCCTCTCATTCTGGCTTACTGCTTACATACTTACTTCTTCCACCCCTCCACATTAACATTGATATTCTTGATGGAAAAACAGGTTGTTCCCTTTGGATTTGATATTGTTGTTCAAGTGATTTATAAATCAAGTGAGCCAAAAGGGAGACGAAGAGGAAAAATGAAAGAAAAATAATTATGATAATAGTTCAATGGCCGTGTGACAAGTTGTAAGTAGAAGTAATGCATGTCTATTCAATATTCAATGAGATGAGTTAATCAAGCACTTGACTCACATGCGGGGTCTGTTCCAATAAAAATTCAAAAATCCCATTGACAAAAGATGAGACAACTCTTAGAACCGAAATGATTCATAGATTGTTTCACTGCTTCTTTTGTGGCATGCGAATCACGCAATTATGCAAATCATTGCCATATCGTCATATCATTCTATATCTACACATATATCTTTGGCTAAAGTCGGTACGTGCCATTTTAAGTTAGACAAACTATTCCAAAATGGGCCTCTCTATAGTTTTAATGGCACATGCCGCCTTTATTTTTGTTTTTTCAGTTCTCTTTTTTTTTTTTTCGGTAGTTTCCAATTACAAAATAGACATTCATTTCGATGGCTATTTTTTGGTTTTTTGAGGGGCTGGCGCCAACAGAATTTTTTTTTCTTTCATTTCGTTCTTTTTGGGAGATTTTTGGTATCATTAACTCAATGAAAATTTGTCGCTTCTCGCGTTTGTCTTTGGCTTCCTCTATTTCACTTGGTTTTTTTTTTGTGAATTTCTCAGAATTTAACGTGTTGCTTGTCTCTCTGTCGGATACTCAAGAGGTTTGATAACTTTACTTATTTTGTATTCCCAAGTTTTGGTTTTTATTGGGGTTAGCCTGTATAATTTGTAGTGATTATCGGAAACTGATTGGGGGATTTGTTGCATGAATGGGAATATGATATGATAGCTAGAAAGTGATTAGGACAGTCTATGTGGAATATAAACACTTACGACTCAAATTTGGAACTAACGAAATTCTTTCTCTAATTGTAAGATTTGATTTGTTTTAATATTGATTCGAATTATGCTAGGCTTGTGTTCAAAAATAGTTTAAATTTTTAATTTTCAGTAAACAATTAGATGATTTTATTATTAACTGCATATTAAATTTTGTCATTGAGAACGTGAATTTTATATATGAGAACTTACTTTCTCTTGGGCTCTAAGAATTGTTCATTAAGGGGAGCTATCTAAATATAATATTAAGAAAAGTAGCTATCTTTAAAGCTATCTTAAAAAACAGAATCATAAAAAACTAGTTTATCTAAGACTTTTAATGTGTAATTTTTAATTTAAAATTAAATGAACAAAACAAAACACATAACCAAAATATTTTTATTTCGTATTTTTATTAAGCTTTGAAAAGTGCAGATATAAGATTGTAAGAAATGATTTTGGAAAATAGTAATTTAAGTACATATAGATATAAATAAAATAGGACGTTTAATTGTTATCAATATAAAATACATTAAAAATCATATTTTTTATATTGCCTATAGACCACTTAACTATTAATTATGACGGACAAGTGATAATTTCAAAATTAAACTACATTCGGAGTAAACTATATTAAAATTAAACGATAAAGATAAAAGAATCATTGAACCTTTTAATTGCAACAACGAATCTAATGCAATTTTTTTTACCAAAGTTTTATAAATTTTTGTTTAAATAGTTAAAACAAATCCAAAAATTCAATAATTGTAATGTTTGGTCCATCGAAAATGTAAGATTTGTGGCTATTTATAATTTCCAATAATAATTTATCTTGATTAACATTCAGTACGTGATCTTTATTAGCTAATGTTCATATTGTCCATTGGTCTGCCATATAAAGACACAATTGCTCTTCGCTCCCAACCCATTTGTGGATTCTGTGCCGCACTTCCGTTCCGTATTGAAACAACAACAATGTGCTCACATACATATGTACTTTTACATATATAGAAGCTTCAACTTCTGTAAATTCTTCTATCAAAGAAAAAACTAACGCCAACTTGTCTGGCGGCCATTTGGAAACTAAAGTCTCTGTTTTTTTTTTTTGTTCTTTCTTATTATATACAATATATCTTTAATAGTTATTCCATCTTTCCCTTTCTCCCTCTCAGATTTTTTAAACGTTTTTCATGCACATTGCATACGTCTACAGAAAAATGTATCTACTCACATATGTTCGTATGTATGTATGTATGAGGGCTTTGCCCATATCTTTTGTATGCACCCGACGCATTCGAAAAGTTCTTTCTCTTCGTTTTTTATCGCAAAAAAAAAAATGAAAGAAAAAAGTTAAGCACTAGCAGGAAAAGGCGCGTTCGGACTTTAATTTCTCATTCATCAGGCATAAAACAATGCGAAACTGACATTTCCTCAAAGAGTGGAATAATCTCTCTTATCAGCACGACGAGCAATCCAAAACCCGGACGGACTGTTGTCAGGCAGTTGGCAGTGTCTGCATGGTTAGCTATGGACAGACTCTTTGCTTTGACTTCCAGATAAGCCAAGCCAAGTCAAAGAGCAAACTGCGCTCTGATTGGTAACAACAACAGATTGCGCCCGATTGCTGGGGATTGCTGAATAGAAACAGCAAACAGCTGATGAGGTAAACTGCATCATACCAATCAATTTGCCAGGGGTATGTATATTCACAAATCAATTAAAATCAAACGTTTTAGATCCCTATCGTATTTTTTTTTTTGGTATTGAAATCTATTTAACTGATAATTTAATTATAAAATTTTATATTGAAACTATAACTTATATTAAAATTTATTTTAATTTTTGCTAAGTGTTAAAAAGGAAAGAGCTTAGATTTTATAAAGTCTTATCAGCATCATTCAAGCATTCCTCTGTTTGTAGCTTTATTTTTAGAGTTGTCATTTAACGCTTAGTATATAAAATATTCGATTATTGGTCAAACGAGCTATCAGCAATTTTATAGCGCATAAATTAATCAGTTGAACATGAAAAATTGCAAGTATTAAATGGGATTTTCTCATAATTAAATTATAGATTTCAAATCTTAATAAATTAATTTATAAAGAACGTCTTAAATGGGCTACAATGGTTCTCAAAAGTTCTTTACAGTTAACTTTTGTTTTTTTTTTAGAACTAGATTTACTATTAATCAGATAATTATGTCGTTTAACTTCTGAAAAACTTAAAATTTATCTACTTACGCCTATCTGCTTTATAGCCTAAGTACTACTTACCTTCTATTTGCATTACATCCAAAATTAAAAATTGTTGTGGAAATTTAATATTATTTAAATAAAATAAAAAGAAATTGTATTAAATTTGTGTATAGTTTTGAAGTAAAATTCAAATTTTATTCTAAAGAAATCTGAAAAATTATATTTATATTTAAAATTTTAATCTAAAAAAATTATTTATAATTCTATAATTATTTTATATTAAGTTGACGTTAAATTCTCATAAAATTATTTTAAATAAACACTAAAGTTATATTTTAAATGAAAACTGACTTACATCTTGTTCGTATTTTATGTATAATTACAACAAATGATTATTTGTATCTATTCAAATTATTTTATTAGAGTTCCAATCATATATGTATGTTTATATGTATGTGTGTATGTTTATCTATATATGATATTTATCATACAATACCCATTAAGATCTTTATTTTGTAGAGTATTTCTCCTTGGGATGTTGTTTTCTTAAATTTGTTTGTAAACATTATATTGCCATTTATTTTTTCTTCTTTTACTGATTGCAATTCATTGTTCCTAGGCGTTTTGTTTTGCTTACTTTAAACACTCGTCATAAATCATTGATAAAAGATGAATTTTTTATAGCATATATATGCAATTTATATTCATTTATCAGCTTCCGTAGGCTTTGGCCGTGAACTGACCATGGGTAATTAGTCGGCGCAAGCCAAAGCAAGCGTTTCTTGTAATAGAAACTAATGGTTTACTGCTCCGGGTCGCTGTACACATTCTTAGAAAAATTTTTGTGTTTTTTTTTCGTGACGAATGCTGCCGCTTTAAAGAAGCCGTCACAGAGTGATGAGTGGGGATGGAATGAAAAGAGGACTCTGAGTTTTAATTAGCTGTGTAAATTGGCCTACAAAAATTAAATTAATTAATCTCGGCAATGTTAATAACTTTATCATTGTCGTTGACAGCTTTATTGGTCATTATCTAGCCAGAGACAATCATTGCAGTTGTCGGAATTGTCAAATCTTTTAATTTGAATTGTATAATGTTAAATCAATATGAACTACTATACTAAGAAAAATATAAAATCCTTTGAAGTTGCTCTTATCTCATTGTTACTTTGAAAAAAAAAAAACCAACCGCATTCCTGCATACCTCTATAGCCTTGACTTCTTCTCCACTCTTGATCCCCTCCACTAAAAACAGTTTTTCTCTTTCATTCCATCCCGATGTTCATTCTTTACCTGCTTTGTTTGGGCCATATCGCAGGTAGTCGCAGCTCTTCACTATAGCCATAATCTTATTAGAATTCATTTGCAAACGCCGAGTCTCATTAGAATTGTAAAAAGGGTTTCTCTTTCAAAATTCTTCCACTTGATTTGATTAAAATTGTCTATATGTTGTCTGATTTGTTGGATGTGCCGGCACCTTTTGCTCTGTCATTTTGACGCCCGACTGTCTATATTCAAAATGCAAAAACCGAAAACAAATATGAGGATGAAAAAAGAAAAAAATTTTATGGTCAGTGACTGGAACTGGTTTGTTTGAGTCATCGATTCAGTTCCCCGAAAAAGGCAAAAAGCAAAAGAATAAGAATCAATCTGACAGAATATATTTCAAATGACTGATTAACCGCAATTGATTGCTTAAGTGATAGTGAATTAAAGTTTGTTATGTCTTGGCAAAATACTCGGTTATAGAATATCGGTTTTATCCACTTCATCCACAGAGCTCTGTCTGGCCATAAATTCTAATTTTTCATTGCATACTTTTAAGTGCGCATAAATATTCGATGATAAAATGGCTTGGCATACTTTAGTTTGTTAGTTGCAAAAAGCGTATAGTGGGCGTGGCCCAACTGTAGGCGCGTGCCTAAGTGCAGCTGGTCTAGACTGGTCCGACCAAAACTCCAAAGACGAAAAGTCAACTGAAATAAATTTCAATTGCTTCATTTTATCAATAAAAATAAAAAGAGAAGTCAGCAAGGTAAATATTGGTGGGGAGTAATTGAAGTGGTTAGACGAAATGGTCGAAATGGCGATGGGAGCGAGTGCCACGTTGGGTGGAGGTGTCAGCTGATGTGGTTAAATGCCAGTCATTATTGCTTGTTGTGGCTGCGTTATAATAAAAGAAGGTTCACCTTAAAAATTATAAGGATGGAAGAATAACTTGCCCTAGCCAGACGTTGCCTGCAATTGGGACTTAACCAAGCAAATCATGAGGAACAAACAACAAATCGAGATATGTTGACCTACAATGAACTTAGAACACTCTTTCCTAATAATATGTAAGTATAAAAGGTATAATCTATGAAACCTACACTCCTTAAACAATATTTTCGATAAAAATTAATTGTGTGAAATAAACAAATTTAATTTTATATAAATTACATAGATGGACAAAAAAGCGGAAAACTCGAAACTAGAGTAAATTTTTCGAATGTTTAATTGTGCCCTGAATTTTAAAGTTCAGATCTAATTAAAATGATTAACTTAGAAAGAATCTTCAAATTATAAAAGGGAAAGTCTTTCAATGTTTATCTTTTTTGTAACTAAAAGTCTGAAAATAAGTTTTTCAAAGACGAAGACTATTTGACTTTTATTAGGTTTAAAGTTTTCTAGATCCTCCTCTGTATTAATAATTGTTACTATGTGTTAGATAATTTTAATAAGAATTTAATTTAATTTAATAAGAATAAGAGTTAAAAGTCATATGAAAAGAATGGAAAAACGAAAACAGAAGAGGTATTACATATACCCACTTGGCAAAGAGTGCGGAAAATAAAACTTTCTATGCGTCTGGGATCTTAAAAAATCCATTTTGGCATTCCATCCTGGCTGCGCGCCTCCTTCGGCTTAACCATCACTCAAAGGCCTCTGCCACATTTGGCGTTAATTAGTTTGGCAACGCTGCGGGCGTGTGACTTCCACCAATCATTTACAACAGTTATCCCCCCCCCTCTCCCCGTCCGCTTGACTGCCATCTCTGGCTATGCCAAACTTACCCTTTAACAGGCGTTTTCTGCATATTTTTTTTCCACAACCAAAAACAATTTTCATTAACAGTCCGTCGTCATCTTCATCGTCGACGGGCCATTCGACAGTTGCTGACATGACGCCCTGTCGCCCCACTTTTCCCCAACTGCTGATCCCTTATTTTTTTCGTGTCGTTTTCTCTGATTACACATTTTAACGCCATTTTTGGCGTAACTTTCTTCTTTCTTTTTTTCTCCTTTTTGGCCTGGTAAACCCCTTTAGGCTATATCAAGAAAAAGTTTTTTTTTTTTTTTTTTTGACAACAGCAAAAAGCAAGAAAATGAAGGCTGAGATGAAGAGAAGAAAAGAATCTCAATGAAGGGGTTAACAAGTAAAATTTGATTTATTTGATGAGTTTTTCTTGTTGTTGTCGGCGAACTCTATAAGAAGCATTTAATGAGCATGAAAATAAAGTTTCAGCGGTCTTTGAATGGCAAATGAATTGCATAAAACGAAACGATGGCCGAAAGAATTAAAGAAATAAGGCCGAGAGGAAAATTGAGTGGAATTGGATTCTGGCTGAATAAGTTTTCAAAACATCCTAGCCAATGTATATCAGAGGGGGGCAGCTAATTTTCTACCATTGTCTGTAAAGTAAATAAAGGTCTTTTATACATTTAAAACTTTTAAAACAAGACATAAATTGTCACTGAAGTTCAATTTTCTTTAAGATATGTTGTTTTGCTGAAATTCAAATGAAACATTAATTTATAAAGAAGTTTTGAATTAAAAAACAGGTCAAATGCTATGACTATACGATTGTCACATAATTTTTACTCCAGTTACTCAGGATTAACGTTTTAGCTGAGCTACTTTTAGGACTTGCTCTATCATTTGCTTTTTACTTATTTAAGTTCTTAACGTTTTTGTATAAGGGGTTCTTTAAAAGTTTTTTTTTTTTGTCTTTTATAATTAGATTTAGAAACACATTTGCTACAATTTTATGTTTTATGAATTATTTAATTAAATAGAGTTCTTTTATTGATTTTATATACGCATGAAATAAGAAGCTAGGCCAAAGTTTTTGTTCTCCTAAAATTTAAGTGCTGCATTTCAATGCCCATATTCTTTGTCCTGAAAATTTAAACAAACTTTTAACTAAATAATAAAATGTAGGAAAAGTTTTTCATCTTTTCCATTTATCTATTGTTTCGGGCATTGTTTATGTATGTCACATTATTGGCATGTCCTCCCTCCACAATTCTATGTTTTCCTTTAGTTGCTTTTCGCCAAAGTGGCAGCAATGGAATTTCAAATTTTTTTCCTTGCTTCGCTACCAATCTATTCCCTTTTGCCTTCTTTTTGCCCGTTAAAGACCCGCAGGCTAACTTTCTAATAAACAAGCGTAACATTTTGCTACACTTTGCTCTAAATTCAATAAAAGAAAAAGGCGAAACTTTTCCAGCCGCTGATTATCTGTTACTTCATGTTCTCCCACTTTCATTTGAGGCGTTTTCATTGTTGTCAAACAAGTGACATGAATAATTCCCCCAAGTGTTAGGACATATCCATTGCATGGGCATGGCGAAACCTTTATTGTAAGCACATTCTGTAAGCCAAATGGAAACTGTAGTCAAGTTGTAAATTCAATTAGATTTAATTTACGCAACTTTGCCATGCTTCCCTTTTATAGACAGAGCAAACTTCTAGATGTGTTAGCTCTGGCAAAAGTTTCCTTCAGGTTGCATAATTAACCGTCAGGTCTTAAAGTAAACTTTAAATTTTGTAAATAAAAAAAAAGAAAATAAAAGTTTGCTCGGTGTTGGCAACATCAAATGTCAAGTGAAGTGTCCTGACATTAAATGTGCAAAAATTGCAAAACTTTTCTCATATAAAAAGCATATTAAATCATTTTTATGGCCAGCATTCCCTAAGAGTTCAACGCAAATTTGCTGCCTCATACATTTACCTTTGAGATTTTTCATATTTTTATTATTATAATTTTTTTTTTTTTGTTAGTTTGACGGAAAAACTTCGGTTAGCAGGTTTTCCACGGGAATCCACCTGTTTACATTGTTCTTTTTTATGCTTCTTCATTATTACCGTGATTTTTTATACTCTTAAACGAGGAGTTTTCGTCAAGGACCTTTCAATTCATAAAACGAATACAAAGAATACAGTTTAGCAGATAAACGAAAACCGAATTTATATGTCGGGACAAAATTTTCAATTCTTTTATATAAACTATATATCTCTTAGGTAAAATATGTAGATCTATGTAGTAATCAGTTTGAAAGTAGCAGAAAGAAAGTGACATCGAGGTTTTCAAATAATTATAGCTTAAAAATTAAACGGTTTCGAAATATTCCATACAAAGCCAAAAATTTATCCAGACTTAAAAATTATTATAAAGGTTTACTACTTTCTAAAAATTTTCTATGCATGTCTAAAATTTTAACTTTAATATTTTTATTATAGTTTTTTGCCTTCTCTTGTAGTTTATTCTAGTCCGGTTTGATTATAAAAAAGCAAATTTAGACAGTTTTGAAAAAGTTTTCGACAAATTTTAGAAAAATAACTTTCTACTGCAGATACAAAAATATTTCTATAAAGACTGAACTGTCTTTTGACAGTTAATTTTGTTTCATTTTCCTTATCACTTAAGAAAATATTTAGTAATAAGCTTTAATTTAACTTGACGTTGAAATTAACAAAATAATTAATATTTAAAAATGATAAAAGAATATGGCGGGAATTTAGGAACGAAGGAGATATATAGTACTTATAACAATTTAAATATTTTAATTGAATTATTAGACCCTTGCAGATCAGCATAAGAAGCTGAGTCTATGCTTTTTATAATAATAATATATTAATATAAAATTTCTTGAATTGGAAGTGATAAATTAGTTTAATTTTCTAGCTTAAATAAAAAAAAGGGTATACAAACTTTATCATAGCCATGGCTAATGTCGCAGTGTAATTTTCATTTATGTCTAAAAAGGCGTTTTAAGTTCTCTATGTTTTTAGTGCTATTCTGTGTTAACAGTGCGTATGAGTGATATTTTATGACTAGTATTTGCATTTAGAGGTTTTGTTATCTCTTTTACGAGGTAAATAAACTGAGTGATTTATCATCTTAGTGGGTCGTCAAAATGATCTGGCTAAGATGTCTATTATTTTATTGTGTGACTTTTTATTTACTTTTTTATATACATACATACTTAAACATAAACTTTTATCTGTAGTTGCATTTTTGGTGAAGATTTTGTCCTCTTAAATTTAAGCTGCATAAATTAACTTTGAAGCATTTTCAAAGCTCACGAAAGTTTGTCATGCTGCATTTTCCAACCCCTAGCAGTACTTTTCATTCATTTTCTTTTTTGTTTTTATTTTCATTTCGTTTGGTTGACTCGTTGGATGGTTGTTTGTTTGCCATGTAAATCAAGTCATCTTTTTACAGAGAGAAGAGACAGTTACTGGAATTATCATAAGCAAAGTGTTTGGCAACTGCTGCAGTAATTTTTGGCCTGACTGCAATATAATCGGAATGCAAAATAGTTTTCAGCAGCTGCGAATTTTCCACCCCGAAAAAAGAAAAACTTGACATTTGACATGTGACAGCCAGACAATAAACAAATACAAAATCAAGAGGGTGATAAATAAATATATATACATAGAGTTGACAGCTGGCAGCCTCAGACATTTCATAATTTGGACTGAGAGAAGTTTTCAACAAATAATTTTCGAGCAAAATAAAACTTTGCGATTGAATGACTGTCCATTTCAAGGTTGGCCAACGCCAACATTAGCTAATTGGAATAGCGTGACACGAAAATATTTGTCTTGGCAAATGTAACGATGATATGCCAGATAAGAGTTGACTTTCTGTTAAAGTAACAATATAAAATTTAAATTAGAATTGAAATGTTAAAAAGCCAGGCTCCTGATGGCCATAATCCACCCTGGAGACTAAACAGACTCAGCTGAAGGCACACAAAATGAAGGCAGACAGCAACCAAAAAAAAAAAAAGAAGTGTCAAACAGGCAATGTAGACAACCAGCCATTTGAGCCAACAAACAACGTTCGTACTGTGTTGTGTTGGACAAGTTAGACAGCAAAGAAATACATAATAAATATGTAAAGAGGCAAAGCAAAAGAATAACTAAACCGCACAATAATCAAATTGGAATAATGCACAAAAGGCAAAAACGAGTAGCTAAAGAATTGACAGTGAGTAGATTGAATTTAGTTTTAAGAGACGAATCCATCGAATTAACTGACATGAACATAGATACCCTTATGCTGTCTTATACCCTTTGTTAAAATCGAAGTCGAATTATTCCTGCAGGCAAAGAGTAAAAAAGGTATCCAATAAAGGAAGGAAATATTTTTTACCAATTAAAAAAAATAATTTATAAATGTGCATAAAGTTTACTGTACGCTAAAGACATCAGAAAAGACGGAGAGAGTAAAAATTTAAATCTAGCCACAAAATTGAATTGTAGGCTAAGAAGTTAGACCTAGAAGTATCGAATTGAATATAAAATATATCATGCTAGAAGCTAGAACTATACTATTTTTATTGGTGTATTCACAATGTTAAACTATTGCATTTGAAAAACCCAAATTTTGCCAAACATTTCTGCTTAAGTGTCCATAGATTGAAGTTCTTGGGGCTTAAAGGTTAAACTACCATTGCAGTTGTAATTTAAACAAACTTTGGTCAAAACCTGCATACCTAAGCCGAGTAAATTTTGCCCAAGGGTTTGTAAAAGGAATGCAAACCAACTCTGCATACCTTTGGTCAATTGCTATTGGATCTGCAGTTTGAATGTGACACATTCAAGTGTGTCTGCAAATGAGACTGCAAAACACAATTTGCCCCTATAATTCCTACTGGGACCCACTCAATATTCTCAGTCTCTGGACATGGTCGGACCCGCACATACTCATTGGCATTCATAAATCGCTTAGCAAACTTGCAATCTTAATCAGATTTGTGCAACAATTTTCGAATGGCATTCTCTTTGGGAACATTTTCTTAGTTTACCTGGCCATAAATTGCAATTTCACCAAATGGCCAACGATGGCGAGAAGAATAATTGTTTCATTATACTCTAATTATTGCTGATGTCGATTGATATGCATTTCATGGCTAACTAATTTAATTAGCCAGGCTTTCAACTTGACAAACATTGTGCACTCATATGCATTCGAAAGGAACTGTTTAGCTAGTTAATTAAATTTGATTTCCGGCCTAACCAAATGGCAGGCACTTTGGTTTGAATTATGCAAAAGGTTTAGTTTCAATTACACTTGAAATGCCTTGCCAATTGGCAATTGACATTTGGCCATGACCAAAATGATATACATACATACATATTTAAGAAGTTTCTGCTAATTTTGCTTGGGTTATTCTGGTCAAGGCAAGATAGTAGCTAAAACTTTTCCAATTTTTCTCTGTTTCTCTGTCATTGGGTCAATGTTGAAAATGTTTTTCTCGGGTGTGACAATAATTTATGATTAGCAACGGTTCCGCCCCATTTGACCCTTTTCTCAATTTGGGCACTTTTGTGCTGAAATTCTTTTGAGTTTTGGTTCTTGTCGTATGCCAAACGATGAAAATAGTTTTTATAGTTGGGCTGGATTGGGAAAACTGTCTGTCTATTTGGCAGTGTGAAAAATCGATGAGAGCAACCGCATGAAAATGTTTCTTCAATTTCCCTAATCAGCGTTTGCTTTCACTTCAGCTAAGCCCCCTCCCTTGTCTTTTCTACTAGCGAAATTGACTTTAATTTCAGACATTTTTTCGTTTTGTTTGATATGCCTCTCACACACACACACACACACACGCGTAGCGGGAATGAAGCTACAATAGAAATTGCTTGACGAGCCTCCTTCAGGCATTGTCTGGCTGCTGTTTAATGGAATTTATTTTTGCTCCTACTCCTCCATCCGCCATTTTCCATGACTTGCGCCCGTTTTTACTGCATACTTTTTGGCGTTGAGGCTGAGAAAAAACGCTGATGCGACAATTATAGTTATTGTCTGGCCTAACCAGGAAGATGAGCCAGTGGGAGTAGACTGAAACGTGAGCTCTGGCACACACACAAGCCAAGGATCGAGAATGTGGATGGGTCGATTCTTTGGCAGGGGCATACCAGATGCTCTGTACTCCCATTTTATTGCTAATGTAAACATGTTGTTGGCTCTGTCAAATGTCTTTGACGCCAAATTGACACATTCTGACTGGATGGTAGATTTTGTGTTTTTTTTTCCATCTTAAATAGTGTGCTAAAATGTGCTACGTGCGACACGAGAAGCCAGCAGCTTATCTTTCAAGGAGCAGAACAGAAGGCAGCTTCAAATTTATCGAAGACCGAAATCAATTTACGCCCCAAAGTCAAAATTTTGGTTGAATTTTACTCAAGTTGGAGTCTTAGTATTTAATGAGGCTGACTATATATTTTAACCCTTTCAGGCCACGTTACTTTCATTCGTATTCGGTTAGTTTTACTTGAAGCTACTCTCTGTCCATATCATATTTTACGTTTATTTTATGCGTTTCATTCAAAATATTGCGTACGTGTTGAAATTTTTAATACATTTTGCTTTTGCTGCTTCCATTTTATTTTTATTTTTGTTTCTTTGCTTTCATCTATTTGTTGACATTTGACTTAGGGTTCTGGACATGGGACAGTTTTGTAGGAGTTTTTGATCCAATAGTATGACTTTTTCTTCCTTTTTTGTGTTTTTTTTTGTTTTTGTTATTTCTTTGCGAGGGTTGAAGAATTTAGGTCAAGCGGTCAAATGTTTTATGCTGCTGGAGACTTTTAGGGTTCAAGGGTTTTATGATATCTGACTGCAATGAGGGAAAAAGAACATTGAGGGTTCTCTCTGTCAATATTAGCGTTCAGAAGTTTCAACTAAGAAATGACTTAACAGAGTGTACATACATATATCTAACTTCAAGATTGTTTAAATAAACCAAAAACAAAAGCTGTCATTTTTTTAAGAAGTTAAAAAAAAAATTTTTGTTGAAGGAAGTTCACGTTAAGTTAAGCAGATGTCTTTGACCAGGACTTAATCATGTTGTAAACCAACTTTTAAATAATTTCAATGTGAAAAGTTAACTCGTCGGCAAGATAAAATATTCAATAAAATATGTTACATATTTTTTGTTTAAGAAAATCTACCAAAATACTCCATTTAATTTTCGGTCTAAAGGCAAACAGTAAACTTTTGCCTTCTGCTTATATAAACAAGTAAGTTTCCAATTTCTTACTTTAATTAACTAACAAAGTAAAATGGAATCAAGTTCTTCTTTTTGGCTGTGAACAATTTCCCCCTGTTTTTCTGTTATCGTGTTTCTCCCCTTGTCCATTTCTTAGCTCGGCCACATTTGGACAATGTTTATTTTACGAGAACATTTTAATCTAATTTAACACACTTTAGATTTATATTTGCTTAAATAGAAGTTATCTAAATGGCACGTGACAGGCATAATAATAACAACAATGAGAACAGTGGGAACTGGAAGGTAGATAGCCAAGTCCAAGAAAGGAGAAAGCAATTTTTATTATAGTTTATTTCCTGGTTTTGTTCTTCTCACTTTTGGGATGTCTTTCCTTTTGTATTTTTTTTTTCTCATTTTTGAACGTGGTCAAAACCAAATTGCATTTGCTTTTCTTTTCTTACCAAATTTTTTGCTTAAATGCAATCAATTGTTGCAATTGCTTGCAATCGGAGAACGACAAAGGATAAGAAAAAAGGTTTAGGGTAAGGGCTCTTTTAAGTAAACGTTTCCTTAGCCATACATGCGACGCAGCAGGGTGAAGAAGGAGTAGATGACGTTGAGCAGGGACTGCAACATTCTTAGATTCATCGGGTAGACACCGCCAACAAGTATCTGTAATAGAAGCAGAGGATGAAATACATAATGGTCAATATAAAATACATAAAACCAATAAAAATGTTATTGTCTCACTCCACTGTCTTACCGCTAAAGGCTTTTGGGAACGCATTATAAGAAATTTTAAAGTCTTCTGTGTATCCACATCAAAGTCCATCCAATTGCTCTCATAGGCAGCTATCGAGATATAAAAGCTCTAAAGGAAAAATCACCTTTATGTTGTGATCTGATTTATATATGGCCCACACTTACCTGAAAGTATAGCTCATTGGCAACATAGTAAAGAACCACACTGTTGGCAAAAATCATTACCATATAGGCAAGTACTATGACAGTCTGACCAATTGTTTGAGCCTAATGATTTTGAACAAGAAATATAAATAAAATAATTAAATGTTAAAAAGGCACTTGGAATGCTAATTATTAATCCAAATTCTGACTCATATACATACATATATATATATATATGTATATAATTTTTGAAATGCATTTCAATTTGTTTAACCTTAGGTCAATCGGTCAATTCAATCGTTATGTCTTTAATTGCTAAGTAAATAAGTGGTGATACATAAGTTAACCTTACGTTGAAACAACAACAACATATCTTTTCATTAGATTTTGAATCCTATAATCCAAATTTGTTTCTAATTGTTCTAAGTGTATAAATGCTTACAATGATCAGCGAGAAGAGCAAAACACAAAGCATTGCCCCAAAGCACAGGAACTCGACCAAATGTAAATTTGTATTCAACGCATTCATGCCCTCTACTAAGCTAAATGAAAATAAAAGAGACAGAAAAAGGACCTCCATTTAATTAATTTAATTGAATTAAAAGGTCTGACTCGAACTTACCCGGCCAACTTCAGTTGATATCTAATGCAACCTATTATTTCCTGACGCACCTCCACTGAAGACCCACGCAATTCCTTCAGAGTTCGCAACTTGTGTTGGAGCACACGGCACATGAGAATGGCGAATAGGGTAAAGGTCACCACCAGATTCGTATATGGTATGTACATGCAACAGCCCATGGGTGCCATTATGGCCTGAACCGCAAAGAAGAACTCGTAATAGGGACTGGCATACTTGTACTCCTCAATGCCAAATAAATACATGCCGTAGGGTAAAACTGCAGCAGCAAAAAAAAAAAAAGAAACGCCACCATTTCAACACAATTAACTATAAATTATTTAGATGAAATGCAAATGCAATTTAGAGTTCTTTACCTCGCTCCGAACCAAAAAGGGGATAGGTCACAAAGCCAATGCAGGTGCAGGTGCCCATTAGTAAATTAATTCGGCCAATGGTAATAGAAAGTCTGGTAGCGTCTTTGACCAATTGGTCAATATGAGGATCAGTGGATTGCTAAAATGAAAAATGAAAAAAAAAAACATGAATAAAATTGATAATGTTTTAGACTTTACAAAACAACAAATGCAAAAATTCATCTCAATCTGATGAATTTTCGTATTATCCAATAAACAGACGGATTTGGCCAAATGTCTCTAACATTGGACATGAATTTCTTATATAAAATATGTGAAAATGGCGTAAGACTCGAATAATAACCTATGCCTGTGATTTTATAAAAACTTAGCTTAAGTTGTTTATTAAAACTACAAAAAACTGTTGGCTGTATTTTCTTCAAATATCCATTTAGCAATAGAAAATATCGTAAGGGAAGGTTTTTTAAAAGAACAATTTTTTTAGATTGAATGGACACAAATATCCTATCCATTGCGTGTGTCGAATGGAGGATTAAAAAACCTTTAATCATTGTTCAAGAATTAACAAATGAAATGGGAAGTGTCAACTAAAAGCTTGGGATTACTTATTTAAAAAGATAATTGTGAAAATCTATAATCAACTGAAGGTAAACAACAAAGAATTTAAACATTATGCAAAATAGTAAGGATGGTAAGGCAGCAGAAAAGTATTTTTGTAATGCAAAACCGAAACTTGAAAATTACTATTTTGTTTAATTAAATTATCAATCAAAAATAAAAAGAGAAAAAAAAAGTAGTAACATTATAAAATAATTGAAAAGAGAACTTTTTCACTGAGCATGTATTTTAACAAACACTAACACATAAACAGTTCATCTAAACCATATTAATTTGAAAAGTTGAATCATTTTTTTTAGTCACTGATAAATGTAAATGAGAAACACGATACGCACTTTTTCAAAAAATTTTCAACATCCGATTCCTGTTCAGTTACTTTTGATAACTCACCAGCAATTCGATATAATAGTCCTTGATTATTGCAATAAATCTCTCATAACTTCCACGCTGTACACATAGTAAGACTCCTCTTACAACTGTGTTGGTAAAAAGGACTGCCAGGTAGACATTCCGTATAACAAAGTCCAGTGGTTCAGTACTTAAATATATATCCACATATTGAGTTATATTGATTAGAGTGTAGGGTGTCATTGCCACATATCGTCGCCAGTTGTGGACATATAAATAAGACCAAAATTTCATTAATTTAAGAGTATTGCCAAATATAGGCATTTCTACAGTGGCCATTGTCTTTAGGTCCATTTTGTAGGGTATAATCTCCTTTCACTATGTCCACTGGTATAACTTCTGATCAGAGTGTCCTTAAGGTTTATATATTATTGGTTTATATACTTATGGCTGAAAGAGAACATGTCGCATTGTCATTATGGGTTGGCACTTAATTATCGAGGACTCCAGTCGATTGCAGGTGGGCAGATGTGTTAATTATAGTGTTAAGGTGTTATTACTTAATGTGAAAGGGTGAGATTTCAAACCGAGAATTTGTGGGTAATTAACTGAGGTAGGTAGAGGGTGGAGAGCCTTAAACTTATTTGGAAAGGATATTTTATATGGCTTAAAAAGAAAGCATAGGCTTTTAGTTACCGATGCTTTAGCTGATACAAATTTCTTTAGACTTTTTTAATGCCTTGTGCCTGCTTATATTAAAATCATATCAATGGGTTCAACACTGCCTATCAATACTATTTTTTAAGCCATGAAACAATACTATTTTTTAAGCCATGAAACAAACAAATAGTGATTTTTTTGTCTTTCTTATCAAAAACTCTTTCAAAAAATTCCAGTCTGTGTACATCAGATGAGACGTACTTACTTGTTTAAGAAAGAATATAAAAAATCAACTAGTTTCTGTGAACTGTTTATTATTGTCTAGACGTTTGCAAAAAACTTAAGTGAGTAAAATGATCCTTTTCTGCCCTTAATTAAATAGCCAGTTTAATATAAAATGGGTTAAATTAAAGAATTTTGAAGCCATAGAATTATGGAAATGATTGAACATCAAAAAAGTCTAGAAAAAACATTTTTTCTTAAGTTTTTTTAAACCGAATTCTAATTAAATTTATTTGTCTATACTTTGTCTATACAAAAACTTTAAAGTAATAAATTTTTAAAGATTTTATTTAGGTCTCAAATCGTTTTAACGCATATGCTGTTTAATTAGGAACTGAAAAATATTGATACAATTTATAAAGCGAATTTCTGAAACAACAAATAATACGAAATTACACATTTCTTTATGCAAAAGGCATTCGAAATTGTGTGAGATTATCTAAAAAAAAAAATAAATAAAATCGATTTGTAATATATTTGTAGAACCATAATTAAATTACGCTTTTGGCATACAGTGTGACCTTTTATTTAATCCTCTAATCAACTTAAAGTCTGTGTCTTGCGGCTTACGGAGTTTGCTTCATTTAGCCCAACATCTTCATTTATCATGTGGCTCGGCAGGATAAAAAATCTTAATCGTCGGCAATTTGTCTGACGGCGGCTAAACATGGCTCCGAAACCGAAAGGAAACCAAACCAAAGCCAACTGGAAAAAAACGACATCAAGTCCCAAATTCAATCCCAAGCAAACAAAAGGAGCTGGGCAACCTTTTTCGAACTACTCATGTTTCTGTGGGTAGCAGTAGCCAAGAGCTAGTGTTCAATCTGTGTGCCAATTACAGCTGTGGACCCCACAAGAAACACGCCGTGAACTTTGAACTTGCAGCCTGTTTCCTTTATTTATGACCCTTCGAAAGAATGAGAAGACCAAAACGAAGAGAAGAACATTTCCAAGCATTTGTTATTAACTCGAGTCCAAAGAACTTTAGGTATTTTCCTTTTATTGCCCGATAAGAAATCTTAATTGAGTTGCAATTGGAAAAATATTTGTTAAAGCAGGCACACACACACACACACACACCCATTATAGCTCTTCATCATCAATCACACACAATTATGTCAGTTGGATGGAGTAATTTCTCAACAAAAAGTTTAATTACATTTTGGAGCAACTCGAAAAATTATCAAGTATCCTTGCAATCCCTTGTTTATCACTAGATGTTTCTTAGCTGCTTACCTGTCAGATAAACTTAATGCCAAGGTGTGGCCCTGACTTGCATTACTTACACCTGATTTGGTTTATGATGCATGTGACTTACCATCCTCACCTACTTATGCCCCTTCTCTGTCTGACCCCTGTTTTCTTAATATGAAACTTTGTTTTTCTCGCCTGTCAAATGCAGTCTGCAAAACTCTCCCTAAATGCACTGAGAAAACTTTAGGGAACTCTTCTTTTCACCCTCTATATGTCTGTCTCACTCTCCTTTCGCATTCTTTCTCTGTTTAATTCGGCAGTTAGTTTTTATAGTGGCCAATTAGAATATTAATTGGTTGAACGTGGCCATTAAGTGTAGGAAAACTCGAAAAAGGCATAAAGACAATAGATGCAAAAATGTTCAACTTGAATATGTTTAGTAATATTATATTTCTCAATATCCAGCTTTAAAGTTCAAAGTTTTTAGTTTTTTTTTTTTTCGTATTCGCACAGCTTGAGGGCTCACGTTTTTTTGCACAAAGATGAAACTAAAAGGTTGGAATAAAGGAAGAAGGTAAAACAGGAAACAGTTGAACTTGTATCTTGTATCTTGCATCTACGTTAGGGAAGCACTTAATACACGTTATGAGTTGCAGTGGGAAAGTGTCAGGGGTTCAAGGAGTGAGACGAAAATGCAAGAAACTTGCAACTTTTGCTAGCTGCTAAGTAGGAAAATCGCTCCAAGACAAGACGAAAAAGGGCAAAAAGGCCAGACTAGACTCCTCTGGTTAAGAAGTGGAGAAAATGCCACAGAATGTGTATGTGTGTGTGTGGGTAGGTATGGAATAAGTACGTGTCATATGACAAGTGAAATGTGCACAAAATTACTTGTTTAGTTGCGGTTAAGACGCTTTTCTTGCAACTTGCTTATACACAGAAACTAGTGATGGCTAAGTGAAAAGTAGAATATATTATCATATGCATATAGTTCTTTCCAAACCAATAATTCAACCAACTAATTGAAAATGCTCGTCAAATGAATGTTGAGTCTTTTTTTGAAAAGGCAGAAAAAAATAACCAAAGATTTTACTTTTAAGGTTTTATTTTATTTTTAAATTTCACAGCAAATTGTAATTTAAATAACAATTAAATATAAAATAAGAATACTTTTGTTTTTTATCATCTCTTTAATGTAATTAAGTACAACAAATTTGGTCTAGTATAATTTTAAAGAATTCCTTGAAATTCATTATAGTTGTTGGGCCGATTTTTGTTAACCATGGATTTTGGTTTTCGCGAATTTAAAATGTGATTTAGGACCAAATGGAGAACATTATCTAGTATTAAACCATTGACTAAGGACTATGTAAAACTGACACATTTTCTAGTTATAGAAGAAATCTTTCAACACAATGAAAGTTTAGATATGTTTCCTAGAAAACACCATGTTAACCGATTTCGCATTGAACGAGCCATGGGCTTCATTAAAAAAGAGGGACCAAGACTTCAACAGAATCAATTGCCAAGGATATCAAGGCTATTAATTTTATTTGATTTTAAATTGATCGCTTAAATTGTCAGCAAATTCTTAAAATATTTGGTAGAATTGATCATAGAACTTCTAAGATTTCTTGTAAGTCATCAATGAGCAGATGTTAACAGAGTGACTAAACATTTTGATCACGCAATTATACTCAAGTCTTGTTATAAGTGAAATTTTTAGTATTAAAAGCCTTTTAGTAATCTAGTTGATTTTGACAGTATTGATTTTTTAAATGTAAAGGAAATGCGATCAAAGGAATATGATCAATTAGTTAAGACTACATACATTTGATGATATTATTATTTTATATTTTCTTATATTTTCTGAGGCTAACTTTTTAACCAAAAACAGCTTGAATACACAAAATTAGAAAAAAAAACTTATTGTTAAAAGAGGCCACGTTAAGTGAGTGCCAGATTACCCTTGCCATATTATAGGCTACAGTGTATGGGAAAATGGAACTTATTTAAGTTATGTCATCTCTAGAACTGGCCTTTGCTTGCTTTCCATTTAAGTATTTGTATCTCTTGAGGTTTGCTTTATGAATTGCGCCTTTGGATATGCTAAGGAAAATGTATGAATGTAGATACATACATATAGTATATAGAATTTGAAAGCTAAACATTTGCATATTTTCTCTTCAAAAATAATTGCAGACATTTCCGGCGAAACACACCAAATTATTTGAAAAGACAAGCCCCACAAGTCGACGAACAAAAAAAAAAAAAAAAAAAGCAAAAAAGGGAAGAAAAATAGATTTCATTAGGTTTTCTTTTATGCCTTTCACGTGGCCTCAACAATTTACATTCAGTGCGGGGCCAAAAAAAAAAAGTTTGTCTTTTACTTACCCCAAAGCAGAAATGGAAACTTTGTTCCACATTTTTTGTTTTTGTCCTCACAGGACCTCGGGGGATGTCATTTAGAGGCGGCAAGTGTAAAAATTAAGCAGCTGAGAATGCTTTCAACTCAGATGAAGGCAATAAGTGAGATAAAATGACATGGCTCAGTGAGAGAGGAGATACACAACATACGTATCAAAAAGTAATACTACTCAAGAGAGGCTCTGACGAGAACAATGGGCAAAAAATGTGGAACAAGGTTGATTTGGCAAACTGGCAACATTTCTTGGCTTCATATGGGTAATTAGTGAAATGAATTCTCCAAGATACGCTTTAAAATGTTTGTTTAAACAAATTGTAACTTTCTCCCAGACGTACAAAAAGGAAACTTTTTCAATCAAAAATTATCAAAGTAAATATCAAAGTTGACTGCCAGGCAAAAAAAAAGGAAAACGAGAGAAAGGTATGCCAAAAGAGGCGTCAACAAATTAGCAAATATTACACAAAAAGGAACACAAGAAAGTGTCAGCAGAGTGTTAGAGAGAAAGAGAGAGAGGGGAAAAAAAAGGAAAACTGAATCTAAGAGAGACGACAAGGAGATGAAAAGGAAAATAAAAAAAAAGTTGTTCTCGCCTCATGTGTGGAATTTAAATTTCCTTTCCATCGAGGTGAAAATTTCATATCAATTTCGTTTCGGGATTAAGTTATATTTTAGTGCTTGGCAAAAGGTGTTTACGACAAGTTGTTCTTGCTCTTTTTTGTTGTTGTATTCCTGTTGTTGATATTTTACCTGGAGTGTTTGTACTTTCAGTGCTGAGATTTTGAGCACGTGCTACTCCTTAAGGGTTTTATGTTTTGTGTGTGTTTCGTATGTTGAAAGAGGATTTTTGGCCAAAGGACAAAATATTGATAGAGCCTTGAGAGTTTCCTAACCAGCCAATGGATAAAATTTAAAAAGCAAAAGAAAAACAACAAAAATAAACTTACTTTACGTTTAGATAAATATTGAAACTTGTTTGGTTGGGCCCAAGGTTAACGGTTCGAACAGATTCTGGAAGAAATTTTCGTCATATTAGGATATTTAATTACTTAAAGTTAAGATTTTCTTTTAGGCTACATATCCAATCTAGTATTTGTAAGATTGTCTTAACATAAATTACCCTGATGACTCTATTTTGAACCCTTTTGTTGGTAAAAATATTATTATTTTCAAATTGATAAAAGAAGCACACGAAAATGCTATTATAACAAAAAGGATATCGACAATTCATATGAATCTAGTCATAAATCAATTAAATATATTTTTTATAGTTAGAGGAAATTAATTATTTATAGGAGTTACATTATAGAACACAAAATCAATAATAAACATCAAGATGTGATAAATAAAGTATTCCAAAGTATCTTTATGTGCATTTTAATGCAAAATGTATTTTGCAATGATTAAGAACTGTGTTATTCAAATATATTTTAATCAATTTTAAGTGCTAGGTAAATATTAAAAAGCTTATCATGTATATCATTTAGACTATGTATTCAAAAGTGCCTCTTGAATTTGTTATGTCGAGATTTATTTAGTAGATCTTTTAACAACAAGAAAAAAATTGTAATTATTGAGAGAACCAAGATTCAGGGATATTGGACACTCAGTTTAACTCGTTGCAATAATAGATTCATAATAAAGATTAAAATAAGTATTTAAAAGGTAACTCAGTGAGATTAAAGCATTACCAACAGATTCGTAGTTGACTACGTATTTCCTTTTACGTCTTTCTTCTATATTTGCAGATAAATTTCAAATAGATTTGAATGGATCCTATAATAGATTTAAATGGTTTTAATCGTCTTAAACTTTAAGTTCGTTTGAGGATATTGTATTACATTTTAGTTTAAAAAATGACTTTTCTAACTTTTCTTTTCTTCTAACTAAATAAGTTGAAATTAAATTGAAGTCGTTTATTAAATCATGAGTCTTAACATCCAATTCGAGAATTCTGTCATAGCACATTCTCCGCATTGCCATTTTGATCATTTTGCTTAATTCAATGACTTTAGTGGCGGCAAAACTACACACATGTGAGTACTCACCCCGCCCACCACTTCAATTTCATGCTCAACATACAAATCATAAAAGTCATGACCCAGGCACTTCATAAAAAATGCGGCCCAGCGCAGCAATTGCCATACAAACAGGCGCATTACATCAGATGGACCCCAAGCCAAGCCCAAATCCCGACTCATGGCATGACCGGCAAATAATTCAAACACGTACCAATATGTAGGAGAGGTGCAACCTCCTGCCAAATGGCAAGGGGCAGCTTATAGGGTGCCAGAGGCCAAAAGGGGGACGGACGGTAATCAGGCAATTTCATATGAATAAGTTAGCAGGCAATGCCGCCTGAGTGTATGCAATAAATTTCGTTGTATTACGAATGCGATGCTGCTTATGAAAATTTTAAAAGCACCAAACTATGTGCCCGACTGTGATTGCTCCCCCATCCCTCTGACTTCTAGTTTCAAGCCAAACCCAACAACAGCACCAACAAAATAGAAATTTATTACAACGAAACGTGGGCGGGGCAAAAAGAGGCCATGAAACGTACAGCAAGGTGTTTATTACTTATTTAGAACGGCACACGCCTTCTCAGCCAGGTGAGAAAGATAAGAAAACAAAGTAGAAAAAACTCACAATGTATGCTAGAAGCTACTCTTAATACACTTCTATGGCAAAAAAAATAAAACTAAAACTACTTGGCTAAAATATATATGTTTCTGGTTACCTTCAGTTGGCCTAAAGAACATGGAAATTTTTCTCTTCTAAGTGACTTTTGAGTTCTAGAAAAGTAATTTGCTGGAATCAGTTAAAGTTGCTCCAAAGTAAATACTACAAAACTTTGAAGGATATTGGGTAGCTAATGCAACGGCATTCACAATTCGTCCTTTCAAATACATTCCATAGTAAGGGCATTTTGATAATTTTAACTCCTTTTTTAAATTGAATGGATGAATGTGCAATTTCTTTCAATGTCCTAAAAGATTTAGTTTATACACTTCACAGATAGGATAAATTTTAATCTTTGATTTACTTAAAAATATATTAAAAAACTGACAAGGCAAAGGTAAAATCTTGGATTTAGTGTACTCACCAACCTTATCTTGAGATCTACATACCTTCCGACACTTACCTAACTCCTCATTCACCTCACAGCAGGTGAACAATCGCAGCAACTACCGCAGCTACTTACATTGAATACTTTGGGGGAAACCCCATGGTGAGAAACGTGCCTGAGGCTTTTGCAGCCATCAAGTGGCAATCGACAGTACCTATACATATATAGTACCTATACATACATATATATATATATGTATATTGTAGAGACGACAATCCATGCACACTAAACGTTTTAATTAGAAAATTTTGCCCATTCAGTTGAGCCGACCACAAATCCAATTATCAAGTAATTATGCATTTAATTTTTGCCTAACAACAAAAAACTGGTAATGGAAGAGTGAAATTATTATTGTAGCCCATCTCTTGGCTAGCCATCAAATCAGCTCAACTTCACAACCATTCACAATACTTCTCCTCCCCCCCGTTGCACATATGCAAAGTTTTTGCTTCACAACTTTGTGGCCAGGCTTGCAAAATTTTCAATTTAGTGAGTCTGGCGGCCATGTCTACGACCTCTCTTCCGTTTCGTTGGGGTTTACTGTACTGTGTGTTACTATCTATCTGGATGCATGCAATTAAAAGTTTTTTTCTACCATCCTCCAGACGCTTATTACAAATGTCGAGGGACCACAGTCAAAGAGGTCAAGTGCAAGTCGGCAAAGACTGCAATTTATTGCCATGTTTCGTATGTTTTTATTTGCCATGTATGTAATTGGCCTAGGTCTGGACAATATGAGCTTCGAAACTTGTTTCGCGTATTTTTCAAGATTACTTTAATGTTTGTTTGGCCCTTTCATTTTGTTTTTATATTGTTTATCCGGTCACTTGGCAAATTTCACGGCCTCCGTCCAGCAGGGGCCATAAAACTGTCAACATGGTCAACGGCGGTCAACGTTTGCAGTGTCACTGGGTAAATATTTGCCACAGGAATAGGTATTTTTTTAAATCCTTCTTTTCCGCAAACAAGTGCCAACAAAAAATACTGCTAAAATTTATGTGGTGACCTGGTTACAGCCAAAACACTTTTAAATATTGCACAACAACCTGAATTTGGTAAATTAACATTCTTAGTGATCCAATACTTGGCCCGAACAAAAGGTACTTAAACCTGCTCGCACTTTTTGACATTACCAGCGGTAAGAAATAAAGGGAAATAGTTGGTCTGTTTTGCTGAATAATATTATTATTTTATTTTATTACCTTTTATCCCATTTTGATTATTAATATCGCATTCTACGGGAAATTTTAATCACTTTTCACAAGTTAACTGTAGTAATAATTTAGAATAAATTAGTAATTAGATAATGCCATGTCGACCGACCACAAAAATAGCTCGAAAATTCAATTTTTCACCTAGCTTCAAAATTGGATTCTGTGGCCAAAATTGAAAATTTGTGGTTTACACTTTGTCTATGTTTTGCTAGAACTAAGACTTTAATGGACCAAAGCTGTAGAATCTTTTTAAAAAAATATTTAAAATTTTAAAAGAAAACCCGTTAAAGATTTTTCTACAAAATTAATGGTATATCATATTGCTATCAATTATCATATCATTATAACATCTTTCATATCATGAAATAAAAATCGCATAAAATCCGAATTTAAGGTCGAATAATTTATGTCTTAAATTTTTTTCCGCCACTGGATATATGTAAGGCCATATATATTTTTTCTTTTAGCTTGAAGTCGAAAATTATTGTGAAACATATTTAACTGCATTATTTTAAAATGCATACATTGGATGCAATAAATAGTATGTATTCAAAGTGGATAATTATAATCACGACTTAACAAATTGAATGGTTAAATATTAAATAATACTAAAATTCTCTTCATTGAATGGTTTGTGTCTTAAGGACGTCTTAAGAAAAGTTAGGAAATATAAAACTTTTAAATCGATTTTAAAGCCAACATTTTTATTAGAAAAATAAATATTATTTGGATCTGATAAGTCCGCTTTTATTCAAAATGTAGCATATGACAACAAATGTAAATCTGGTTCATAGTTTTTTAGTTTCAACAAACAGTTTTATTGTCTTTAATGTCCAAAAGATATATTACAAAAGTCAAAATGTTTAATCAGAATTGTTTTAGCGAACATATATGGAAGTGATTCATATAATAATATTTACTAAAACTGTAAACGTTTGTTTTATGGACCATTGCCACTTTTGACTTTTGACTCCAGAACTTTACGCTTCTACATCGACAGTTCATCTTCATTTTCAGTATCTGGTGGTATATTCTCCTTGTCTTCAGGTGGAGATAAAGGCAAGTGCAAATTGTGATCAACATATGGCGCCGGCTTATTACTGAAATATTCAATTTCTAAGGCCTCACGGCAGGAGCAACGCTTAAGTGGATTCATAACTAACAGGCGACTAAGCAACTTAATCATATCATTGCCAGCGGCTGAAAAGATTTCAGCCAATGGAGTGCCAGGGAATTTGGAAAATTCAATATAATTGTTAAGACAATTCATGTGGGGCCAGTCCGATGCACTTGGAGAACCCAATGTCTTGAAGATGCAATACAATTGATCCAAGTCAGATGATCCAGGCAGAAAGGGAACCCTCAGCATTAGCTCGGCCAGGATGCATCCAAGAGCCCACATATCGATACCTGTGCCATATTGACGTGCTCCGAAGAGCAGTTCAGGCGATCGATACCAACGTGTTACCACTTGGTTGGTGTGGGTACGATTGGGCGAGCCAAAGGATTTGGCCCAACCAAAGTCACAAATTTTAAGCTTACCTTTCCTGTTAACCAGCAAATTGCTGGGTTTCAGATCACGGTGCAAAATCCAATTCTGATGTAAATAGTCCAATCCGCACAATATCATTAAGGCATATGCCTTGATATTTGCTATGGATAAGATGATTTGTGAATTCTGTATAATCATATTCAGATCCGAGTCCATAAACTCCAGCACCAGCGAAACATTTGTGTGTTCGCCAAAGATGTCGATCAGACTGACGATGTTTTTATGCCGCAGTTCTTGAAGGATTTTAATCTCACGCAAAGCTGTTCGACTTATTCCATTCCTCTTTATCTTCTTGATAGCCACAATTCGGTTGGTAACCAAATCGCGGGCCTTGTACACCACAGCAAACTACATTTAACACAATGCCAACTAAAATATATGTATTTTGCTTAATCTCTACCATTTGGAACTCACCCGACCTTCGCCCAAGAAACAGATCTTGGAATATCGTTCCTTATTGCTACTATTAACGCTCATTTTTGTTATTTAGCAAAATGACTCAGCAAACCTGAGCCCTTAGCACAAAAAGCAAAAGGTACTAGTCCTTAAAAGTAAACTAGTCTGATTCAACGAACTCAATAAGCTAACCAAAAAAAAATTTCAAGCTAAATGATTGACAGGCAGCCAAGAATAAGTGTGTCTTACTTTTCCATAACGCTTTTGCAATTATTTTAATAAAAGACTTTTACTTGTTAAAAATTAATTTAATAAAAAAAAAAACCATTAATCAAAAATGCAATTTTCCGTATAAGAAACTTATGGTGAAGTCAAAAATTATAGCACTATTTTTGTATGCCTTTTATTTTCGTATAAAACATGTTGTCCGATTTTTAGGCACTGAAGTAAATTAGTAATTAAAGAAATAGTTAATCGACAAATGTCGATGGCGATAAATAAAAGCAACACTAAAGCACATTGTAGCATAATAATCTTCACGTGGCTGTCCAACACTGTTAAAAAGATACTTAGTTTATTTAAACTATTCTTGTGTTACAAATTATAAAGCATACTTAAGTGAGCCAAATTGAATTAAATGTTCATTGCCGATAAAAAGTTGCATTAAATATTTCTTTGAAACCTTACAATAAAATGTTAATTAAAATTATTGATGTACCAGTAGTAGTTTATCCAATAGTTTACTGCTCTCTGTTTTCTAATATTGTCCAACTGGCAGAGTCATTTCTAAGAACTTAATTGTTTTTATAATTAAAATAATGCCATTAACGAGTACGACACGATTTGCGAGACATTTGTATTAAAAATATTGGCTCTCCCATAATAATAATTTTCATTTTATTTTACATACTAACTCTTTTTCTACTGTTCACAACAAAAACCATTTAGTTACCTCAACCTAAATCGATCGATATTGCGTATGAAATAAATATGCATGCCCTTCAGACAACTCAGAAATCATGTTTATTTTAAGCTTACAATGCTTGTCTTGCCTTGACACACTTTGTTTGGCCTGAAAGTCAATTTGGTCTAAACGAAAAGAAAACGAAAAAGTTTTAGTCTAACGCCTTTTACGCATGCCAAAAGAGGATAAGGTTGAGATTGATGTTTTTAACCCACATAAACAATAAAATAGATTGTCTTTGTACAGCCTTAAATATACCCTGTAATCTTAAACAAGAATCTGGTTCACAAAATTGAACTAGTTAAAAAAGTGGCAAACGATTCTATCATTGTTGTCAGCAACTTCTATTTCTAAATGTTTTGTTCCGAAGGTAACCCTGCCAAAAGGTTGCCAGACAGATGTGTTAAATTCAACTGACAATTGATAGACAAATTTTTTTTTTTAAGTTAAATATTGCATAAAAGGAAAAGAAAAAATCAAATCTTTGTGAAAAATATATTCACTTCAAAAAAGCCACAAATATAAATATTCAAATATTTTTTGTTTCCTTTTTGCTTCACAGATCTTAAAGTTGTCATATTTCTTTAGATATAGGGTAGCCACTTAACGAAAAATGTAGCCTATTTTTGGGAGCACCAAACGCAAATGTCTGTCTAGTCGATTGGGGTTTAACGAGTTTTGTTACTATGTTTCGTATATAAAACACACAAAACTGTTATTGATTGTTTATTTTGTGGACTCGAAAATTAATTTGCATCATTTGCATATTGGAAAATTGGAAAAATTTCATTTAATATTTTATTCATATTAATTAAATTACGAAAAAAAAATAAAAATAAATAGATATTACACATTCATAAAAATTGCATTAGTGTTTAATATGCGATACCATATATGTGAATACTTGTGTGAGTGTGTGTGTGTGTGTGAGCTTGCCATGCATTTAAATTAGTTACATGAATATTTTATGAGTATGCGTCAAAAAGAATTTTTTTTTTTTTGCAGATTAAACAATAAATTGTTTGATTTTGGGAATTATTTTTAAAATGGATTTCCAATATTCTAATGAAAGCAAAATATTGTGAAATAAAGTATCTCTACTCTTTAACTTTCTGCTGACATCAAGTCACAGTTGCTCAGTGACTCAGTCGCTCAATCAATCAATAGCTATAATAGAAACCTCCCAGACAAGTGTCAAACACTTTGGTTTTATTCTGCCTTGGCCCACTTTTATTTTTGTGCAACTATTTAGCCAGCCTAAATCCACAACAAAACCTCTCATCAATAAGCCAGTCCAATAAACAGGATGTATGCTTCAAGACGCTGCCGCCGCCAGCAAGGATTTGCGCCCTTCCTTTTTCAGGGAAGTTATCCATCCGCCCCAATACCTCCGTACTTTGCTCTACTACAGCAACTTTCGCTCAATCAGCGCGGCCAAGTGGAAAATGCCTCGGCGTAGCGCCCTCTGACACCTTGTTAAACCAGGAGTAGGATAGGAGGAGCAAAATCAGAAGCAGACTTATTAACATTTAGATGAAATGCCAGCAAAAGAGATTCTGCTTTGGTTTTTCTGATTTAATTTATATATATATAGGTATATATAGTATGTACACGGTTGAGCAAGGGTGGGTTAATGGATAGGTAGTCTGTTGGGCTGACTTTTTGTTTGATTGTCAAATAATTTGCATTGGACTAATGAAAGAAATTTCTGGTTTCCCTCATACAAGAAAAAACAACTTTTGCTTTAAAATTGGCTCCAACAAACTTTTCAGTTGATGCTGCATAACTTTTGTGTGCTTGCGGCAAATAGACAATTGCCGACTCAGACAAAGCCAATTGTCTCCAATTTCAGAATACACTGGATAGATGCAAATTTAATGCAAATTTGTTACAGAAACACATACTTGATTGGTACTTGAAGTACAGTTAACTAAGAACCAAATATCCAAACGTTCATTAGCCAACTACTCAACGTGCTAATGAGCAGTTTAGGATCCTACATACATACTTACTCGCCTCCAAACAGAAAGTGTAACAAAGTCTCAATGATTAGTGGTCAAAAGCTTCCATAGAGCAGAAACCAAAAGTACTAAAATGGTAGCTTAGCTGTTTGGTTGAAGGCCGAAAATAAACGAAATGAGAATCACATAAAGGGCCTCATGCTGTGGTCATTCGCAATGGCAGGATGATTCCTTAAATAAGCTGAAGGAACCGCAAAAGAAATTGCTTAAGATAGCAAAAACTATACTCAATGAAAAAGAAAATGAGTTCAACTTGAGGCTGAACTGATCACAATACAGTTTTCTAATATTAAAGTTAATGTTTGCACAAGCCATTTTTAAAATCTTAGAAGTTGTTATGATTTGTTCAATGTTAGTGATAAAAAAAACTCAACTTTTTGCCACAAATTTTGAATTTATAACATGACATCACCGAACGTATTTTAGAATGTTTTCAGTTTAAGAGGGGACTTTGACTTGAACTGATTCAATTTAACAGTTTTTTTTTTTGGTTTTTTTTTAATGTAATTAAAAAAATTAAAAAAAAATTTTTTTTTTTGCTTTTAAAATATTTTTAAATAATTCTAGTTTAAATCGTCACACAAATTCAAATGCTTTCTAGTTTTTGATTTCACATAACTCGTGCTGCCCAACTCATAACAAAAAATTATAAGATAGCAAATTTTATTACATCAAAATAAAGAATTATAAATTTAATTTAAGAACAAATAAATATAAAGTTCAAACTTTTAATCGCTCTTAAAATAAAGCACAGTGGTCAACCCTTTTAATATTTTTGGAAATCTGGAAAATTGAAAAAATGATTAAAACGATCTGAAAGTTAAAATTGTTTTTTCTATCAAAAATATTTCTGAGCTTTTAAAAAGACTGTTTAGATTTAAATAATATATAGATATTTATATTTAAAATTCAAAAATTTTAATAAAAATTTAAAAAAAAAGAAAATGTAATTAACTTCTGACATAGTCCGTAATGTGGTAACAAATATTGCAAAATTAGAAATTTTAAATTAATAATCCGTCAAGTCCTTTCAATTATCAATTAATAAATCATAGGAAGCTAAATACAAGTTTGATCAACAACTAAAAGTTAGGACATATTAATATAAAATAGATTTAAATAGATAAATTTACCATCGGATGTAAACTAATAATATTTCTAATAGGTAGCAGCCGTGCCTTACTTTTTTTTTTATATTCCCAGTTGGTTTTCATACAGGCTTAACCTCAAATCCAAGGTTTAATAGTAAACTCAAGTAAGTACATTTCTGAAGAAAATCCAGTATGTCAGATAATGAAATTGTTGAAGTAAAATAATCGTAAATATTTTAGTGAAATAAAGCAAGTGCCTAAATATATTTAGGACAAAAAAAGCAAACGATTTATCTCTGATGGGTGAGATATATTTAGACTTTGTTTTGGTTTTTCTGTGTCAGTGTTCTTTTTTTTTTATGAGAACTAACGCAAAACGCTTGACTCGGCTTTTGGGTTAAACTGTACTCTTAAACTCTGTCCGACTGTTAATAAAAGTACAATAAATTCCACTTCCTTTTTGCCAAGAGATGAGAAAGAAATTACGCTCAAGTCATGCGTGTGCCACATAAACAAGTGGCGCATATTTACGCAATCTGTGTGCGAGTGTGTGTGTGTGTCCGTATTTGCTTACATTGTGGTTTCCTGTCTGTATATATTTAAGTGTATGTGTGTTTAAGAGTTCCCTGTCTCGTTGGTTTCCGTTAGCATACATCCATACATGCATACATATATATGTACGAAAGCCTCCACCAATCAATCTTTATAAAGTGCGCTAATTATACGCATTAATAATGACAGACCAAAACATAAGGGTGTTGGAGAAAAAGATGGAGAGAAGAATGATATGGAGGAAGGAGGAGAGAATTGAGCTGCACGTATGTACATACATGAGATGCTAAGAAAGAGAACAAATGATGCCGTACAACATGTCGTATACTTGATATGTGTGGCTGACTTAAATTTTTAAAAGGGTAAGCATTTTTGGAAAAACACAAAAAATGATAAGGGGTGTTCATGAAAACATAATAAATTTTTCAATTGTTGCTTGGAAAAATCTTTGTATAAGAATGGGTATTTTTATTTTATGATCAATGTGCCTACTAGATGCCCGGTGTGGTTTCTTAGAATATAAAGATGTGAGAATATTTTATATTTGCCATTTAAAATACTTATAGATCTACTCTTCAACCGAGAATTGTTCAAGACCTAATATCATTTAAGTCGGTGAATTTCAGATTCCTGTTAGGTTTGACAAAAAATGGCCTTGATATATATAAAAATCATTGCAAGTGCGTTATGACTTTTTAACTTTTGAACTTTTCATATTTAAATAACAGGTGTTTCCTTCATAAATTCGACTGCTCTACGACACATTGTTTATGTATTTACTGAATATAAAAATTTATGAATATTATTATAGGCAGTCAATTCTATTTATTGTATTTACTAAAATCATTTCTAATGATTCCACTCTTTAGCTTTCCCCATCGATGAATCAAACCATATCGATAGTTCCATAAAAAATTTAAATTTCTTAAAAAAGAATAATTCTTAATTAATTTACATTAATCACAAAAATGATTTGTATGCTTTTGTACAAAAATGCAATAGAAAAGTATTTGGTTTTTTATGCGATGTTTGTATATTAAATAAAATATATACATATATATTTATACATATATATTATTAGATACAGTGTAAGTGCTAAAATTGTAAAAATATAAAATCCTTTGTACATACATATATGGGTCTAAGATTATCAGCGAAATAGTCCTTGATGATTGGAGTTTTTTGACACTAAGGGATGCGGGAGATATTTATAATTTTATCCCAAAGAGAAATGTCTTTTTGCCTTAATTCGCCGAAGGACCTTCCAGCAACTGTTAGTGTATGTTAGGGCTAGAATATGGCCAAAGATAGTCCTGCTACTTTTTGAAGTGGCATAAATGGAATCATGGCATCAAATAAATAAAAAATAAAGTGAGAAATTAATTTGTATAAAAAGTTTAAACAAACCGTTCGAGTTGATTTCATTATTGTTTGAAGAGTTAATAGCAAAAGGTTAATTAAAAAGTTCAATTTAATTTAAATTTTTAAGGCATTAGATAAATAAATCTGATAATTATAATGATTTGGACACGAAATATAAATATTAACCATTTTTGAAAAGTATTGCATTAATTAATACGTCCCACAAAATATCATCGAGAAGTTGACTACCCTTACTTTTCTCTTGGTATTTGCTGTAGTGTCTCCTTTGTATTTGACTTGCCATTTGAATTTGCTCTTACTTATTTATTATTTAAATTTCAATCTTCAAGTCTTTGTTCTCCACAAAAATACATTTATCAAATAGAAAGCGGAGAGGGGGAAGATGGCGAGCTTGCCAAATTGACTGCTTCTGTTGAAGTTGTCTTTTGGCTTTAAATGTTCTAATTACATACATACAACAATATTTTCGCAGCGAATTATAAATAACCATCAGCCGAATCTTAATTTAATATTTTTTTTTTCTTGTCAAGTGTCGACAGAAGCGACGACAGCAAATTATTTCCAGCACTAAAGCGAGAGAATGGGAACGAAAGAGTGAGAGAGACAGGCCAAAAGGTAAAAGCCACTCCAGACAGAGTCCTAGTCCGGATTCAGACGGGCATGAGGTGAAAACATGGCAGGGCATAATGTAAAATTCAACCAACAAGGATGAAAATAACTTGCAATTAGTTGTTGTCAGTGTGGTTGGGGAAAATTGTGGAATTAAAGAAGGAAAAATGAAGAAAAACAAACCGAATAAATGCCTGAATAAATGTGCAAAATGTGGCTACGTGAGCTCTCTAAACTTGAACTTCAACTTGGCCCTGACATTGGCAAATGTTACGAACATTTGCTTGGGATAAAAAACGGAAACGGAAATTCTGTTTAGATAATGAAAATCAATGAAATTTTCTAAAGCGACGAAGATAGAGATCTGAAAAAATGTGTCTGGGATTAAATTGAGTCATCAAGTAGATATAAGAAACGTGCAGTGAAAGCCAAGATGGCTTTTTACTAAAATATATTGTATTTGAAATGTGATTTGATAAAACCAATATATAGAATTAAAAAAAAAAAGGTAAAGACCAACTTAAAACAAACTTGAAATGAAAATTTTGCTTAAACTTACCGCCGAAGGAAAAGTTTTCTTTAATCTTTAACTAAACCTATTCATCCTCTAATAATTGTTGTAAAAATATCATTCACTTGCTTTTACACACACACGCACACCTGCGGTCTTTACAAGAAAAAGGCTTAAGGCCAAATGGAAACCTCAGACCATTTGCACATTCTCAATCTCATTATTATGCACAAGCTGTGCTCTAGCTGAAAATTACATTTTGATGTCCTACATCGTTGAGTTTTGTTGATATTTTAATGGATTTTGTATTGAGTTGATTTTTATATACACTTTTCAAAGGGGTATACGGATTTGTATATACAATTTTCAACGATTCACTATATCCCTTTCGGGGTAGTTGATCGTCTTATTAAGGCTATGCGATTGACCTCTGCTCTAAATCTTTAGATTAGAACAAATATATGAATTACAAAATTTGAAAAAGTTTTAAACTCTGCTTTCTTAGCAAGAAAAGGCAACAATTTAAAATTGTTCAGAGTTTTTAAAGTCTTCAACAAAATTAAATAACGCTCAAATCACTCGAACGGTTTTTGAACGGTTTAATATATTATTGAATCTGCCATATTAATCCTTCAAACCTAAAATAAATAGACTTAAAAAACTGAAGTGCCCTAAAAAGTTATTAGACCCATTTCGAATATAATAAGTTTTCGGTTTAAGTCTTATTAAAATTAAGAATTTTTACATACATATACATACATATACATAATACATATATAGAAGTAAGGAACAAAATGCAAGTTGGCTAATTTGAATAAAAATACCTACTTAAAATTTGGCTTCACATCAGAGAAGACACCCTATTGACAAGGGTATAGAGGCTTCGACACAATTTAAGTTACATTATTCGTTTTATTTTCTTTGCCTAAAAGGAAATTCCTTGAGGCTTTTGCCATTTTGTTGTCATATTGAATTTGACTTTGACTGTGGTTAACCGCAGGTGAAGGCATTCAAAAGTAATCTTAAATGCCATCATATACATTTGAAAAGGATTGAAAAGAAGAATATAAATAGAAGTTAACAAATTTCCAGAGATGACTTTAACAAGACCTTAATCTAACCTCTGTTCTAACTCGTCACGATATAATACTCACCATGCCATTGCATAACCAAACTCTCAGGAGAGACAGCGCACAAAACTGCACTCAACAAACAAAATGCAAGCAGATGCCCAGATGTCTGGGATACTCCACCCACTTCATGACCATCTGCAGACCCAATCCCAAGCCACTCCTTGACTCAAACGATAGCTATTGCTGTTACTCCTGTTACTCCTTGGCATTTTGCGGCTGTTCCTGGCAGCAATTGTTAATAAGATTTGCACATCATTTCACGTGTCTCGACCAACTGTCTGGTGGGTTTTGTATACTATTTGCATGCAATATAAAGCCACAAGGACTCATAGATCCTTTTGCACCCTTTCACCCGCTATATAGACTCCATTCGCCCTTTGCCATTATTGTATTGTCTAGTTTGAATTTTATGGCGTAGTTGGCACTGCATTTTGCGGCCAGAACTTCTGGACTTGCTGGGTCTTGGCTGATTGCATGACCATTATTGCATATTTTATGGCGTTTTTGGACACATTCTTAATGGAACATTTTTGAAGTCCTGAATGCTCTAAATTGAAATATTGATGAGCATTTCATTTTTCCTGCTTTGCGGTAGCCTAATCAGGCAATTTGTTTTAAATAAATAATAAAGTAGCTACCTAACTATTCTTTAAAAATTTATTGCATGAAAAAGTAAAATTAAATTGCCATAAAACAAAAAAAGAAAACGGCAAAAGCAAAATGGGAACACAAAAAGGTCTCAAAGCAGATAAAATACGACAAATTAATTGGAATTTATGGTCGAGAAGCGTGAGAAGATAAAGTGTAAATGGTAAAATTTTGGGAGGATTTGAACAGCAATTAGAGAGGTTTAGTGGGATTTCAAAGCAAAAGAGAGAAAGGAGCGACAGAGTCTAAGCATTTTTATTTGATTTGTCAAGGTTATATTTATTGTAGTTGCCCCTTTTTTTTTGTTGTTTATTTTAATTTATGAGATATAAATCACGTAGGGGTCACTATGCTACAAATTGGTATTCTCTAGGTCTGCATTTTTAAAAAAACATTTAAAAAACATCCTATATTTACAGAAAAAAGAGATTTACTGAATAAATATTCGAATAAACTCTTTGAAATAATTTAAATCTCATTTACTTAGGTAATGGAATTATATTATTTAAATCCCTGTTAAAAATATAACATTTAATACAAAATCTGGTACTGTTTGATAACTATTGGACAAATATTAAACTGATTAGCTAAGTGGGTATTTGTAGAAAGACAAAACCTTGGGACTATTTACGAGTACACTTCTAATCTCTTTATTTAACAAACAGAAGAAACGAATGAGTATTTCAATTAACTTTCGTTTCTTTGCAGACTTTACTTCAGTATTTTTGTAAATTTTTTTATATCTCAAGTATTCTATTTTTATTTAACTGACATTGATTGCATTTCCACCTACTGCCACCTCTTCCTCCATCTATTTGATTTAATAATTTAGGAAAGCAACCCCAAAAGGAGCCACACCAGAGTCATCTATCTGTCCATGTGTTGCCTTTAACTAAAATCTAAATAAATAAATGCCCATTCACTGACACCTACAGAGCATCCACTGAAGGTGGAGTGAAGTCCTTTCTCCTTCTGGCTGGCACCTTTGGGGCATGCCAGGCATTTCATGCGTTTACTTTAATAATGCGCATAAATTGTTAGACCTTTTGACTGCTTCATTCCTTGCCCCCATCTAGCCAACATTCTCCCCAATTTGTATGTATGTTGGTTGCGGCATGCCTTCATTTCATTTAGCTTTTGTTTGACTTGGTCGATTCTTCTTCTCCATGCCCTGGCTAACGTGTCTAGTCGTCTATTGTTTTTTCCATTCCTCTTTTTATTTTGATGGCTCTAGACTGACCCCTAGCATATTTTTGCAAGCATTTAATCTTTAATTTGCCACTACATTCTGCCCCCTCTACCAAAAACCTGTCTGTCTATCCAACTGTCGGATGTCTGCCCTTTTCTTCTATCTCTTCTTCTCACACTCCCAACTTGGTGCCCAAAAATTTATTTGTGTTCAGCTTAGCTTTGCTTTTTAGGGGAGATTCCGCATTAAATTAAATACTTAGTCCGCTTTCTGCCTGGGAAGCTAAAAGTAAAAATTATGCCAACATTTAAGTGTTTAATATCCGTTGGAGACTGTTCTCTATGCATATATTTGTTTGTCTGTGTGAGGGGATGTCCCTTTTCTTGATATTTATTAGTTGATTTTAATAGTAAAATGCCATAAATATGGAAAGAAAGTCTGTCTAAGGACACCAAGACATTAAAGAATAAACTTTAAATTGTTCAAATGAGATTGTAAGAATTTAAAAATTTCTATTCGATAATAATTTTATGAGGAAGGAATATAAATTACTAGAAAAATAGGTTTATCTATAATAGAACCATACTCATAATTATGAATATAAGTTTTATTACAATAACGAAACTCAAATTAAGTGAAGAACGGATATTCTTTTATAAAAATTTTTATTTACTTACCCTTATCCTAAATTATATCGTCAAGTCCTTTGCCACTCATTTTCAATGCCTCTGACATCATCTGTTGCACAGTCTCTGTGCTCCCTCTAGTGCCAATTCATTTCCTGTTTCAACCATTTGAAAAATATTTTACATTAAATTAAATTTCATTTACTTTACCCAGACACACACAAAAGCCAAAAAAAATTTAAATAGGTCAAATATGCATTTAATTTCCGCACGAATAAAATGAATTTGTCTGTGGGCCAAGAGTTTGTCAGAGTGGCAAGAGCCTACAGCTGTCAAATACATAAAATACAAATACACAAAAAAGAAGTGTGCAGATGGAAGCCAAGTGCTCTCCCTTCCGGTCGTCCTCCATCTACTTCCTTGATGCTCCACTTGAAGTTTTTGTGAACACGTCTGAATGGTAGGCCACCTTTTGCGTATACTCAACTTATTTGGCTCCATTAAAATCTTGCTAAATAAATATTTAATGCGTGAACAACAACCAACTCTGACTCCAACTTCAACTTAGACCCAGAGATGGAGCAACAGCCCGACCAGGGCCAGATGATTTATGACCTTCAGTTGCCTTCAATGGTTTTGGCTTCTGGGAGGGGTTGTCCTGGTTCTCTCTCTCTCTCTCTCCCTCTCTTTCTTTTCAGCTCTGTTGCCGGTCTCTGGCTAATGGCTCATAATTGATTTTTATGCCTATTGTTGGGCATTTTGCCTTTCTAATGGCGCGTTGGTAATGCGACGCATTGCAGCTAAGGGAAAGCAATGGGCCAAATGGGGGGTAGAGTACATTAAAAACTTATAATTTTTGTTATTGGTGGTGTGCATAAATTAATTTTATTACCTTAAATGAAGTTAGAGTTTAATGATGCAATAAGTTTAACAATATTATGATCAAACTGAAGTCAGTAATCAGAACTTTTACCCAAACAGTTTGTTCTTGTCGATTACAATTGGTCAATAAAGTCTGAAAATAAGTTAGCTAAAAGTTGTTAAAAGACAATTTTTGTCCTGTAGTTTGAAAATATCTTCTAAATAAATAAAAATTTGTAACTTGTAATATTCAAGTAAACTTAAGGTTTTATTTTATATTGACTTATTTATTGACAAGAGGTTAGTAATAGCTACTACTACTATTGGTTAATCAGTGGTCAAATGGTTAAGCTGATTTGATGGCATTAAGCCATCAAAGAAAATATATTTCCAACGAGAAATATATATTGCCTTTTTGAGAATCGCACTTAAGGAAGACGTATAGTTTGGTTGACCAAGTATGCGGTAAACTTTTTGAGACCATTGGTTTTGTATTCGAATTCGAAATTCAATTGGTATTCGAGCCTTCGTAAAGATGCATTATGAGAGGCTTTAGCCGAGGTGAGAGATATAAACAAATGCCTTGTACCATTGAAAAAGAAAATGGATAAATTTGAAATACGCTTTACGGATGAAATATATTCAAAATTTTTCCACTTGTATAAGGTTATTCTCCTCACTTTCACGCGCCTAATAAAATGACTTTTTTTCAATAATCTGAAAGACTCATTAAAATGCCCCTCTACACCAAAATGTCTACTAAAAGGTGAAATATGTATTCGGGAACTTTTTTTTATTAGTTGTTTCAGATGGCCCACAAGGATGCCATCTATTTACTTTGAGAAATAATGTGTCTTTACAAAATTCGTTATTAATCCGACTTATAACTTATACTTTTAATTTGAAAACACTCAGTGTTAACTGAGGCGATGTTCAGAATTGTAAGACTATAGGGCCAGCTCATTTCTCGATTCTCTGGTCAGAATATTATGCACCATATTTACCAAAAAAGTCTTTACTTAAACCAAAAAAGTCTTTCAAAACCATAGACGTAAATGAGTCTGGGCTATCTAGACACCCCTTGAAATATTGATATTTATAATAATTTTTCTCCTGTTTCTAAGCCTAAAAGCAGGGAATATTCGAAGTGATCGAGTAGTTTTGATGTATCTTAAACTGTCAAAAAAGCCACCTTCGACAATCACTGAATTTCCTAAGCCAAAAATTTTAATTCTCTGATAGGAATGGCCGAAAATATTTTCTAGATCCCCATATGTTCAGAACCTAATATCTCTAAGACGCTCAGAGTTGACTTCTTAGTTATTCCTAGACCTAGTCTTTGTTTATTTCTGTTACGTAGAATATTTCTAGAAGAACTTATAGACATCTTTACATGATTTATTAGGGTCCTTGCCTAAGAACCCTCAATTTAATTCTTTTAATCGATTTCTATTTAATGTATGCAAAGCAAATTCGATTCCAAGCTGAATCGACTCACCTATTCCCTTGTTTTAAAATTTAAAGCATTTAACTTAATTCAAAAAAACAGAGAAGGAGAGCCTCTTCGCTTCCCACCGACCTTCTCCATCCTCTTCACCAGACCATAAATTTTAATTTATCTTAATTCTGGCAAGCCCAACCTTATATTACCTATTTAATTGGTCAGCCAACTCCCGCAGTTTCAACCTCTCAAACCGCATTTTCTACACCTGATCCCTCTCTTACGTTTCCTCCGCCTACCATTTCTATCGTATACTAAATTACCACAAGTTGCTCATTAACCATAAAAATAGTCAGATCCATAGAAAGAGAAAGAGAGAAAGAGGCAGCGACCAAGTGGCAATTAAATGCCCGAAAAACAACATAATCAGTCATAAAAGTACCCCCCAACTCTCCGCTCCATCAACATTTCACCCCACATACTAGAAGACCATAAAGACCAGGCAACGTGAGCAGCAAGTTAAATTAGGTTGAAGGGGTGGAGGGGCGAGTGGGTGTCTGAGGTGAGACGGAAGTGTCACATGACACAAACAAGACAACATAATAAAAATAGAAAGAAGTCAAATGGGGAAAATGTTTGACAACTTTTATGTTTGCTAATTAAGCTTCATACGCATATGTTTGTATATATTAGTGGGCGGAGCCCAAAAAAGTAGGCAACACTTTAAGAATAAAACTTTAATCACAAAAAATAGATTCTAATTAGCAGTAAATTTGAGCTCCCTTACTGCCCCGAGGACCATAAATAAAAGTGTAAAGTAGACGAAAAGGCAAGAGAAAATGCAAATCCGTTTCCCAGACGAAACACAGCATAATAATCCAAGTAGATTTTGGCCAAAAATCTCATCATGATGGAAAAAAAGAAGAAAACATAAACTTATTGCAGCCTCCGGACTGCAAAATTGCATGTCAAAAATTGGAAATGATGCCACCGACTAGACGAGAAAAAACAGAGACATTCGCACATAAAATACTTGACAAATACTCGCGGCTCTTGCAGAAGTCGAAACTCAGCTGTGTAGTTTTCAAATTATTTCAAACTCTTTGACTTAATGGTCGTCGCTCAGATTGGCAGCAAACAGACGTCTCGAAGTTGGATATAAGAAAACCCATTACTTGCAAGTCGATGGGTAAAAAGGAAGTTCTTTCCAACTGAAATTATGCGTTTGCACAAGGAATAAAAATAATATATATATAAAACGGCAATGTAATAACATTTTCGAGGATAACATTTAATACTCTTTATATATTTATTAATTTAAAAGTCATTATGATATTTATCCAAGTTCTTCCAATCGTCAATATCGCGTTCATAGTAATCCTCATCCTCTTCCTCCTCAGTATCAACATATATCATATCATCTACCTTTCCGTCACCATCAATTCTATTATCAATCTCTCGTTTAACGCGTTTCCGTTTGTATTTCTTTACACGACACACTTCAATGCATTCTTTCTTTGTATAGAAACGATTCGGATTGCCACCACATCCGCCGTAATGAAAGTAAATGCACCGATTTGTCATATAATCATAGCCCCAAACTTTAACCCAATTAGTACAAGGACCTGGATTTGCCACATACATGCATCGAGCTAATTCAATTAGGGGAAAATAAAAGAATATTAAATATGTTTTACAATAGAGAAAAATACATAAAAATTATAAAAAAAATTGTTTATAGAGCTAACAGTATACCATATTTTAACAGTGGCAAATGGAACAAATAATTTCAAAGTTGAAATTTAAGTTTCCAAAAATTTGCAAAAAAAAGGCAATCAGCTAAATTATAATTGAACATATTAAAATTGTTAAACTCAGCAATATCCAAAATCAAAGTGAGAAAATTCACACATCTACATAATGTAATAAACCAACTTAAGCAGCAATTTATCAATTCTTAAGTACTTTAATTAAAAGTAATTACTTACGTTGTCTAAATGAAAAGTCCTGTGCAATTGTTGACAATGGAAAAGAAACCAAAATTAAAAAATTTACAATAATTCTTATCATAATTATAAACAATGTTTTTTGTTTGAATTTAAAATCGTAGTCTACTATATATCTCTACATTGAGATAAGGCAAACTGAATAAGAAATTCATGATACCTAGAAAAAAATTCATACAGATAAGTCAAGGCAAAGCTATGCCAGCAATGCCACAATTCCCAGCTTCCATATCGCTGTGATGCCTTCTCCATCTCACTTACTCGCCATACAGTTGTGTCTCTCTTTCTCTTTCGCACTTTTAAGTATGTGGGCAAGACGAACTTACAACTCGCAGAGTACTTCATCATTTTTATTGCCAAGAGAAAAAGAGACTTGAGAAAAAGGAACTTCTGTTTTTCTTTTTTTTTTTTTTTGCCGTATTTGACTAACGATTTGATGACGTTGATGGGTCTTTGAAATGCAACAGAAGAGAACAAAAGTGCAGCCATTCATTTGGTTTCCTCTTTTCTAAAGCGGCAACGGAAATGAAAAAACCATAAAGTATATTTATATAAGCCATATATAACATTTGAATTTCTTTGAACTTTAACTTCGTGTTTTGCCTTATCGCTTTAAAAGAAACTGAGATGGGGAAAAATGTTGAAAAATCGATTTAATTTCATTTGTAAAGCGATTTTCACTTAAAATGTGATTACGCAAATTTTCAATTTGAAAACGATAACGTAAATTGCTTGCCGAAAAATTGGTTGTGTCGGCGGAACGCGGGTAACCTAAGCCTCTCCCGAGACACGGCGAAAAGGAAGCCATTTGAAAATTGTTCTACAGGAGCCAGGACAAGGAAAATTTGGAGTGAGAAAAATAAAGGAGGAAGACGTAGAGATAAGCCCACATTGGGCTTTTTGTCTCGCGGGTATTAACTGTCTCTATATAATATTTTATTATGTGTCAGACGAAGGAGTTCTCGTATAAGTACAACGATGTTTGCCAAGATATTATCGAAATGGCTTTTAAATGAATTTTAATGCGGCAAAGGCAACAAGTAAATCATTTGGCAGAACAAGCTGCGCTATATAGATAATGTGGTTCTCATAATATGAGAATGGTTTACATTTATGAGAACTGACAAATAAAATAATGAAACTGTTTAAGCTCATATAATGACACTTATTCCGACATTGCAACCATTGAGTAAAACTAAAAATGTAAACAAAATTTTGAAATAAAATCCTTCTCTTTGCCAATCGCACGGCAGTCTTACAGTCTGCTTAAAAAAAGAATTAGCTGAAAATCGAAAAAATTCTAAGCCAAAGATCGTATACCATTACATATTTTTGATCATGAAATCTTGTTGAATTCCAAATAAACATTAAACATAAAACAAAACGATGAAATTTGCAAGGCACAGGTGAAAAATAAATCAAAATCTTGTTAAGTTTTGAAATGCAAATAAATTTCAAAAGTATTAATGAGATGGGAAAGCATGTACACAGGTTTAAAGAAATGTTTTGACTTTGTGGAAATGTTCGAAAATTTTGTGGCTCACCATTCTATAAACCTTTAATATTGTTCACCAAAAATCAACTGGCAACTGAAGTGAGCAAAAACCAAAAATGTTAACACAGTAACCACTGAGTAACATTCCCTATGTACCCTCCTCCCCTGTGAACGACTCATACACCTGCACTTAATTAAGTTTCAATATAACTCGATGTCCGTTGCCGCTGTGCTCCAATGCCATTCGCGTAATTTTATCGAATGGCCACCACAGCAAAGCTTAGTGACAACCACCACAGTGGTTTGTTCGCCCCATTCCACACTGAGAGGAAACAGCAACGACAACTTGTCGTCCCACTGTAACTAAATTTTGTCAGTCGTTGATTTCAGTTCGTTGATTATGGTTTTGGTCTGCAAATTGTGGACAAAATTTAAAAATTTCGTACAGTCGTGCCGAGGAATTTCGATGTTTTAGCCAGAAATGTACCTTGAACCCTCATCAACGCCCATTACGGATTGTCAAAGTTCGGCGGTGTCACGCGGAGGCTCTTCGAACTGGTGTTTGTTATTCGGGTAGCTAGATTTAACCGTGCGCAAAAGTGTCAAAATGTTTAACATATGCCCACAGGGGACAACATGGCCTATTCCATGTAACATACCAGTACACACATAGTGCGAGTAGTTTCATTGAGCTCGTGTTTCCCCTAAAAATTTGTCGCACTGACAGCGTTGATAACAATGACAATAACAAGCGGCTTAACTGAGTCTGGGGACTGGTTGCCTGTGTTCCTGATTAGATAGCCGCTCCCTGAGCAGGAACGACTGTTGACCTATGGGCCTCCAAGAATGGCAATGATTTAACACACATTTTCAACAATCAAACAACACAATCAAACGAACACTTTGAATCCTTAGATTCCCCGAAGCTATCGCTGAGTTTTAAAAATTGATGTAAAAAAAGTTTCAAGAACTTTTTAGATAATAAGATTTCTGTAGTTTTATTTTAAGATTTATATTTGAAACATTTTTAAGCAAAAATTAGAGAAAATGACTTTTCGAAAAAATTGGTTGTAAGAAAACTATAATCTATGAATTGCATTTGCTCTAGATTCTTTAATTAAACTCCATTTAGATCCTCCTCTTAGCTTGTCGATGATTTTGCTTCCCTTCCCCATTTCAGGTTAATTAGCGCAGAATTTTAGCTAAAGAATTTGCAACTTCCTCTAGACTTGTTAAAATTTTTCATTAGCTTTCGTTCCTTCGAGGGGCTTAGCCCACTCTTTGTGGGAAAATTCTTAAAATTACATAAAATTTGATCGCCCATTTCGGTCCACACCCTTCTTAATGTTCAACTTAATTTAAACGAACGAGTTAACAAGCAACAAAAATTTGATTTATCGCTGGGCAAAAGGAAACTTTTTCCTTTCTTGATGAGCTTGAAGAAAAGTTTGAACATTTTCCAGGCGTCTGCTGCAATTCCCGTTTCATGCTTTCTTTCTCTCCATTTTCAGCACTTTTCCTGTTTCCTCTTTCTTCCGTTGCTGCGTGTGTTATGCAAAAATCGCCCACTAAACTTTAACGGCCTGACATTCAGGAGGCGCCTGCATGTCCGCCATTTGGGCGCCCAAAAAACAAAGGTTTGCCACACACACCACGATGACGACGCTGCTGGCGGCTTTAATTTGCCTTGCGTGTTTTAAGTACAGAAAATGTTTTCAAAATTGTTTTTGTATGTATTTTTTTGTTTGTTGGGTTCTAATGTGAAGTTTTATGGCTCCACGTGCTAACAATTTGGCCATTTCGTTTGGGTTCTCTGTATGCTTTTGGGGTTGGTCAGTTTTTTACCAGATTTGAAGCATGGCTTTTCATTTTGCATTGCTCTGTTAAACGTTTGGAAAGCCTTTTGTCTAGACAAACACTTGAACACGCGCAGAGAAACAAAATAGTTTTAAGTGCAGCCGGAAAGTATGCAACAAATAATTATAGTGAAATTGTAAGGAATAAACTAAAACTAGAAAAGTTGTTGACAGTCCACTCCACAACAAAACACAAAAATATGTAGCTGTCAGTAATTGCAATAGAATTTAAAACTTTCATATAGAAAATACACAATTTTTGAAAGACATTTCATCATGAATCCATTTTAATTTCCATTACAAAGGAAATCAAGCTATAGGAAATAGAAAAAAAAGCGATCCAACTGAATATTACATGTAAGCATATCAATATGCAAACGAGCTTTATCCCAGGCCTTTGCCACACTAAGTGAATGTGAAGACACGAATTGAAACTGGCAGCTGAAGCTCAGGATACAAGTGGCTAAACGTGACGAGCATACATTACAGAAAAATTCCAACTCCTTGCCATCAAGACTGTCCGCATAAATTGTATAAGAAATGCTATGAACAGCAAAATGTAAATTCATAGACCCAAAAAAAAAGAAGAAAAAAAAAATTATTCAATCAACAAACATCAAGTTTTTGTCTTATTTATTAGAATTCTATTACCAACCACCACATAGTCATTATAATTACCAAACAAATTACAATTACTTCTTGCTTAGCATTCTTGTATGGGGATCCATCACATGGACAATATCTGTGTTGAAATAAAACTTTGCCTGCACATTTATCACAAGTATAATTATTTCTTATCTTATTATGGATAAAGGTGCAACCCGACTGTGGTGTCCAAAAGCAACAAAATGTGGCAACGCGATCTAAAATCTACATATTATTCATTTATCACAGATTAAGGATCTTGAATCACATCACCTTTGAAATTGAATTCCGGGGGTAGGCATTCACGTAAATGTGCTGTCTCATTGCCAAGGCCATCCGCAATGGAAACCAGACTAAACTCATTGGACTCATAGTCACCACATCGATATCCTGTGAGTTTCACCTTGCACTTTCTGTTAACGTATCCGCAATCGCCGCATTCCAAAGCTGTCAAATTTGGAGGCACAATTTTCTCTATTGTCTGAAGAATTTCGGTTTTCAAAAGCGATTTTTGAATTGGAAGAACATGCACGAGCTTAGAGCTAATTATAAACAACTGAATAACTAAATTCATTTTTAAGATACATTTTTTATTCATATGGTTGCTTTGTTAAGCAAACTTGTATGACAAAATAAAATTTATCCCAAATATTAAAGAAAAGTTTCATTTTTGTTAATTTAATTTTAAAGTATATATCAGCACTTTGTCAATTGTTTTATTTTATTTTTTTTTTTTTTTTATATTTTTTTTATTTCATATAATGACAGGCGACTGTTAACATGTGTCCGCCTTTTTGTTTCACACCACAAATTGGCCACGTTAAAATAAGAAAAAAAAAAATGTCTGGGCTTAAAGTTGTATGGTAAACCTCGAAATACCCTAGGCCAGATTGGGTAGTTCCGTATATGTTTTTAATTTTATATTTGAAACTTTACTAATTTAGGCTTTAAATAAAAATCTTATTCTTATTCCTTATTTCTTAATTTATAACTTCTGTTATTGATTTGGTTTTCAGTGTTTACATTGGTCCAACTATATACAATAAAGCTTTGATAAATCAAACGTTCTATTGCAAATCAATAGATATATTAAAGTATTTTCTAAGTCCCATAAAATTTGTTTATAAAGGTTTCAAGAGATTTGCGACATAAATTTTTCGATCTCAGTATTTAGATTTTAAACTTGAGGAGTTTTAATGAATTAATTAGAGACAATGTGCTGTAAACTTTTTCAACATAGTTAAGTTTCAATGCAAAGCCACAAATTTCGACTCGGATAAAAAAAAACACACATCCGAAACACATTAGAAATTGGCATAACACCTCTTATAAGAAGTTTTAGGCTCATTAAACTAAGATAAACTAAAGGTATACACGTACCACAAATTTTCAATTTTGAAACCGATTTTCAGCCAATTGAAATTCTAAATTTTTAATGCATTTTTTTGGAATCTTGCGGATGTTTTGGATCTTTCTTTTTAAATTATTATTAAAATTGCCCAACGAAAGGGAGAAAATTTAATATCTCGTTGAGGAAAGCATTTTCGATAGCATTTGTTTAACAATAAGATATCTACTTTTCAACTGCTCTCAAAACTGTTTGTTTTTTAGGAAAAATACCCCAAAAGCCACATAGAAAAATGGCATACCTAGTATTTGATTTAATACACGGTATAGAAAAAGAAAACCTTCGAGCAATTGGCAAATGAAAACAGAAACATTTGCCTTTGAAGTGGGGCAGAAACACGACCCATGCCACATTCAGCCTCAATTCTAGTCAGGCGTGTGCAGAAATCCAAAATAAAACGTTTTTCGTTTCATTTGCAATGAAATTTTTTACTCTTTTTTGGAGTATATATATTTTGTGCAAAAGCTTGTAAAACGCAGTAAATCGAATAATCTCTGAATCACGATGAATATTTATTGACTCATCTAAAGATATTTTGAAGTCAATTTATTGTACAACTCAAATGCATCTTATGTAATCAAGATCCTTAGGCATACATATGGTATGTAAAACTCATGAAAAGGGTCTAGAAAATTCGAATATTATTACCACCGCTTCAAGTGTACATTTTTTCTATTTCGCAATTGCTGCGGCCTGTCTTTGTTTTGTTTGTTGGCTCAAAATGGTTTTCCAATATAGTCGAAGGATACTTTCTATGCACGCCATGTGGGCAATCAATGATGTGGATTCTCCTGTGTATAGTCAGATCCTTGGGGGGAGCAAAAAAACAAAACAAAAAAAAAATATAAGAGAGAAGTGGAGGATGGATGCTGTGCCTGTGTGGGTGGGATATCTGTTTTCAGTTTTTATTTCACACCCATCCCGAGTAATGGTCAATGAATATTTAACTATCAACAATTGACTATGATTGTTATGTTTGTTTGCCTAGGCAGATGCAATTAGCTGAAATGTTGAGGATTGGCTTCAGATACAAAAAGGTTTATTTTTACCCATTTTTCAATAGACATTTATCAGTTTATTTTATATTCCTCTACTTGAGGGTATGAATGGAAAAAAGAAATTGCAATTTTAACGCATGACAAGATATTTTCAAATGCTGTCTCTTCCCTCTGGCCTCCTCTGGTACCATCTCCCTTTCATTTCGATGTTCTGTTGGAGCACTTTTCTACTTAGACATCGTCATGTAATCGAATATAAATTGAATTTTTTGCAACAAATGGATTTTTGCAAACGTTTTTTTTTCTAGCTATAATTTTTCCTTGCTTCTTTTTTTTCTCGTCTTAGCCTCTCAACTTCAGTCGAACGAAATAAGCATAAGATTAATATTATGCATTAAAAAAGAATAAAAATCTGTTATAGAATGAATAACAATATGGATTTACATAACAAGAAAATTTAAATAAACAAATTTTATATTTCTTCTATGGAAGGTAATTTTTTTTTTAATTCCTTAATTTTTTGTTTGCTTATCATCGTTTAGTTGTAATTATTAGCGGATTTCAAAAATGTCACCTAAGTAATAAATCTCTTAAAGCAATAAGAAGCCTTCCAAGGATTTTTTTAAAGTTTCTGCTCCCATGCAAATTTTTTCCGAATCCTTTTTCTAAAATGAGCTTATTTTCAAAACAAAAATTAATTCTTAAAATTAGTTTTGTCTCTTTATAGAAATATTTTTAATCATAAGTATATGGCGGCGATAGCAATACTTTTTGGTATTTAACTATTTCTAAATCGGATTTTAAGTATATGCCAGATCCATTTTCAAATATTCTTTTTCTTTATTAAGTATAAATATAATCATTTTTTAATCAACAAGGTCATGTGAGGAAAATGATTAAACAAATGTCTTAATAAAATTCTGAAAATTGTTACAGACTCTTAACTTTGCGAATCGGAAACTTATGAAAGTTTTACCCCAATTTTAAAAATGATATGCCTTTTTAATGGGTTTTAATTTAAGTGTTAGCCCTATAATTATTAGGTAATCTTTTTTAAGGCGGAAAAATAATTCCAATAAATAGCAAATTATTTCAAACTATTTCTGGAGTTTTTGAAAAGATTATTTTTTTTGTTTTTGTTTATTTTTAAGTTAGAATTATGTCTTTTAATCTGCATCAAAATTTTTATAAATTCTACTGCATGATTTGAGATCAAAATCGGATCGAAATTAATTTTTTTAACTAACTAATTATTTGATTTCATATTTAAATGAATAAAAGGCCAAAGGCTGCGCTTTACCTAAATCCAGGATTTACCCAGTAAAGGATAACTTTCTATTTGATTGTATATATGATACAAATAAACAAATTCTATAATATCACATGAATATCACAAAGAATATTTTCACAAATTTCAATATGAATATGAAAAATTCAATATGACGAAAAGTTTTAATTAACTTAAAGACTAAAATGCCATTGTAAGTCATTATTCAATCAATTATTCCCAAAAAAAGTGGAAAATCGAGATATACGCGTTTACTAAACAAAATTTCCTAGACTCCAATACTGGTAGACCAACAACAATAACAATACTGATAAAAAAAAACGACAAATAAAGTAAGATATTTAAACATAAAGCTAATTTAGCAAGAAATCAATGCAGAAATAGTTGGGATATGTATAAAATACATATAAAAAAGTTTTGACATGTCTGTCTAGTAATAATGGAGTTAATATTCATTGTAATTATACCCTAAATTAGGTAAATTTGTGGGCAAATCTTAAATCACAGCTCATTTACTGATGGTCTCAGCTATTTTACTGTGACAAAGACATTCAGCTATTTTTTGCATCCCAACAATCATCAACGACAACAATGAACACAACTGAAAAGACAATTGTCATTGCTACCCGAAGGCAAAATAGCCTTTTTTAGCTAGTCCTAGTCGTATCCTATCCCTATCCTTATTCCTAAAGTTGCATTTAACATAAGGTTGCAGTTAAAATGCTTTTCATGTTCAGCTTCTCTCTTGACGATGCTCAAGACGAAACTTCAGTCAAGCGGACAAATAACTGAACACTAGAGGGAATGAAAGAGATGGAGTCGAAAAATATCAACTTATGTAAATTGTAATAAAAGAGTGGGCGAAAGGACTTGTAGACTAACGGTACAAGTATTGACAGAACTCGGAAAGGAGAAGAGGACTCCCGGCAGTAGTCATCGTCTGCCTCTTTAGTTGTCCCTCAAGGAATGGCGGGCCATGTTTGCTTCTGCTGAAATGAGCAAAAATAATTGCAAATCGTAAAAGAAGAAGTAGAAAAAATTTTCGAGGCTGTCATCGCCATGTGTGTGTGTGTGTGTGTGTGAGTAGACGAGCGAGAGGCAACGGGCATAGACATCCCCCGGACAGAAGGAAACGGAAATATGCAATGAAGTAGAAGTTGGCAGGAAATTGTTAAGACTCCGCGCCTCCGTTGCCTGCATTTATGCCGTCGTTGTCCCCAGTCCCCAGCCCCCTGCAACACACTCCCTGGTTTACATATGTATGTATATGTACTTTATTTTCCATCATCGGAAAAAAGGGTTCCTTATTTAGTGTCTTCCCCTTTTCTTTCTTGCCTAGGTTTTATGTTCTTTGGTGAATTGAAAAGCCGCATGCAAATAAAATAAAATTCTCTCTTTGTTTCTTAGAATGGTATCCCATGACCTCCTCATTTTCCTTTTCGAGCCATTTGCTTGGCGGTTTTCCCTTTTATTTCAATTGGCCCTCAAATTTCTTTCTTCTCTTTTTTTTTAAGAATTCACAGTTTATATACGTATGTGCTCTATTTTTAGCGAAATTTATGGCCAATGAAAATGATGATCTATTGTTTACAAAAAGTATATTTTCGTTTTCCAACAACCAAAAACCAACAACTGTCAGTATAAATTTAGCACACTTACATAAAATTCCTAGCCAAATTGCAAAAAACTTTTTGGCTAAAAACATTGTGCCAAAAAAAAAAAAACTTCTCATGAATTTAATTCCCAAACAACTTTCAGAATAATGCAAACAATAAAATGAGCCAATTGTAATTATATGCCAAGAGAATAACGCCATTTTCCTCATCCCTTTTACCTAAGCAGCCATAAAATGCAGAAATTATGCCAGGAATTTTCGACAAGTTTGTGGGCCAACTGAATATTTACCTTAATTAGCTAAGTATTTAATTAGCACCAAACAAAAAAGATTTCTCGTCTGACGTGACTAAAGCTGGTAATTTTTCGCACGTAAAACTATTTATATATGTATATATTTTTAGTCAATCCTTATATCTAGGAAACTGTGAATTTAGTTAGTTAACGTTCCAACAATTCATCATTATTTTATATGCTTAGAGAATAAATATAGTATTTAAATGCAAAATTTCAACAGTTAATAAGTTACTTTAAAAGTATCTTTGATAAAAATATTCCAGTTTATTGAAATTTTCGAGTTAGAGTTTTAACTCATAATACTTTGTGCTGTCCAGGTAAGCTTAAAGTATTTGTAAAAATACTTATCATAGATGGACAAGATTTGCTTTAATATAATTTAAAAAAATTTGATTTAGTTTGAATGACTTGGAATTAGAATTTGGAATTGGAATTGGAACTGGAATTGGTGTGGTAAGTTGTTGTTATTTAAGATTTGCTTTCTAAGCGAAAGTCCTTTAGGATATGCGTAATATTGAGAACAATTACATATATGTACATAGACAGTTTGAGCATGGAATGATGAATGGAATGGAATGATGTTATTGGTATCGATATAGATTTGTTGCGTAAACTTTTTGTGTTCTAATCAAAATCTTAATAGTTTTTTTTTTGTGACTTTTACTTTTACATTTGACGTTTTTGATAGAAATGAAATAACCTTTCTTTTTTGCCGCTAACTTGAGGCTTTTTTGGCACCTCACTTTGTAAGGTGGGCATGGGCTGAATGTCATTAAGGCGTTGCTAAAGGTCATCATCCATTTATTGCATATATTTTTATTGGGTAAGAAAGTAGTAAATCAATATTTTAAAAAGTATCCCATTATAGTAAAATAGTTTAGTAGAGTGATAAATAATTAGGGCACGAATGAGATTATTTTTAAAAACACTCAATTACTTGCTCGTGTTGGCGAAATTGTTGAATGGATTAACGATTGTTGTTATCAGATGAAATTCACCAAAGCATACTCACATTAAATGAAGTAAGTAAGTCGTCTCGCCGACTTTGGTATACCATGCAGCAAGTAAAAAAAATATTTCAAATTTCGAAGACCAAATGTATGTACTTAAATGAAATCTGGTGGGTTGTTAAATCGACTGGGGTGTTGCTACTGATCAAGAATATATATATCTTACGGGGTCGAAAAAGCTTCCTTACGCCTGTTACATACATTTCGGCGTCTTTAATATAACATTACATCTTTTGGTGCATGGTATAAAAAGTAAAAAGTTTATTCAAATTCGAATGAGTAGAAAGAGAACAAATAAATAGGCATAGTCTACCACCTTTTGAACGAAACAAAAACCTGGTTTAAATGATTCAAACAAGTTGTGTATCATTAAATACAATTCAGCTAAGGAAAATAAATAGATTTTTTACTGTATTGTATTACACTGTTTACAGTTAAATTTATATATTTTATGAAAGGCTAAAATAGAAACTCATTTCAGCCCGAATGAATCCTTCGCCGTACCATGACGTCAATAATGCATAGTCTCCTTCAGGAAATGGTAAAATTTCAGTAAATTTAAGATCTGCTGCATTCAATGAAACTTTATCCCATATTATATCATGCTGTATATAGTAAAACAAATGTTTTCTCATTCCATTTAATTATTATATAATATACTCACATTATATGGGCAGGTGTGATTCATATTTGATTTTTTTTCAAAAATTTTGTAAAAAAAATTAACAACAGGATTCCGGTTTTTAGATATCAAAAATTTACAAGCGTCAATCGTTATATTATAGAGAAAGGGCTTATAGCCATTGGAATTTTTTAAAAGCGAAATGTTAACCTATGAATCAGCAAATATATTTTACGTTTATATGAAATTTAACCCATTTAAAATGCAATTTCTATTTAAATTGAACTTACCTTGATCTTTGTAATTGGAACTTTGTACATTTTGGCCTTGATGGAGAAGTACTTATAAGTACGATTCATTGATTTGATATAACAATGTTCAAATTCACAATATGATTTGTCCAGCGAAGTGCATTTTAAGTTTTTAATATTAGCATGCGAATCGACCTGTATAAGGTAAAGCGACTAGAAAAACGTCATCAACTTATTTTTAATTTTAACTATACCTGTATAACTAAGAATTGATATAAAATAAATCCAGCCAAACAGAAATATTTCAACCACATTTTAAAAGTTGTACTGCTCAAAAACGACTGATTCTGATTGTCTAATTGTCATCGGTTTAAAGTTCGATATAAAACGAAAAATTGGTGTTTACCGATTTTTTAATCACAACATTTAAAGCATTTCAATAATTTTAATGCTGTTTCGTGAACCAGAATTTATTCTATTATATTTAATTTCGAATTCGAACGCAGTGATGCATAAAGTCTTTTACGCCTGTTCAATGCCTTATTGATTTTCAAAATTATACCAGTATATACATATTACATATAATTGTAAATTTAAATGTAAAATTGGGAATAAAAAAGCTAAAAAATCTTTGTAATTTTGAGACAAAAGCATATACATATGTACCTACAATGTATATCACAATCGTGCAACTATATCGAATAGATCCCAATAAAACAAAGCTAATAGTAGTCAGAATACTTTTTTGTTCCTTAGGTAATTAATATATGGCAATTAAATGTGGTAATTGAAATGGCTTTCTCAGAGTGGACTTTACAAGCAATTATTTTTTACATAGATATGGGCACACAAAAAGTTAATAGAATATGCAATCTTTGCCATGGGCAGACTAAATCCCCACCTTTGGGTATATTTAAAATACAAATGTATCCACTTCATGTTTTAAATCAATAAGTACATTTGTACATTTATTTCTTCTAAGTTCGAATAGTAAATATTGGATAAAAGCTGATTTAAAATTTGTATAACGTAGTGAACATTTTTCATGCGTAAAAAGACAATTTTTTTTTTTCAACGATTTATATATGTATGTATGTATGTAAAAAAAAAAACATAAAAAGAAAATCAGAGTTAAAGTTCAAAACCCGCGTTGAAAATTGTTTTCTTATCAATTTGAGATGTGCTGGTCATTAAATAATAAATGGCCTAATTTAAAAAGGATTAAATACTATTTAATAAATACCAAGTATCATCTAGTCAGAAGTCTACAAAGAAGATCACCTACTTGTCATGCCATTAAGTGATTCCACTCACATGTCATATTTACCTTTGACAATATTTGCTTATTGTCCACTTAGGATAGATAGCAAATAAAAATAAATAGGTATATAAAAAAAATATAGTTTTTGCAATGCCAGAACTAGAGAAGGCTAAAGGGCCGACTGATCCAGGCGGAGAAGATTATATCACCGTTTTGGTAATAGTTATATGAAAAGGGCGGAGTAAGTGCCTAAATCCAATCTTGGATGACTCATCACCAAAGCGCTTGTGATAATCGAATAAATTTAGTAATACCAAAAATGTTATCTATTATAATGCCGGTAGTTTTATTCGAAATTCTCATATACAGAATGCTGATATTAATTTTTGCTTTATCTATTCCGAATTCATCGCATGCAACTGGTAAAATAATTTGCGTCTGAATCGATGATTGAATAATAACATCAAATGAGTAAAACTGAAAACAAGTCAAAACAACCACCAATAAAAATATGGAATACAAAATATTATAAAAAATTATGTGCAATTTTAAAAATGCACTTCAGCCGATGACTTGGAAAGGTGGGTTTGGGGGTGGATTGAACTGAAGTTGCACACACGTGCCATGGTTTAGTCTGCCTGCTTCATCCTCGTCGTCTGCCGCCTGTCGCCGAAAAAAGTGGCTAAAAACGTGACGAGCATTTGGAATTGGGGTTGACGTCGAATCCCCCCCTTTTCACACCATCTCCGCCACCTCCCACATGCACCTGTTTAATGTACCGCCTTTCCCTCCCCACCAAGCAAATGGGGACGTTGCAATGCGGCGACATGGAATGCTTGCACTTTTGTTTATGTCCTTTGGCAAGGCGCGTGAAATTGAAAAAGGCAACGGGTGGTAAGTGGGTGGTGGATGAATGCTTAGTTGGGGTAAACCTGCATAGAAGGAAGACCGTGTTAAGTGGCTGGCTGCTCGTCTTTTTTGGTTTGCATAGACCACATTAGCATCAGGTTTCATGGAGAATTTCACACATCATTAGCTTGCTAAAAATGCTGAATGCGGGCACATCGACCTGAAGAATGGGAGCAAGTCGATTTGCAGGATAAAAATGGATTTAAGGCGTTGGAAATTGAATAAGTTATTCTCACAATGTAAGCCAAGGATGACCTGATTTATGTAAGAAAGACAGACTATTTAAATAATGATTTTTAAAAACTTTTTGAGATAGTAAAACTTTGGTCCAAGCCATAGCAATTTTTTATTTTTTATATGTATTATCATTTATCTACGCCTAAAAACAAATACTCCAACTTGAAAATATTTGTAGTTATGAAGCAAATTTTTGGCCAGCAAGTTTTGATTTCTGCTAAGCCCTTCTAAGGGTTAAAGCTTTTTAAAGGACTTGCAAAAATGGTTTATGCATTGGGAAAAGAAATGTGGCGCTTTTATCTGAACACTCAAACTTTGGCCATGTATAGCTGCTATAAAGAATATAATTCAAGAATTTAGCGTGCTTTTTTAAGTTCCTCGCAATAGGAAACGACTTTATATATAAGAAAACATTTTTTTACCTCAGATGCGGGGCCAATGACAACTTTATGATATAGTCATTGCATTTTTATCAAAATAAATAATAAGGCTAATAACATTAAAAAGGAATGAAGTTTTACTGACCACAATTGTTTTTGATTTGATCGTTCCTAAAGAATCTACACTTCATAGTGGTTCGATTCGAAAAAGTGTAAAGGAAAATGAATCCAAAATATATATACAATTCCACAGGCATATATAAAAGTCTGTCTGGACCTTAGTTTTAGCAGACGACAGATAAAACGGACAACCAGAAGCACACTGGGGTATTAACCTGTCGTGCTGATCAAGAACATATATACTCCCTGATTTTTAAACATCTAAACAATTTTATAAAACCCTCTGCAAATGTAAAAGTACGTGCGACATATTCTATGAATATTTGGGAAACGTTTGTTTAAAGAACTTTCCATAAAAACATTAAATATAAAATTTTAAAAATACTTCTATATGCTAGATACTTTTCGGACCATTTGTTTTCGATACAAATTAATATGACAATATAACATTATAAAACATAACATAAAATACTACAATTACAAATTTTTCGCACTCATTCTCAATTACTAGTAACTGTTAAATAAAAAAACATTGTAATGAAAGTTAATATTAGAAAATCAGCTAAAATTTTTAAAATTTTAAAATGCACGTTTTTCTATATTCACAACATAATTAATAGTTGCAACTATTTCGTCGTCCTTGTATATTGAAACTATGCCTTTAAAATAACCAATCGGCATTATTTGCGGCCATCCATCAGTGTTAATAACAACATTTTTAAAATAATATGTTCCCTTTGGAATGGGACATTGTTTGCCTTCGAATGGAAAGTCCGTGTTAATATTGTACTTTAGCGTATCCTTGCTATATGGTGCAACGTATTCCTCAAATAATTCGCAAGCTGGTTTTTTCGACATGGTGTAGGGTAATTTCTTGTAATCTCCGTTTCCAGATGAATCACTAAATGTATCAACGGATACTTCAAAATGCTCATTGTCCAGGTCTTCAAGTAACGTAAGTGTACCATTGAAACTTCTTTCACGTCCCTTTATACGTAAATTGCTGTTGGCTAAAATATAATCACCAACTGGCTCTATACTTAAGGATTCCAATCGTACTTGGTAGGTCTTTGGAGTCAAACACTTTATAAAAGGATTCATTAGCTTGCCGTTAAATATTCAAAAGTTTAATACAATACCCAGGAATCGAAGACAAGCAGGCTAAAGACAATAAGATTTTTAATAAACATTGCAATCTACAGCAGTTTTAAACTTCAAATGATTAACCGATTTTTGAACAATACATTTATAATTGATAGAGAATATATATTGCATGACCCTAATTGGTTTCAATGTTGCATTTCAAAACACAATTATTTCATAATATAAAATGTGAATAAACACGCTTCATGTTGTCACCATGTAATTTAATGAAATGAGATCATCGAATCAAATGTTGTTGTATTTTTGTTTGCAAGCATGATAGATTATTCGTTTTAGTTTTCTAAATCATATAACCCATTAAATTTTATTGATCAATTATTTAATATAAATAAATAAAATACTGAATACCCATTTAGAAGGCAGCTGTCTTGTTTAAGCAAAGTCGTTCAACTTTAACGAGTGGTAAAGCAAATTATTTAGGAAAGTAGAGCACCTTATACTTGAATACTTTCCTTGTTAAAGCCTCAAAATACGTTTATCATTAGATCGAACTAAATAGCTCAAGGAAGGTTGAATCGAGAAATGGTTACTAAACAAAATTCAAATTGGTTTGGTCCGGACACCCTGGACCACTCCTCTTGGATGGCCCTGACAACAAGAAATTTATAAAAATATTTCCTTTCTAATTTTATCATTGCAGAGAATAGTATTTATACTAATTTTAACTGGTTTCTAAGGCAGAGAAGAGGAGGTTGCGACCCCATAAAGTTAATAGCTACATCAATGTATTTAAATAATCATTACGATTATGAATAAAATGTATAAAAAACTAATATGAGTACTACGATCAAATTCATTCGATAATGGATGCAAACTTAAAATCCTGTGAGTATTTAAAGTACATAATTTCAGTTTTCAAATGAATCCTTCATTCAATTAATTACAGAGTCAATTTCAATGGTAAGAAAAATTTAAAATTTGTTGTATTTGAATATAAGTAAATACTTTTTTATTACCAAAATTTTGAATGTAAATGGGTGAATACTACAGCCTACCCTTCCAATCACTATATAATTTTTAAGCAACTTAAATAAAATGTGTTTTTGTGCTGCCTATGATTAAAAATTTCACAAATTTGTAAGCTTTATTGACCGCAAGTCGGCTGAGACCCAGTCTTGATTAACTTCAAAAAGGTCGAAATCTAGACAAACATAAATAAAATGTTTTACTAAATTTATTTAGCCCGAAAATTCAAAAATATGTTCTAGTGTAAACGCTAACAACAAGTGTTTACAGAAACAGCTGACTAAATGTAGAAGAAAAACAATGCGCATTGTGCACCGGCGCAGTGTCTATTTTCTAAGATTTTTCTTATCAATTTAAGCTTAAAAGCTCGCAAAAGAAACTTTTTGGCATCCAACCCTCAATAACATTCCTTCAGTCCTACTCCCATAGTCGGGACGATTACACATTACTGCCAATCCTACGGATAAATCTAAGAGAATATAAGGGCGTACAACAACGGTGCGTGAGCCAACACCCAGTGTCAAATATTTTTCAATGATTTTATTCCCATTAAAGACTGCAAGTTATTCATTTCAAATAAATTTATATTAGTCAAGTTAAAATCTTAGTTTTCCATTTTGTTAATAAATTTTTAATGCACTTAAATGTCTTAATGAAACAAATTCTTTTTTCATTTTGATTGCCAATTTGTTTTTTGGTGTGTATGTATAGAAAAAAGACTAGCATCCTTTGTGGAAGCAGTCTAGAAGTGTATTTTAAAACCTATTTCCATTTTAATATATTGTGACCAATTACGTATTCATATAGGTTAAAAAGACCTTAATTGAATATATAGAAAATTAAAATTTAAAGAAATAAAAGCTTCTCCACCTTTATTCTCTAACCCTCACACAAATATTTAACCATTTCAATTGTTTGTCTTATTTATAGAAAATGCTTTTGCCGAGATGTGTTGGCCCTATTAACTATTGCCAATCAATTTCCAAAAACATGGCATTTGCGGCCTTCTTTCTCTGTTCGTTTGCCATTGTCACAGGACAAAGGCATATGGCTTTAGAGCACGAGGGTACATACAATATTGGCGGTGTATTGACCAATTCGGATAGCGAGGAACATTTTCGCACCACAATAGCGGTAAATATTACATCAATTATATAATTAAACAAAAAAAAAAAATTAAGTTACCATTTATTTTGCAGCATCTTAACTTTGATCAGCAATATGTGCCACGCAAGGTCACCTACTATGAGAAAACTATTCGCATGGATAAGAATCCCATTAAAACAGTTTTCAATGTTTGCAATAAACTCATCGAAAAGCGGGTAAGCAAAAAAAAATATGTACAGGATTTTTTATTAGGAAATTTTTAGGTTTTTTAGACAGTAAACCAATATGAAATCGTATAATTAGACTTAAACCTCTTACACTCCTGAGTTTTTAAGCTATTGTCATTAAATGTAACAAGCAATGAAAACTAATATTGTTTTGATAATTTTGAAAACTTTTTAAAGTTGGGTATAAACAAATGAAACTTTTTAACATAAATTAATTAAGGATTTAAAAAATTGTGAGTATTATTATATTATGATTTTAATAGCATCGATTTGTGGCTTGAGGCACTCTTAGGCATTAGAGGATTAACTGGTCTTTGAGTCGGATGATAATTTTTTGGTGCCTTTTTACAAATCGGGTTTTCGAACCAGAACGAAAATTAAACGAATGTCCCCCCTTTATGACGATTATAATTTTAATAGGATTAAAATAAGTATCACTAAGCTTAGGAATTTCTTGTTGACATCTATGAAGAGCTTGACACGACCGTTAGGAAAAAGTTTGCTCGGAAATCTCTAGGGAATATCAATGTCAAAATGGCAAAAGAACTATCTCAAAGTGAAATGCTTTAATTAGAAATTAGATTTAAGATCTTTTCGTAGATTAGTGGCTTGGCAAACAGACCAATTCATATTATTTACTTTTAAGTTAAGTAAAGCCCTTTGAGTCCCTTTTCGAAAGTGATTCCTTGGTAACTTAGTTGAGGAAACACTGGGGGACAGCTAATATTAATTAAAATTTGCAGTTAATATTAATATAATTTGTTATAAACTATTCGCAGGTGTATGCTGTTGTCGTCTCTCATGAGCAAACCTCTGGAGATTTATCACCAGCCGCTGTTAGCTATACAAGTGGCTTCTATTCCATTCCCGTTATTGGCATATCATCACGGGATGCGGCCTTCTCCGACAAAAATATTCATGTATCTTTTCTGAGAACCGTGCCGCCTTATTATCATCAGGCTGATGTGTGGCTTGAGATGTTAAGTCACTTTAGCTATACAAAGGTAAAAACATCACAGTTTGATAAATACACAGAAAGTGTAATTTATTTCCTTACAAATTTATTTAGGTTATTATAATACATAGCTCGGACACCGATGGCAGAGCCATTTTAGGACGTTTTCAGACTACATCACAAACCTATTACGACGATGTCGATGTGCGGGCCACAGTAGAAATGATTGTGGAATTCGAGCCAAAACTAACAAGTTTTGCTGAACACTTGAATTACATGAAGACGGCACAGTCACGTGTGTACTTAATGTATGCCAGGTAAGAAATAATTCAAAACTTTTGAAATCGTAAAAGTATACATAATGATTGTCAATACTTGCCCATAGTACCGAGGATGCTCAAGTAATATTCCGCGATGCTCGTGATCATAATATGACACAAGAAGGACATGTATGGATTGTGACCGAACAAGCATTGTTTGCCAATAATACACCCGAAGGAGTTTTGGGTCTGCAGCTGGAACATGCCCACAGCGATAAAGGACACATAAGGGTTAGTAGAGTCTTCAACTTTATTTTAAGTTGTTTTTCTTATAAGGACAATATTTGTAGGATAGCGTTTATGTACTTGCATCGGCAATTAAGGAGATGATTTCCAATGAAACCATTGCTGAAGCTCCAAAGGATTGTGGAGATTCGGCTGTCAATTGGGAATCCGGCAAACGTCTTTTTCAATATCTAAAGTCACGCAATATTACAGGTGAGACAGGCCAAGTGGCCTTTGATGACAATGGAGATCGAATCTATGCCGGCTATGATGTCATCAATATTCGTGAGAACCAAAAGCAACACGTTGTGGGCAAATTTAGCTATGATAATGTGAGTAGTAAAGAAAACGCTTGAAGAAAGTTTTAATAATGAATTCTATCCCCTCATATAGATGCGAGCTAAAATGAGAATGAAGATCAATGACAGTGAGATTATTTGGGCTGGTAAACAGAAACGCAAGCCAGAGGGCATAATGATACCAACCCATCTGAAACTATTGACCATAGAAGAGAAACCTTTTGTTTATGTGCGACGCATGGGCGATGATGAGTTCCATTGCGAGCCGAATGAGCGACCATGTCCTTTGTTTAACACTACAGATGCAACTGGTAAATTAAAGGAGATACATCGAAATTGGATTAAACTCACTGACTTTCTTTTTTATAGCTAACGAGTTTTGTTGTAGTGGCTATTGCATTGACTTGCTTATTGAACTTGCCAAACGCATCAATTTTACCTATGATCTAGCTCTATCTCCGGATGGGCAATTTGGTCATTATATTCTACGCAACAATACAGGAGCCACTTTGCGTAAAGAGTGGACTGGTCTGATAGGTCAATTGGTCAATGAACGGGCCGAGTAAGCAGTTAATCATATATATTCACAAAAATGAACTAACACAATTAATTTTTTTTGTCTATTATTTAGCATGATCGTTGCACCACTAACCATTAATCCGGAGCGTGCCGAGTATATTGAATTCTCGAAGCCATTTAAATACCAAGGCATTACAATACTCGAAAAGAAACCGTCACGATCGAGTACTCTTGTGTCTTTCTTACAGCCATTTAGTAACACGCTATGGATCTTGGTAATGGTGTCGGTTCATGTTGTGGCGCTCGTTCTCTACTTACTGGACAGGTGAGCAAAATAAGAAAGAAAAGATACCCCCCAAAATCCTTTAAACACCAAAAAGAATAATAACATACATACACACACAAACACACACACACACAGACACCTGAAACTTAAATATTGAATTTAATGTTCGTTGCGTTGGGCGGTTCAAAGGCAGCGAATTTCTCAATTATCCTTAAAAAAAACCATGTTGCCAGAGGCAATTCATCAATATGAATCAAAAGAATAACTTTTTTCTCGGATTTCTATACTTAGATTTTCACCGTTTGGACGCTTTAAGCTCTCGCATACGGACAGTAATGAGGAAAAGGCATTGAACCTCAGTTCAGCCGTTTGGTTTGCGTGGGGTGTGCTTCTAAACTCTGGGATTGGTGAGGGAACCCCACGTAGCTTTTCGGCTCGTGTACTCGGAATGGTTTGGGCTGGATTTGCTATGATAATCGTTGCTTCATACACTGCCAATTTGGCTGCTTTCCTTGTGCTGGAAAGGCCCAAAACGAAACTGAGTGGCATCAATGACGCTCGTCTAAGAAATACCATGGAAAATTTAACATGTGCAACAGTCAAAGGCTCTTCGGTGGATATGTATTTCCGTCGGCAAGTTGAGCTGTCTAATATGTATCGGACCATGGAAGCAAATAACTATGCTACTGCTGAGCACGCCATTCAGGATGTGAAGAAGGGGTAACATGGCCAAGTTGATGAACTCGTATATAGTTCAGAGTCTTTGTCTATTATGTAGCTGGAAAAATATTAAAAAAAAAAAAACTAAAAACAAATATAGTCGCATGCTTGGCACCACTCAAGACTATCCTTTCTCCAACAACAACAACATATACAACATCAAACAAAGCTAAAATTTTTGTCACTGTCCTATCTCTTTGCTCTATTCTTCTAGTAGATACCCTTTCTCGTACCTTACCCCTAAGTACTTATATATGTTTTTCGTAAACGTTTCTACTTGTTGTTTCTCTCTCTCTCTCCTCTCTCTTTGTGAGGAATATCAGTAGTAGATATTTAATTGCCTTTTATTCCCTACCTTTAGCAAGTTAATGGCCTTTATCTGGGACTCCTCTCGACTGGAGTATGAAGCCTCTAAAGATTGCGAGCTGGTAACAGCAGGTGAACTCTTTGGCCGAAGTGGATATGGCATTGGACTTCAAAAAGGATCACCCTGGACCGATGCTGTCACTTTGGCTATTCTTGAATTTCATGAAAGTAAGTCAACGAACGCACTCCAAATTTATAGTCAATTGTATATGTTCATGTATTGTTATCCTTGTGTAGGTGGCTTTATGGAAAAACTCGACAAACAATGGATATTCCATGGGCATGTTCAGCAGAATTGTGAACTGTTTGAGAAGACACCAAATACGTTGGGTCTTAAGAATATGGCTGGTGTGTTTATTCTAGTCGGTGTAGGCATTGCTGGTGGCGTGGGACTTATTATCATTGAAGTGATCTATAAGAAGCATCAAGTGAAGAAGCAAAAGCGCCTGGATATAGCTCGACACGCAGCTGATAAGTGGCGTGGCACCATCGAGGTAAGCAATTGTATCTACATAGTGTTTGCAAAGTAAACTTACACTTGTTTCCAGAAACGTAAAACCATTCGAGCTTCTTTGGCCATGCAACGACAATATAATGTTGGCTTAAATTCAACATCCCGGGCTCCTGGTACCATAAGTTTGGCTGTGGATAAAAAACGTTATCCCCGCTTAAGTCAGCGCATGGGTCCTGAGCGTGCTTGGCCCGGAGACGCCGCTGAAGTGTTACGCATAAGACGTCCTTATGAAATCGGCAAGCCAGGACAATCACCTAAAGTAATAGGTGGTCCTCCGCATCCAATGCTGGGCAAGACAAGACCACAGGCACAGCAAAATCTATTGCCACCACGATATTCTCCCGGTTATACCAGCGATGTGTCCCACTTGGTCGTTTAAAGATTAATTGCTCTATAATACATTGTTACCATATTTCTTTTCTTTGAATCACAAATTTTCCATTGGAATTGGGTTTAAATTATTTGTATTTAAAAATGTTGCCGTGTTTAATATTTTCGCAGAGTTATGATCTCATTTACGGTCTCAAATGTTCCATGTGAAGTGCACACATTAAAAGAAGGATTTTGTTGATAGTTATGCTTATTATATGTAAATGAATTGTTCAATATTTTATAAAGAAAACTCATATTATGTAATACGACGTATTTCTGATCTCAACAAATCGATCAGAAAATCGAATTTTAAAAAGTTAACAGCTAACATTTTCAGCAAACAAACAAACATACAAACCAAAAAAGTTAAATTATGTATAAATTTTATGCCAAAAGAAATAAATATAGTAGGTATGTGCCAAAAAGAATTTTGTATATTTTTAAATTTCACTTCTAACAAAATTTTGTGGGGCTCATTTTCCAAAAGGTGGAAATGTCACTCCATAATGATTGTAGAGAAGAAAATTAAAAGCTTTCTTTAAATAAATTTTGAATGAAGGACAGAAACTCCAAAATTAAAAGCCAACTAATCTACACACTACTAAAAACATGTTAAAGAAGAGAAACATCACAAGCGATGAAAATGAATGTATCTAGGCTTTGATCTACAAGATCTTTCTTCTAAATTAAAGCCGTTCAAAAAAAATTCAATATTTCAACTTTAGGGGAAAAAAACACAATAAAAACAATGAATTTCTAAAAATCCTAAATATTGCTTTTACAATTAGAGAATAGATTATTAGAGATTGTTATGAATAACTCGATTGAGTAGCCAAGGAACATACATATAAAATAAATATCCTCGATAATGTTTGCTTCTGTCAATTATATGCATTCTAAAAACTTTAAGTCAATAATTTAGTTTTTTAGCAAAAAAATCAAAAAAGACTTCATTGAATGGAAAAGCAATAAAAGTAAAGTGTTGAAAACAAACTTGAAATATGACTATAACTACTGTAAAAAGTTTTTAAATTATACCGCCATTTTTTAAGGCTATAACCAGGAATGGAAGCTTAGTTACTATTTAAGGGATGAAATCAACTGGTTCTGGGCTTGAGGGATGACGAATACATGCCAGGGATGAAAATGGGTGTCGTAATATTTAGAATCTGTCACATATTGACGAGCGGGAGAATTGAAAATTTAATGTGGTCACAATTCGATCAAATTGCTTATTAATCAGAATTTCCAATAATTCCACCTTAAAGATGATAAATATAAGACTGAAACATAAAAACTTACCAAAAGAATTATTTAAAAAAAATTTTAATTACTTTCCAAAAAAATTTGTGAATGGTTTTTATATAACTAAAATTGAATTTGATATTTTTAAAAATGTCTAAATTATGTATCTTACTTTTGTTTCCATTTTTAGTTTTGTATAATAATAAATCCATCCCCTATAATAAAATTATTTGGGATCTGCAAAGTAATTTGAGTCCGCAAAATTAGGATTAGAATTAAAAGTAAAAACAAATTTAAAATCCGATTTCGATAAAATCATTAAAGGTCGCAAAGAAAAAACAGACCTCTTTTTCCCTTTTATCATATGTAGTAAATTCAATACGAATGAAGTAAGTAAGTCGTCTCGCCGACTTGGATATACCATACACCAGTAAAACAAATATTTTAAATTTATAATAACCAATGCATTTTCGTATTTTTAAAAAAATCTGTTTGCATGCTTTTTAGAAGCATATCTTAGTATTTCGCTCACTCAAGCATTCGAGCACCCTAGCGCCCCCACCAGCCAACGGCCAACTCCGGCCATATGGAAAAACGTTTATATGCATAACTTGACTATTTTTATTCCGATTTTGATCAAATTTGGTATTTTGCTTGATATTAGTATCAAATTTAAGTGTGCTAAATTTGATTGCACAAGGTAGAAAATTACGGGAGATAATCGAGAAAATTACGGGGGCGGAGGGGGGCGTGGCAAAATCTTTACACATCAAAACTGTGCGCAATTACTAAGCAAATATTTATACCAACTATAGTGTCTCTAGCTAAAATAGGTTTTGAGAAAACCGGTTTATTTGATTTGCGGGGGCGGTAGGGGGCGTGGCAAAATTTTTATAAATACAAAATGTGCGCATTTACTAAGCAAATATACATACCAAATTTTGTGTCTCTAGTTGCTATGGTGTTTAAGAAAATCGGTTTTATATCATTTGCGGGGGCGGTAGGGGGCGTGGCAAACATTTGAAAAAAACTCGATAAGCGTACATATGACACGAGTCTACATACCAAATTTGGTGGCTCTAGCTCTTATAGTCTCCGAGATCTAGGTGTTCATACAGACGGACGGACGGACGGACGGACGGACAGACGGACATGGCTAGATCGTCTCGGCTGTTGATGCTGATCAAGAATATATATACTTTATGGGGTCGGAAAAGCTTCCTTCTGCCTGTTACATACATTTTAGCGACTTTAATATACCATTTCACCCTATGGGTGTATGGTATAAAAATTGCAGCAATGATAATATTGCTATTTGATCAAAATCGGAATAAAAATAGTCAAGTTATGCATATAAACGTTTTTCCATATGGCCGGAGTTGGCCGTTGGCTGGTGGGGGCGCTAGGGTGCTCGAATGCTTGAGTGAGCGAAATACTAAGATATGCTTCTAAAAAGCATGCAAACAGATTTTTTTAAAAATACGAAAATGCATTGGTTATTATAAATTTAAAATATTTGTTTTACTGGTGTATGGTATATCCAAGTCGGCGAGACGACTTACTTACTTCATTCATTCATACCATTTTCAATAAGAAAAGCTTTTAATTGAAAATAGGATTTTGAAAAATCTCTTCAAAAATGGTTAAATGGTAGCAAGTTAAAGATTTTCACGTAATTCATTATTTACTATGTCCCCTATGAGTAAACGATTTTTTTATTTAAAAAAAAAATAATCATCATTACGTCTCCTGCTTTCTATATATAATTTGTATATAATATATAATATTCTGCTGTTCCTTTTTGTCTTTGTTTACGAAATTCTGCCCACAAAAACGGTGTGTTCCTTCACTTCCACCTGAATGCTCCTTTCCGCAGGACTTTTCGGCATTTGCCACTTTTCTGGGCCACATGCCGTGCCAATTGATGTCAAATTTATAACGACAAATACTAGAAAACTTGCCACACATAGAAACACACAGACTGGACACACACACAACCACAGACTTCCTTTGCGCCACTTCTACAGCTTGTTCACATTTCGAGCATCATTATTGCTTTTTGATTTTTTGGTGTGAATTTGGCTACCCAGGGAACAAACGTACATAAGTGTTTCATGTACATATACATATATACGTGTGTGTGTGTGTCGGAGCAGTCCCTGGATGAGTTATGGCCTGTGCCTAGAGCCTTGGTTGGAACTCTGCCCAGGATCAGCCGCAGCTTGCAGTTATGTGTGTCCCTTTTTTACTTTTTCCCATTTTCCTTTCTGTTTTGCGAGTCAACATATTAATGCAATTTTATTTAAATTATGCAACATTTATGCCTTTTTTACTTGCTTTTGATACATTTGTTTTATATTGATGCCGTCTGATCCAACCGGTTACAGCAGTCGGAACTGTGCTATTTTATTGTCCTCTTGTAAATTTAATTTGCGCGTCTGTGAAGTTTTCCCAGACCAAACCCCTCCCACTTCCATTGGCTTTGCCACTGTCTGTGCCGCTTTCTGTGTCTCTTATGCATTCAGATTTATGAGCATCAAACAATTTATGCCATGAGTCTTGATAATTTTAAATGTTAATTACACTTGTTGGCTTCTGTTTTGCCAATTTGGTAATTAAAATATTAAAGACATTGGCAGATTTCATGAGAGCAAATTATGAGAAATACCACAGCGAAAATTTAATTTCTGATTTATTGATAATTGAAAGCCAATTGAGAAGAGAAATTGTCGCTTTGGGTATTGATTCTTGGGGATGGGCGTGCAGCTGGAAGCAAGAAAAGGAGCAAAATCAAATAGGATAAGTGAATCTTATTGAAAGTTAAGGTAAAATTGTGTATTGCCACTTTATCACAAAATGAATTATTATTAAAATAACTTGCCCTAAACTGGGGGCTAATTATAATCAAAATATAGGTCCTTTAATATACATAAAGCCGAAATATTTGGGTAAATTACAAACTGCTTGAAATTTAAGTAAGGCCTTGCATTTAAGCCGGCTCGAGGTCAATCTTCAAAAATATGCTTTAACAAATTCTTCTAAATGCATAAACAAATTCTGATCGGGAATAATTGCTTATGGCACTTATAGGGAACATAAAACAACGTATAAAAAATTGTGTAGAAATTTCATTTTCCCTATTTCGATATTTATTAAAAATTATATTCACTCAACTAGCAATCTTACTTTCATACTCAACTAATTTCAACGTTAATCTACATTTTAACGTTAATCATAGCCACTGCAGTCTGAGAAATAAAATTCACTGTGGATAAATCTAAGCATTTAAGCCTTTGTTAGGCATTGTTTTATTTGGAATGAATATTAGTGCCGGAATTCCTTTGAAATCCAACCAATTCTTGTTTGAAAAAAGAAATTAGGCCAACTAAATTTAATGCGAAAATTCCAAATCCAAAGTCAAATTTAAAAAAAAATGTTGTTTTATCTTTCAGCATTCCCCCAAAATAAGTGACACTACTCTCAGAGCTTTTACAGAATCCCAAACTTCAAATTATTATTTTAATAATAATATCTATTATTAGAAAATTACAAAAGCGGATTGATGCTGAATCTAATGATTGACGAAAATTTGTTTACAATTTCAACTCTTATTTGATAAACCGGTCAAATGATGAAAGCAAAATACGAAGATTTTTGTAAGCAATTAATATATGTATATCCTATAACAACTACTTATATTAATCCAGCGTTAGAAGGTCTTGCCGGTTAAAGCGATTAAGCGAGGATTCAGAAACACGAAATTTAGAAAGTCAATTGGTAGGAAAATTCACAATTTTTTTATTAAACCATAAAAAAATAGTAAGTTAAATGGAAAAAGAGAAATTGTAAATTTAATTTGATTTGTAAATTTATGATCGAAACATATTTGTGAGATAAATCTGACGACAAAGAAAGGCAACATGCAAATATGTTTGAGAAATAGAATAATTTCACGTGGAGCCGTCAAAACCGGAAATGGTAAAGTGGCAAAGCCGAAAGCGGAAATGCCAGGACAAAAATATAAATTTTTCCATATAAAAAGGAAATTATAAAAATATTTTGTTGGCCGAAAATTGTTTGCTTAGCCTCCCTTATTTCTGCCCTCTTCGCTTCTTTTCCCTTATGGACTAGTGCTCCTCATGACTTACCGCAATATGACCAGGAAAAAAAGTAACTGAAGAATTTTTGCACGTGGGTCGTTTTCGTTTGCTATCTGAAGTCCACTTGAAAAGACTGCCCCACGCTCTGCAATAAAAATACTTGAAGGGCCACATCGTCGTCTGGCAGAAAGTTTGTTTTTTCTTCTTCTTCTTACTCTCGACTATATAAAAAATGTTTGGGCAAAAAATGGCAAGTGAATTTATGTGAAAGGTTGAAGTTCATATTTTCACTTTAATTATATTCTTTTTATTTTTTGCCATGTGAATGGGATTTATTTACATGAATTTCAATCGGAAGATTGGTATATAAATTACCATAAACATCTCGTCTCGTCTCACTCTGGATATAAATGCATACAGATATCCGTGTTATTTTTTTTTTTTTTTGCATGCATTTTGAATGCTTAATGGAGAAGAGGCCGAAGAGAGCAAAGGGAACTCAAATGTCAGAAACAGCGAAATGGCAAAAAGGACCAAAGGCCTTTTTCGAAATCATAAATGTCTCTACGTACTACAATACAGACAGTGTGTATGTGTGTTCATGTGTGTGTTTATGTGTCGGTTGCACAGGTGAAAAGTCAGAGGAGGTCGCATTAATTCCACTTAATTTGTTTTTACCACAAAAGCCAAAGAATCGAATGCCGCATTGAGGTTTTCCCTGGTAATGAAAGGTATTTATAAACATATAGAAGGCAAAAACAAATGACAACCGATTGAAACTTTAAAGTTTTCGGGTTTATCCTTCCTTCTTATGACGGGATAACATATGTATATTTAGTCATTTTTTTATATAAAAATCAAGGATGTAAACTTCGGAATATTTTACATCAGATTCCTTCTGCTATATAACAGATGCCACAAGGTTAACACTACTTTCTCTTTTCTGTTACTTTCTCTTTTGTACTCTCCCACTTCTGTTCTGTTAACAAAAGGACGTCTCCTAGTTAAATGTTAAGTAACAGTTTCTCTTAACAAGTTTACATAGCTGTCATCTAACATTACATGGCAAAGTACTCCTTTATAATATATCTGTTATATTGCTAACATAATTCTCCTCTCCAGCTTTCTCTTAAAATATCCCATGAAATATGGGTTTATTTTATCCCCTTAAAAAAGCTGTCATATTGCTAAACTTAAAAGCTAAGGATATTTAGCTTTATTCTTCAAGCTCGCGATTCTAACAACCCCCAAATAACTTTGCCTTAGAGACAGTGGAATTTTTAGAAAATTTCTACTCGGCTTTCCTATTGGCCGTAGAGCGGCTTATAAAAGTCAAAGCAACGCCCAATAAAAGTTTAGTTTCAATTTGTATTCACTCAGAGATAGGATGATACTGTTGGATCCATATAGCCAAGGGCAATTCAAGTTTGGATCATATTAAAATGGATCATATTAAAATTGTATATTTGCTTCGAAATAAAAACAGAAATCATTTTTATAGTATTTTTATTGGGGAGAGGCTTATCTGAAAGTTATTCTTAATAAAAATGTCTTCTTTTATTGATTCCTAACATAATTTTAAAGCTTAAAAATTACCACTAACCATAGAATACATATTCTATGGTTAGTGGTATTACTTATCCAAAAATTGCGTATACGAAGTGTGTGCTAGTCAGCATAATTCCTTTGATGAAGATCATAATAATATAGGCATTTAAAGACTGTCCAACTTTTGTTGGGCAAACATCGCAGTAATAGAAACTTCAAAAAGGAGAAATATTGAACTTTATTGACACATAATTTATCCAGCTAACTAATTTTCTACCAATTTCAGCCACACTTACATAAGTGTTGAGTGAAGTTAGTTGAATGAAGTTCATTCTTAAAAAAATTCACTTACATTGATTGTCTTAAGTTCTTATAAATAAACTTGATATACCGATTTACTGATAGACAGATCGATAATGGTCTGTTAATATTTGTAAAATTTGTTAACTTTTTTTTATACTCACAAAAATGAATCTTTCAAGTGGTCGGGCAATTTCGATAAATTCTTAATCTAAGGAAATACCTAAATTATTGAATTTTCTAAGCCAAATATGATAGAGAACATATTTTTAATATCCGTCCATGGAAACAATAATAATATTTAAATTATCTATTGAGATAATTTGCAGTCAATTTTTGTTAAAATATTATTCTATTTATTTGGCTTAATTTATATATGACATCTACCTTGTTACCATACTTATGAATTTTAATGTAGACAACAACTATATGTATAATAAGTTTTTCTATCCTGTTTGCATAAACGAAATTAAAACTTTCGATTAAATTCGTTGCTAATTTAAATTGTTTAAAATGAATAAAAATCAATTAAAAAATATCATCTAGCCCAATTTAGCCTCCTATGTTGCGCTGATAATAACAAAAATATATTTTTTTGTGCATTTTTCCTAACTTTCTTTCCAACTTTAATGCAAATAAAAATTGAAAGGATGGTTTTTTAATGTTTTCCAAGTCAAGAAAAATATGTTATAACTTAACACAATATTCGAAATCTATTCTTAAGTTTGCATTTTAAGTCTAAGCCTTAACTTGTTTTTTAAGGTTTCTTTTGAAGATCATTATATAAATATATTTAAAAATTCAGACTCTCGAAACTTTCACTTTCAGTGGCGATGGGACATCTTAGAGTTAAACAAAACCATAAATATTAGAAATCATTTTTATAGCATTTTCATTGGGGTGAGGCTTATCTGAAAGGTAAGCTTAAGTATTACTTATCCAAAAATTGCGTAGACGAAGTGTGTGCTAGTCAGCATAATTCCTTTGATGAAGATCATAATAATCTAGGCATTTGGTGTGGACCAATCAAGAATAATTTAAATAAACTTAATTATAATCCTGTGTATTTATGTATGCTCTTTATCCTCTTCAGAACAAAGTTTTTAAATTTTTTTATGCAGTAATGGTTTTCATTAACCTCCACATCTCACGTAAATTACAAATATATGTAGTTGGCCAAATGACACACAAAGAACTTGGACCATTATTTAATTCACTTTTAGCCTGAAAAAAGTCTGCAAGCATGATTTACCGGCCCATTACGTTTTTAACTTTTAAGCTCCTCACGAAAAAATGGAAAAATAGTAATTACAACCTAATTAACACAATGCCTAATTACCCCCAAATAACTCCCAGGCAGAATAGAGAGGAAACGACCCTCAACCTCAACTAACTGAGTGCATTTTTCTTTTTGGTTGCAGTTCACTGGAAAGTCATGTGAAAATTAAATACTATGCGAACTAAATTGGCAACTAGAAGAAGGCCAACTAGAACGAGAAATACTCCGGGCTAAGATATGGAAAGAGAGGATACGAATTTATTGGAATGCAATTGAAAATGCAGCAAGCGTATCGAGGACGAGTGAACAAAAAATTGCCAGCCAGCGAAATGGTTTGAACTTGCGGCAATAAATTCTGGTCAAAAGAGAAAAAAGGAGAAATAAAGCAATCCTAATGAACAGGGAGCTAGAGTGAAAGAGAGAGAGAGAGCAAGAATAAGCCTACAAATTGTATTAAAGGTTATGGGTTTTTATTTCTTTTCATTTTAGTTTTTTTTTTTTGGTTTTTTTGTGGAAGTACTCAACAAAATGGTAAAAAATTCGTCTTGTTTTTGGTTTGTGTTTTTTTTTCCATGTCTATGTGTGGTTTCATAACTGTTTGAGAAATTACTCACGTAGCATGGTCTGAGCCTTTTCGGACTAATCCCCGCAAGCCTGACAGGCAAAGGCCAAAAAGTAAAGAAGTATATGGAAGCTTAAAGTTTCTGAAAAGTTAAATACAGAATTTGACTTTTATATTATATCGAAGCCTTTGATTCAATGCCAAATCTTGGCTAGTGGTGGCTAACAAGCCGTTTAACGCTTCTCGTTTTGTATTTGGAATTTAACGTATTCATCTCTCTTTGGCTCCCAAACATATGCTACAAATAATTTGTTATTCAATACGAAACACGCAAAAGTACACAAAGCGGTAAACGAGCTTCATCACAGCAGCAACAACAACAACAACGACAACAACAGGATTACAAGGCAAAGCACAGACTGGACATTTAGTAAATTGGCTAACAACTTTTTGTGAGCTTCCTTTCCTTTCTCTTCCCTTTCTGCCCTTTTTTTTTGTTTCGGTCAGTATTGTTGTTCGTGTTGTTGACTGTTGGTCATCATGTTGGGCCATATGTTTGACCACAACAAGTCCAACAAATACCAGAGTTAGGGTAACCTGGCAAAAAAAAGGGTTTCGCCCAAGACGTTGACATGGTTAAGTAGTAGTTTTCGAATAACTTGATAATGGCAGTCTGCAGGGAGCCTAGAATAAAGAAATTAATAGTAGCTAACGTTCAATGTTCAATTTAGATTACTGTAAGGTATTTAGTTGTAACGTTAAATTAAGACTAAAGCCCATGTTAGCAGCTTGTTTGTATCAGTATCAAAGCGTAAAAACTTGTAATTAATGTAACAGCAATTATCAGAGAATGGGGTCTTCTAGAGGATCAGTTATTAAAAACTCTTTCGGATTCGATGAAAAAGCGTATTTTTGAAGTCGGAAGAGCGCAGGGAAATGCAATTAATTATTAATTTAAAAAATATTAAGGAAATTTCTACTTGTTTTTTATTTTTAAGCTTAAATTGAAATATGTCTTATAATTTTGATATGGTTGATAACCCTATTTTTTTTTTTTTTCTTAAAAAAAAATATATATATATGAAAAATATTATTGAAAAATGACATTAATCTTATTCTAATTTTGAATATATTTCTAAAAAAAAAATTTTGGAAAACTAAAGTGTTTTAGAAAATATGTGTGAAAAACGACGTGTCTTATCATTATGATAAGCACTGTAAATAAAGTTCTATAAATATTTTCTATAACAAGAAAATATTTAAACAACATAAAGATAAAAATTTTTTAAGAAATTATTTTTCTTCAATTTTTTGAAACATTGTATTTTGATTTTTTTTCGTATATATATAGGCTGCTTTTTAATAAATGGGATGGTGTTTCTGTATAGACGCACATAAACAATAAAAAAGAAGGAGTTTGGTTTGGTTTTAATAAATTTGTATATCAATTTTTTCCCCTTAAAAGTAAATAATTAAAAAAGAAAATACATAATTATTTTATCAACTACTTCTTATCCTTTTCAAAGTATAAAACAAAAACGAGCACACCAACTTTGGTTATAATTTAAAAAGCAATTATAAATTTCCACACTTCACTTAGTGTTGCAAATTTTTCATTTTTCAGTTAATAATAATTAATTTCAGACATCCAATTAGGCGAGTTTTTGACTAACTTGACCATGACTTGTAAACGGTATATTTCGAAATCGCAATCTGATTATTTAATGCAATAGGATTAAAAAATTCGTTAAAGAACTTTGTTGGAATTTGCCATTTGCCAATAAAATGCTTTTAAAAAATAAAGCAGAGCCACGATATGCTTAAAATAAGTATTCCTAATGAAAAATTTTTATATGTAAAACATATTTCAAACTATTCTATTATCTTCTTAATTAAATCTTAGAATTGGATAAGATGTTGGTCTTACTGTCAAAAAAGTCGACAGAGTAATTATTAATATTTACATAATTTTTTGATGACTCTTTCCCTAGATATCGTAATCACTTAGGAAAGATGGAAAAATATCATGGATATTTCAGTATATGGAATGTTGGTTACTCTCATCTACTTCTCTCTCTCTTTCTTTCTTTTACAAATGTTTGTTTCCATTTCATTTATGGCTAAAAAGTACCCACAACAATGCCCGAGCTGGCTCATCAAGTCAAATTCCAGACAAGAGTCAAGTTAGTCCAGTGACTTTTTGGACAATGCCACTTATGGTTATGCCTTCTCTGTCCGTCTCTTTCTCATTCTCTGCCGCTATGGTTTTTCTTATTGCCATTTCTGTTTGCCACTTGTTATACTTGTTTTTTCTTTTTTGCCATTGCCTTTTTCCAGTTGTTGTTTATGCTCTGGCCACTTGAGTTGCTTTTATTTTATTGAAGATTTGTATCAAAATGTCAACAGAAAACGTATGTCAACAACAACTTGCAGAAGTTGCTCTTTTGATGTGGGTTCTATGAGAAGGAACGGAATGCACCACTAGCCGAAAGTAAGATTCGAAGGGAGTGCAGTTTTTTAAGTAGAAGTTGTCTCAAGTTCTTCACTTCCCTTTTGCTGGGCAAATAAAATGTTTGCTTAAAAAATTGCAGACATGCATTGAGCGCTGAGTTTTCCTCCCCCTCAAGTTTGTTCTTCCTTTTTTGATTTCCCCATTTTTTGTTGTTGAGTGTGCTGGAATTTAATGCAGTCACGATTTCACGACTGACACAAATACATTTAAAAATGTGCTAACATATCGTTGGATGGAGCTGAAGCTGGCTAAGAGAAGTTCGCATTCCACTTTGACAGGGATCCTCCCAGGCAGATGGCTGTTAAGTTTGGATAATGGCAAATGCATGGCAAGGGGTGGAGCATTTGGAGAAGGGTCTTAGGCAATGATGGAGCTTAGAAGCTGCGTGCTGATAATCTGGTAAGTTATAAACAATTCTCATTTGGCCATAAGAGCAGATTTAAAGGTCAGTAGTTGAATTATGCAGGGGTTGTTCTCAATTCCTTTTTAAAGCGTGAATATTTTAAAGTCACTTTTAATAAACATTTGATGAAATGTTTTCAAATTGAAATTTTGCTAAGACTATCCCTATCAATAAAGTTCCAAGTCATCATAAAGTATTATATCTCAATGATCGATATAAAAGTGAAATGAGAATTAGGAGATGGAGATTCTTCTCCATCTTGGAATATTTTATAATTATTATTAAAAATAGTTTTGTTATTCAATACTTTATTGCAGCATCTCCATGTTGTAATCAATACGAATAGAAATTATATAAAAATTTGCAAGTTTATGGAATTATGTTTAAGTTTTGAACCACCCATATGCCACTTTAGCAGTCACTTTTCACTTTATTTTATTATGCGAAAAGGGGAATTGTGCCGCATCATCTCGTCAAACCAACCACCCACCCCTCACACCGCCTCATCTATCTAGTCACATCACTTGAAATAAAACTTTAGTTTTTATTTGTAAAACAACTGAGAAAAGACAAACACACTTCAGTAAAAATAACTTGCGATATGCAATATATTTCAGATCTAACATTATTTTACATAAAGTAGACGAGACTTGGAGCAAAACTCACACAGTTACAGACACATATACAAACAGCATACAGTTCTAGTTAATCAAATTCCCAAACGAAATACAAACAATGAAATAAATGTCCTAAGACAAAAAAATATATATTTATACACAGACACATATCCTGAAGGAATGCCATCACTCCACTGTCTGCAATGTGAGAGAATGTGTATGTAGTCCTGTATGTCCTGTGTGAAATATTCAATATACCTCCGAGTGCCCGAGACTTTTGCCACCTTCCCTTGAGTTACATCGAATCAACACAAACACAAATTGAATTTCTCAACGCGGCCAAACGTACATATGTGTGTGTGTGTGTGAGTGAGTGACATTAATGCGATTCCTGCAACTGTCAATCATATTTTCATCTCAACTAGAGCAAAAAGTAAAGCACAAAAATAACAAAATAAAAAAAAAATGCGAATTCCATCAAATAATTTTCAGGCCTTGTTTTTCTATTGGAGTTTTATTTTTCACTTTGAAAACCCTGTAAATATATGGCAATCGGGGCATATTCAATATATGTCAATATTAAAAATCTATATAGGGCACATCTGCGGAATGGATCATTTGAATTAAGGAGATAAATATGTATATCTCTTTACGTGTAAAATTAAAACTCATAGTAAATTCTAAAGGTTCGATTTGGTATTAGTTTTGCCTGGAAAAGATATTGACTTAAATGTTAAGTAAAACTAAAGCCTTTAACTAAAATAACACATGCCCGCTTAAATTTATTTATATAGATTTAATATTCAACGATATGTTGAGGTTGTGGTTTAACTCAACGATTTGACATTTGTACATCAAGAAAAAAACACGGCCTAAAAAAGTTTTCCTTCCATACATATGATAAGCTGAGATGTAGCAGATATATTATTTATTAAAGATATAAAATCTGGAAAAATACATATAAACCTACAAGTGGACTTTTCTGGTAATCACAACTGACTTGTCTTATTCATTAAACTTTTTAAATAAATTATTAAACAATGACTTTAAATTTATTGTAAGTAAACATTAAATCCAACCCAGCTCATTTCTAGTTAATCGCTAAAGGGGATACAGTAGTCGTTCCTAGTTGTTTATCTATTCTATCTAGTTATTTATGTGTTTTTGTCATTCGGTCTTTGATGTTGTTTCATTTTTTTTTTCTAGCCGCTTAATTTGCAATTTAATTGAATGCATCTAAAACAAAAAAGAAATTTACAAATATATTGAGATAAATTTGTTTTTATTGACAAGGTGTTCGGAAATGTGATTTTAACTGAAAGCTTAAAAAGCAAAAGACTCATCAAAAAAATATAGAAGAAAATTGTTACGAAAGAGATCGACTATTGTTTAGCTTAGAAGTTCAATAAATTTTGTTTTCTTTGTAGTTGATTCTTAAATTTAAATTGTCTTCTGTATATCATAAGGCGAATATTTTTTTAACTAAATAGATATAGATGTTGCTTTTAAAAATAGGAAGACTTTATTACGAAACAACTAAATTCAGAATTAAGAAAAAAAAACTTAGTTTCAAATGACTGTTTCCAGGCACAAAAGAGAAAGAAAATAATTTATAAAAAACAAAAAAAAAAATCATATAAAGTGAAAAATTATAGGTAAGAACAGACAAACAGGCTTTTTATTTTTAGTAGTCAAACGATATTTCGATAATAATTCAATGAATAAGTAGCTAAGTGAGAATAAAAAGAAATACCCTTTCTCTAAGAATATTCAAAATAATAGATATTCTCTAGAATTTCGATTTACATCCATTTAACAGAACGATCCACTGAAAGAGCTTCGCATTACCTAATAAATAAATAAATAAAACTCTTGACACACTCATTAACACCTACCCACGCGAGCACACACACACACACACAGAAGGGGGAATAAGGAACAAAAAAAAAACAGTATCGATTGTCGAATGTCTATCGGACAGATTAAAAATACAATTTACGGCAAATCAATTGCGGCTAACATGGCACAACGACAGGCCAAAAACGAAAACCCAGAGAGACGAAGGCAGAAAAAGCGTAAATTAAAATGGGGAACCCCCCCTGAACGGTAGCCACAAGAGGAGCAAACAATTGAAGCAAAAAATTAAAAGCAAACAGAAAGCGACCCAAGAGGAAAGCAGAGACCAAGAAACAAATGCGGCAAGCAGAAATCGAAAAGAAAAACAACAGTCACAGCTGTTGGCATAAATTTGTGTATACAATAAACAATTTAATATATTATTTTTTCTAGATTCAAGGACTGGACAAAGTCCTTCTTAGATATGATGTGTATACATTTTGACCTATCTAATATATACGAAGAGGGTCTTTGGAAGTCATTTGTGTGTTTAGAATAGATGTAAGTTTGGTTTTTAATTTTAATGGCCATATTTACCTTGCTTCCTGTAATAGTCTGTTAATGGTATACGTCTTAAAACTACATATTAATGGTTGTTTAAATTTTCTGAATATAAGATGACAGATATTTCAAATTATAATTCTAGCTGGATTCTGATTTTGCTATTCCAGCAATCAACTTTTGAAGGACCACAAATTCAGAGTTTTGGCTCATTCTCCTGTTGTCCCATCAAAAATGGTAACACAAATCTTTATTCAAGCACATGAATGAATATTCTTATATTTTGTACATATTTATTTATATAAATACATCTAGCACGATGTCCACTGCATTAATGCTTCACTTTATTTTTCTGGCAATCCGGCAAACTAAATACCTGGAATGATTTCCTGTTTCATTTCATTTTCCTTACTTTTTATATGCCACAATTTTTACTGTTGGCATTTTGAATGCTCACTTGCCTTTTAAACACGTCATAAGCCAGAGCCATCTTTTTGATTCTCTCTCTGTGTGTGTGTCTGAATGTGTGTGTGCCTGGCCTTAACATTTATAGCCTACTTTTGAGGGCCATCGCAAATGTAGTTACGATGCAGGAGAACACCGAATGAACATAACGAATAACTTAGGAAATTCTCAAAGGTGATGCTAGTGTGAAATATTTGTTTATAATATATTAGACATTATTATTTTTTTTTTTGACATATAATTATTTTGTAGTTTTCATGGTTGTAAACAGTTGTAAATTTAGTAAGTTTTTGATAATAATCTTCCGACCCACTTGGCATATTGCCCTGTGTAATTTTTTTTCCTTTTCCAATGAATTGTGTCAATGATATTTAAATTAGAGCCAGTGTCAAATAATAAAAGTTTCCTACTGTACAAAAAAACTATTATTTTAGTACAAAATTGTAAAATATTTCAACTTTAAAACAAGTTTTAACAAAAACATAATTTTCCTTTACATAATTTTTAATAGTTATCAAAACTTTAATTACATTTACATATATTATGCACTCTTTACAAAACTATCTTTATCTACATTCAATTGAAATTAAATCCTTACCGACTTTTTCTTAGAAATGGTTTAAAAAAAATTGACTTTCAAAGTTTCATAATAACAAAATTCGATGGTTTTTCAATCGTTTGACACTTTGCAGAGTATTTAAGCTTCTTAGTTGTACAACTAATTGTCCGAGCCGTTTTGGAGATTCAGGAATTTATATTTGATACCATGGCACTCGGTGTATGTCCAAAATATTCTTTCCCTCTCTTTCTGCCTCTCGCAGTATTACTGTATTCGTCTCGTTCACTATCGTTTGCTACAGTTTATGCTTTTGATTTTCATTGGGCTCATAAATAATTTGTTGCACAAAATTTTTAGTGCATACTTTGTCGAGACTTAATGTGCAATCAAACAATTTCATGGCCTCTATGGCAAAAGACTTTTAAGCCTGACAAATTCATAAGTCACATTTACCCTCCCTACCTTTGAAACTCGGGCAAATGCCCTGTCATTTGGACAAACATTGACCAAAGAGTCAATGAGAAAACTTTTTGGCAAGCCATAAAGAATCAACATTATTATGTTAATTGGCTGGTTGGAGTTTGTAGGTGGAAGGTGAAATTGCCGCTCCTCAGGCATTGGAGATTTTAATCATCAAATTAGTTTACAAAAATGCTGAGAAAAATATGAATATACATAGCAATCGGGGCCAGCGAAAAGCGCCTAAAAGCATATGGCCTTTATTTGTCTACCTGGACGGGGCCGGCAAAATACAACAAAAAAAAAAGAAAGAAAAAGGTACGCCCAGCTTTTGTTAACTGAGTAAACTTCTTTCCACCAACAATGAAAGAGAGATAGAGAAAGAGAGAGAGAGAGAGAGGGATAGAAATGTATACTATATACTTATGTAAGTAAACATTATTTATTTTAAAAAGAAGTGGAAAAGCCGTTGCATACCTTCAGGCACTTCAACGCTAAAACAATGGCGAAGGCCATCGCGGGCAAAACGTCAAAGTAATTAAACAAAAGTAATTAAGATTAGCGCGCTTCAAGTAGCTTCGAGTCATCAGCAATGCTTTTTCCTTCCCGTCCATTATCAGCATTATCATCATAGTGAGCACCAAAAAACACAAAAAAAAAAAACCAAAAAAGACAACAACACAGAGGAAAAAGCAAAAGCAAAAAGGTAACCGTAACAATATGAAAGGACCTCCTTCTGACAACTTTGACGTCATTATGGCATAGCATTACCTTCGAGGCATGGCACGGTAAGAAGGAACTTACACTTAGCCCCTCGTTATGGTAGCTACTTAAGTTTGTTGTTCCTGCTTTTGTTGGTGCTTTTGTTGCCGCTGCTGCTGCTGCTTCTATTCGCCTGTTGGTCCTTTGGGCTATTTTCTAAATTATTATTGTTCTAAAGTGAAGTTCTTGTTCTCTGGAAGAAGGAAACACAAAAGTTTCCCCCATCGAAAGACATGCTTCACATTTTGAGTACAGTCATAGGAATTGAGCATAGTTTTCCAAAATAGTGCAAGAAACTAAAAATTAAGACTTTTAATAAATTGCGTGTTAGTTAAGTTGTGATATTTACTGTCCTAGATTCAATCTTAATTCACAATACGCTATTGAAGCGTATCAAATAGAGATCATAACCCCGACAATCATTTGCCAATAAAACTCTATCGACAACTTATTTGCCATATTTCTTTTCTCTAACTTTTTAACACCCCAAAAGCCATGCTTCATTAACTCACACATACACACTCTCACATACATCAATCCTTGAAGGGCTTAACTTTTGGCTATCGACTAAAACCTAAGAAAAATTCCAAAAACTTCTCAACCAGTTCTCATCCATTGGCCAGGCTTAAATTATATTTCCTTAGTGCTAAAGGTTAACCTGAAAGCGTTGATAGAGACGAGGCCTTCTATCCTCGAACCCTCACCAAATGAGATTTATTAGCATTCAAAGCGGCATTTTAGGCGCTTAGTTCGTTCTTGTGCTTGTATTGAGCAAAGGAGGGATGCCTATTGGTAATTTTTCTTCTGGCCAAGTCAAGTTTTTGTTTTGATTAAATGAAGCTTAGCGCGAGAATGAGAGAACGGTGGAGAAGGTACACACACACACACACACACACAAACAAGGAAGGAAAGACGTTGGCAACTTAACTAATGAGCTGATTTACAGCCCAACACGTCGACAAAGGCCAAGGACTGCAGTTTGACTAGAGGGAAAATTGTAGGTGAGAGGCGGGTCAGATGACAAATGCTCGTTGCGTTATTTATGGTGACCGCAGGACAGGATGTTCTACGTGTGCTCATTAGGCCGTTAGCCAAGTGAAGAGGCGTAGTAAATTTAAAATATATTTTATGTTACACCTTAGAGGTGTTCGTTTTTAGCATTGAGAGCAATTTACTGCAAACTCTTAGCAATTTTAGTAAAATGGCATTTACTTAAATGTACAGCAAGTCATTTAGATCGAGCATCAAGAGGTTTCCAGTCGTTTTTAATAACTCTTACATTACCTTAATAGACCTGTTTTTGATTTTTAACTTTTTGTTTTGTCACTTGTTTTCTTTACTACAAATGTCACAGTAAAAGTCAGACAATCTGACCTCTACCCACACTAACACTTTCACCAATTGCCTCTTTACACTCTGACTTAGTGTGTTTGTGTGTGTTGTTCTCACCGCAATAATCCCTAATTAGGCGTTTGATATATACGCCTGAGACAGGACGAGAACGAAACCTGAGACTAAACTGACAAATTGTAATTGTGTGGCAAACAAGCGGAAATCGGCTTATCCTGGTGAGCCACAAAGAAAACACCAAAACACTTTGGGGTGAGGCGGTGTGAAAGCGGCACAGCGCACTTCCTTTATTGAGTTATTAGGCGCATACTTTTAAGCTTCATCCGTGGCAAGTCAATTTGTCAGCGTTAACAAAAAATAAAAAATAAACCGAAGTTTGACTCGAAAAATGTTTATCAAGCGTGCTTAGTCACCAGGCCTAATTCAGTGAAGATGAATGCAAATTTTCTTTCATTTTTGTTGTTTGTTGGGCAATGACAATCACTTTTTTTTTAGTCTAATCACCCAGATGGTTGTGCCAGTCCATCGCACTCCATTTTCCACTTGCCTGATTTGCCATCTTTCGCCAGTTGGGTTTTTATTTTTTCAATAAATATTCCTGTCATTTTGTGGGAATTCAACATGAAATATTTGAGCGAAAGTTGCATACTTTTAGGTGCTAGCGCCCAAGGCACTTATGTGTGTTGCATTGCGTAAGTGCAGCTGCAGCGAAAGGATTGCTAATGCAAAGTGCATGCCAGCTTGAGTGTGAAAATTGATGTAAAAAAAATTCAAAGAAGAAAATTCAAATAAGTGGAGGATTCCATTAAGGAAAAATGTGGAAAAATATGAATTGAAAACGAGGTATAATAGTTCGTTTGTTAAAAAAAAGTTAAGAATTTTAATTGTAAGAAAATTGTATTCAATTCTATTTCAATTAATTAATTTTTATACCATGGGTTAATGGCCAAGTCATAGTATAATCAAATATACATTTTCTTGATCAGTCGAGTAGACCTCGTCATGACCGTCCGACATTTCCGAGAAGGATGAGTAAGATTATTCAATTCTCTTAAAAGAAGACCGACACGGTATCATAGAGTTAAAATACACGGTATCATAGAGTCAATTCTGGTTTATATTAAAATGATTTATATTGCAACAAATTTCATAAGTATTTTCTTTGCTAACTTCTTTTAAAACACCTTGAATACATAAAAAATTCCAAAATATAACTCAAATCAAAAACTTCAGGCTTGTTCGGTCTATAAATTTATTTTAGACATTCTAGGTAGAATCCGAATATGATTCGCTTTGATCCGCTTTATACTTGCAGGTAGTCACGAATTTATGACTTTTTTATTTACTTTAGTTCTGATTTTCTCGGCTCCTAAGTAACTTAAGCGACAAATTTTCAGTAATGAACCGCAAAAAGTTGTCATATTAGGTTTTTTCGCTTTACCACATGTGCATTTGAACAAAGAAATCCAATTTTTTGGGTGGGCAAATGTTTAAGACGTTTTTGCTGAAATCTTTAATATTATAGATAGAAGTATGAATAAGTTGTGTATATAGAAAAACTAAAATAAACTGCATACCACAAATATTTAATTAAGCCCCAGTATTCGATTTGGAGGCAATTGAAAATCTGAATTTTGTTTGCGAGGACATGTTGTGACATTAAATTGTACTGAATAAACTTCTTGCCTTGAACTACGAAAAAATGTGAATTGAATTTACCGACCAATGCTATATTTTGATTAAAATCGGCTAAAAAATTGATCGTTTTCATCGCCTATCAATAATTTTTAAAATTTGTGGTATGCCGCTTAACAAAGTATTATTAGATCTATAACTTCCTTCAAGAGTTAATACTTCTATCTATCATTCTAAGGATTTTAGTAAAAACGTCTTAAATAATTGACCGCCCAATTGAGATTTACGCGTTCAAAGATGTCAATTTTTACGGATCATCATTTGTTACCAACAAATTACTGGAAAACACATTTCATTAAGTTACGTTGGAACCAGGAAAATCAGAACTCAAGAAAAAACATTTTTTTTTGTTACCTCCACTGTACATTAGGGAAATTTTATATATGTATATAAAGTTAAAGGTTTTAATTTAGGAAAGTGCATTGGGATTGTTTGATAAGGACAATAGGTTGTTTGTATGTCGCCTAATTCTATTGAGTGTTGGCAGATTTTTTATGAATATAATTTAAAAAAGTCTTCTGTGACCGCAGATTAAAGCTAATTCAAGCGGTAAGCTTTATAGTATCTGTTCCTATGCAAGGACATTACTTTAATAATTTTAAATGATTTAACTTCACAACAAGCAGGTGTATAACAACAACTAAACCTCATATTACCTGTAGCAGAAACACTGCTCTACAATAAATAAGGCAAAATATTACGTCATGTATTTAGAAAGTTCACCTAAAAGAAGCACCTTTAAAAGTAATTAGCCAATTCTATGAACTAAAAGTTGCACGTTAAAACTTCCATACTTCTTCTGTAGCTTTACAGCATTTCTAAAAGTAAAGTTCCATTTATATACGTATCTGGTTTAATTAGGTTAACCTTTCAAATCTGAAAACCCGATAATATGCTTTTCGACATTTGCCAAAGCAACAATCTGTTCGTGAAATCTTTCACCCGCCAGACAAACAAGCAACGCCAAACCAGTCGTCCATTCGAAACTATGTGAGAAAATTTCACTCCCAGTTGACCGTATACTAAACAAGCTTAATGAACTCTTTCAAATCACTTCACCACCGACATCGCTCAATGCCAAAAACATTAAAACTGACAAGGCTAGACGGGGTGGGAGACGAGCTGGAAATACGTGCAAATGCCAAGGCAAGTTCATTACAACTGGCTCCCAGGTGGGCGTGGCTGATTCAACGCTGTTGCGCCTTCTGTCCAGCATGTGTCCAGGACAAGAGAGGCCACAAAAGGTCGTTGCAACACATTTTGTTGTTGTTCGTGTTGCTGTTGTAGTCGTTGTCAAAAGTCAAGTGGCGGCCAAGTAAGAGGTGCAACGGGGAATAACACCCCCTCCCCTCCAGCTATTTCAGCAACCCACCAGCATCCTCTTCCCCAGGGCGACCATTACAACACTTTGTTAGCTGCTTTTGTAAAGTTTTTTTTTTTTGCTTTTTTGCACACCCTGTGTTAAAGTTTGCCACCATTTTTTCCTTTGTATTTTTCACGCCCTGTCGAAAGTTTTTCCTGTAGGTGTGCTGGTATGTGTGTGTGTGTGTGCTTAGGTGTGTGAGTATTTTTTTCCAACTTCTTTAACAATGAAATTTTTTGACTGCTGGTTGTTTGGCGTTCAATGTTATTCTTCCGGTTCAATGTTGTTCCGTTTTTGGTCTCTTAAAGACAGACAGAGAGCCAAACACACTCACACACAGGACCAACATCAACAACAATTGGGGCCAACTAGGAAAAAAAAAACAGCTGAGAAATTCCCTACTTAGCCGAAACTCTGCAGTAAATTGAAAATGGAAAGTTTCTTCCTCGGTGTTGCTTCTCTCAGTTCTAGTATGACTACTTTTGTAAGAATTTTTTGTTATTCTATATATTTATTTTGTTTTCTTGCTTTTTAAGTATGCGACGGCGTCTAGTCTGGCAACTGGTAGTGCAAATGAGGTAAAATAGTTTGGGGAATACAATTGTTTGAAGCATTTTTACAGAAAGTTTCACTTCTCTTTCTTTGCAGTATTGTATAGATTTATGCAAAAGAAGTTAAAGTTTCTTCAGATGATATGGAGGGGAAGAAAATGAATAAAAGGTGTATATTTTTAAAGAGGTTCATTATAAATTTACTATTAAAATGGTAAAAAAAGAAAAAATTTCAAGGCAACATTAAATGTTGGGCTTCACTTTAAATATATATACAGAAACAAATCTATTTATTAAATATTTATAATTTAATGTATTTGTTAATTGAATTTATGAAAATTATAAACTTGATAGTTTTATGATCTGATTTAAATCTATAATTGAGTAAATTTTTAGGAACTACAAAAAATTTTTCACAGTATCCTGTGCATTATAAAATATTAAAGTTTACAATGCTAGGTCAACAAATCATTAAAAAACCTTTTGCTTATATAAAACTATAATACTTTACATAATCTTACTTTGTGGGTTAATTAAAATGTTAATTATTTATTCATTTATTCATTTACTTTAATTAATAGAACATTCGACAGAAAAAAAGCAAACAACAGTTAACAAAAAATTATAAAAAAGTAAACTTAAACTAAGCAGCAGCGCAATATCAAAAATATTATCATCGGTTACACTGTAGTTTATTGTAAAGAAAAGAGCAAAATGAAGTGAAGTGATTAAGATCAAATTTGAAATAACATTTTTGTGCTTACTTCAAATTTATATATTATGTTTCGCAATAATCTTGACTCAGTATCATAAGATTTAAAATAAATTAAAAGTTCATTCTTAAAAGAAATCTATTGATGGTTAAGCCATTAAGATTTTTCACCAAGAGAACAGAAAATAAACTATTACCACAAAATTTAAACGAAACATACAATTTAAAAATTGTATGTTTAATTTTCCAAATTAAAATTTTATGTTTTTGGGTTTGCTTCAAATTAAGTTTTGGCAATAAATGATTTTTGTCTTCCTAATAATGAAAACTAAAAGTTTATAAATTTTGCATATAGTTAAGATAGTTCATTTCATTTAAGATACCTTAAACATAAAACTAAATTTATGTTTGTGATAATTAAATATTTAAGACATATACATATGTACCTAATCTGTTACTTGAAATTATGTAAATTCTGTATAGATTATCGCATTTGATAAAATCAAGTCGAAGTGTATAACTTTAATACCAACTCTTCTACTATGTTAACATACATAATGCAAATCATTTTCGTTATTAATTTTCATAAACGTTAAAGTCATTTAAATAGTTTCCAAAGGTCTTGTAAATAAATTCTTAATTGAGTACCCAGCTAAAAACATTGTTCGTAATGCAAGTCAAAACCACCAACTGAAATCCCACTTCCTTTGTCTGTGCCCAAAAAATCAAATAAAATTGCAATAAATTTAATTAACTTGTCTAATTAAATGTGCGCATCTAATATGCCATATGGCCAAAAGAGAGAAAATTTTGTTTTGATTTTTGTTTTAAATTCATTTTAATTCAATTATAATTAAAATGCACTAGATCCCAAAGCCCAACCGAACTAACCCAACCAGAAAGCCAAATCCATCCAACCAAACCGCACTGTTGGCCCACAGACTGACGCTGGTGGGGTATACCCAACTTGTTGGAGCTCAACTCGAACAACAGGCAACATTGTTAACAGAGTTTGGCTCCAACGGAAGTCACTTACTGCTGGGGGACTACTCCGAACACTTCGGTTTGCTGCGGCCTCAACTGGAAAGAGGGAGGTCTGTTCTGTTAACATTTTTGTCGCGTGTTTTGCGGTCTGTTGTTGCGGTTGTGGTTGCACGCAACCTACAAGCCTGTACGCCCCACACCAGACGGCAACCACCCCGCCCCATCCGTGGGGCAACAATGGGAAACTCAGTTCAACCGACGGGGCCGGCAGCATCCTGTTCTCGTCCTTTTTGGTTGGCTCACGACCGACGCAGACTTCGGGTTCGGTCGTTCGTTCGCTCTTACGTTGGCCTGTTATCATTCGTTTTACCATGGCGTATACGTAACTACATGTTTCATTCGTTGAATTTTGCTTTGTCGGCACGCTTTTTCTGATGATGTTTGTGTTGCTGCAGGAAGCCGGAGTCGAAGCCATAGCCATAGCCGGACTCAGAGCCCGGCTCTATGCGTATGCCAACATTCGTTGACGAATCAGTTTCGTTACGGATTCTGCACGAAGCGGACGCGTTGCACCGCTCAAAACACTAAGAGAACTTACGCATTTGGTTTTGAACTGTTTAGTAATACGAAAAAGATCTCGATTTAACGTAAAACTGTGACTTTTGTAAAATGTTCTTGTGCAAATTGAATAGAGAATGAATGCAATGGAATTTGTTTATAATGTGAACGTGTTTTTTGTCATAAAGGTGAACTTTGGGGAGAAGATGCCAATGAAGTGAAACCAAAAGTTGTAGTTGGAGGATCTTGTATTTTAAAACTTAATAGTCTTACAGGGAATTCAATATTTACATATTGAATAAGTAGTTAACCAATTCTCAAACTTTGATTAATCAGTTGCATAAAAATAAGTTCTTTTATAAATAGTGCCAAAACGGGTTTAGAATTCTTAAGGATTTTTCAAATTATATTCCACATAATTTTGTTTTTTGTATATTGTTTTGATTAAAAGGAGTGTTAAAATGAAATGCAAATTGGTGCCTTAACAAATATAAAGATCTTAATATAAAAATCTAAAAATGTTGATTAGTGGTAAACTTATTATGAGAAATTTTGTTTAAATACGACAAATTCTCAGAGTAAAAACTGAATTTATAAACTTTTCTTAATATTTGTTTTAGGAAAGTAATATATTGGAAACTTCATAAACAGTTTTTTTATTCTAAACTGAGGTAGAACTATTCTCATATTTTTAAAAATTATTTTTATTTTAAAACACTTTATATATGTAATAGTTGTATGATATTTAGATTGTTGATGCTACGCATAAATTTTTACATCTCAGAACATCCACCTAATCGTAGATGAATAGTTAAAAAACAAATGGACTTAATTTCGATCAAGTATTAAGACTTTTGCCCTTTTTAATTCATTTATAAGAGTATCGAACATAATTGCTTGGGAAAAAGATTTTTTTTTAAACATAAATATTAGAAATTGTTAAATAGTATCCACTTTATGTAGCGAACTGAACAGTATATTTAATAAATATTTAATAAGACATTGGAGATGGCTAAGATTAAAAAAAGTTTTTAATTCAAAATATTTCTTCAGGTCAGAATCCTGTTTTTGTAAGTCGTACTAATAGGTTTGATAAGTTGTTGCTTCAGAATTAACATAAGAAAGATTAAAATAGCTATTAGACAAATTTTCTTTTCTACCATATTATTATTTTGGCAAGTCCAACCAACTATGAGAAATATTAGAACTTTGATAAATCAAAATTATAATAGTGAATTAAAGGATTTAAGTAAAGTAGCGGGTAACCTATGAAAAGCATTTGTAACTATTCTTAGGAATTATTAATAGCTTTTGATGAAAGGTGTTACCTTAGAAGTCTGTGAAAAAAAATGCTTTCCTAATGCTGGCTTTGTTAATAAAAAGTGCAATTATACTTAATAACTATTGAAATAGGTTAGCTACTTTTGTTTTAAAATTTAAAACGCATCACAGTAAATCAATTTAATGAGTAAAGCATTTTTTAAATTCATGAAGATTTCATTAGACTAAGCTTAAAATTAATCGAAACATTAAATCTACCAAATTTTACTTAAATAAATTGGTTGTTTTTTATGTTGGCTCTTTGTTTATATGCTTAGAAATAGAAATAACGAAATTCAAACAGTAATTAAATTATCACAACAAATCTCCGAAATTGTATTCCTTAAATTGAAGCAATTCTGAATTTGCTTTAAATTCCACAAGGACACATACGCACAATATTCGTCATGCCTCTCATTCTTCCTATGTCTCTCTCTCTCTGTCTCTATGTCTCACTCTATTTGGTCGCCTGGCTTGTCTGCCACTCGACATAGGCAAACAATTAACCAGTTAACTCTGCTAATGCACATTTCATGCCACAAAATGCAAACAAAACGTTGAGGTTTACCCCTTGACTCTTGCCACATGAGGCAAAGACATGCTTCAAATCCATGGGAAAAAACTTCAAACGAACTTATAAGCGACTGAATGAATCAACTAAAGTTAACATCGACCTATCCCAAAAAAATAAAATGCAATAGCACTATAGAACGATGTAGATGGCAAGAGAGAGAGAAGGAGAATTGCAACTGCAACAAACTGCAGACAAACACAGCCAGAAAACAGCAAAGCAAATATAAACAAAGAATTTAGCTTAAAAATACATTAACCCACTACAAACAGACAGGGCTTGGCAGGGCAGAGGAATAGGACAACAAGGGGGAGGCACACTAACTCACACACACACACAAAAAAACTCTTGGGGCAACAGCTTGAAAATTGCATATGTAATGGGACTACAGTAAAGACTCCCAAATGACAAGCACATTTAAGAGACAAAAGTATTTGAAACTCCCACAAAAATTGTTATAGATATACAAATGCGTATTTAATTGTATGTCCACATATGCCATTGTTTTTAGGCAACCTTCACTGTATTTGCATATGGCCTGGCATCAATGCAGATCAATAGCAAGCCGTCAGCTGTTGCCAGCTAACTTCCCATTTTGTCACTCGTTACGCAGAGCTTATTGTTCATCTTTTGTTTTTCTGTAGCAACAAATTTACAAATTGTCCAGAACAAAGCAAACAAAATTGCAAAAATATGATGCTGCTTCCAATGATGATGATGATGATGATGATGATGACGATGGCACAGCGGTGACAAAAAATTACTTCATTTTTTTTAGAGAGTGGTTTGTCATCAGAAGTTAGTCTGTTTGGTGAATATTAGAAATTGTCTGAAAACACGCTTCTTTGTAAAAATTTTTTCAAAATTATATTATTAAGTTTATGATAAAAATCTGAAGCCTTTCTATTGCCGAAGTATAAAGTGTAGTTTAATATGGTAGGTTTCAGAATACTTGTGTTTTTTTGTCCTTGTATTTCGTTGAAATTTTTTTAAACCCCAACATCAATATTTTATCTTTGACAGTGGTCATATTTCCATATACAAAAACTAGTTACCTCCAAAATGCTCGATTTGCCCCACCTTTTGATGAGCCAAATATTTTCCAAAGTTTCACTACCAACACATTTCACTCGTTTCATTTTGTTGTCCACCATTCCCAGAAATATTCTTCAAATAAAGATATCAATAACCAATTTGTTTTGAGTAAACAAATCTTTGCAACTTTTATTTCAATTGAAAACACTTTTGTTGTGCTTTGCTTGTTTTGCTTTCTTTTTTATTTACCGATTAATTTTTATTACCGTTTTTTTTTTTTGTTGTTATTTACGTTACTATTTAAAACTAATAGTTTTGTTACAAAAGGCTTTATATGTCTGGAATAAAAGAGAATAATTATGCTATAATTTACTTTAGTTTATTCCGAGTAATAATTGAATTCTATTTAATTTAAACTTTTCAGTTTAATGATCAAAATTAATACAAAATTAAGCAAATAAAGAACTAACGAATTATTTGGAAAATAACATAAAAAATTCTAAAAATAAAACTTTCTTTGAAACAAAAAACAAAATTTGCTTAAAAAAATGATTAATAAAATGATTATTTTATCATTTATTAAAATAATGCAGAAAAGTAATAACATATTAAAACTGAATAACTAATTTGAACAAAGCAATTAATACAACTGTAGCCAGACTTTAAAAAATCATAAAAATTAGCTATCACTTCTCAATAATATTAATATTAAATATTAAGTAAATATGCACAGTAGGAGTCTAAATAACAACAAATTAGTAGTAAAAGAATTCAATAAGATTAGATAATGTAAATAGATAATAAAATTAGGAAATCGTAACAAAAGTTTTAGTTAATGATTATTACTGATGAAAAATATAAAATTATTGTAGAAAAGTAAAAATCTAACCAAAAAAATTATTGCTCTTTTAATGTGGATGCAAATTTAAAGAAAATCCTCTCACATCTCAAAGATTCTACAATATTTAAAGCAACAACATGTCAAGTCTAATAATTTTGCCCTTGGCCACCCTTAGAAATCCTCCCAAGCTGTCAACAATTTAGCGGTAGCCATTTGAGTCACTTAGCCATAGGACAACAGCTGCCCAGGCTTATTATTGTAATATATTTTCCGTAAACAATTTTTGTATACATTTTGTATTTGCATTTCTGTTTGTACTTTGCGAAGCCATCTAAATAAAGTTCAACTTGTAACTATGACAATTCTCAATTTCATTCCGTACTTCCAAGTACAAAAAAAAAAAAATGGGAAAAAAAGAATTGAAAACCTTTTAATTAGACCTTTGAAAAAAAAATTGTGAAATTAAAACGTGTATCCTTCGATGTGACCAGCAGGACCAAATTAAGAGTAAGAGAGGCAAAACAAAAAATGCCAATGCGGCATTCGGGTTCTGTTTGCTTTTGTGGAATCCCTCCCAACCGATTTCATTGCGTTTTAGCTCACTAACATTTCCTACGCTAATTGGTCACATGTCTCTGACATTAGTACTAACTGAATGGGAGCATCTGCAATACGTGCCAAAAGGGTAGACTTATTATGAGACGACGTTTGCCAACACAAGTTGTCAAAGGGAAACATTTCCATATATAAAAAAAGGTTATAATCGGCTCAGTACCTTATATTCATACTACTTTTGGGCAATTAAGGCTAAGAGCTTAAGTCTAAATTAGTTTATAACTAATGAAAAAAATTTACAATTGAACGAAAGCAATCCATTTGATTGAGAGACTTACAAAAAAGACAAAAAAGAGACAAAAAAAAAAACTAAAGTATTTTATTCTTAATTTTTAAATTTTCAGTACTGCAATACGATGACTAAAATAAGATGAATTGAATTTCCAGGTTATTATATTTGGTATCTAGGCCAACAAAAAAGAACCTTGCAATTTTTCACAAAGTGGAATACTTAATTTCTATATCAAATGGAATATTTTTATTGAAATTTATTTCGATACTTTTAAGGTTCGTAAACAATTGCCAATTAAAATAAAAATTGTATAACAACGAAAAATTTTATAAATATAAAAAGAATTTCATTATTTTTTTCGAGAACTACCAAGTTCTCTCATCAGCAGACTTTGCTAACCACTCCAAAAAATTAAGCCCATACCACTATTTCCACACTAAACAAAATTTGGGATTTGCAACTGGGTGAAATGCAAAGACTTCTCGAGCCTGACCTTTTCAAAATTGAAATAAATAAAATGTTGAGTAGCTAATGTATGTGTAGTTTTAAAGAGAGGAAATCGGTCTTGAATATGTATAAAAATTGTTGGTGATACATAATTTTTGAGGAAGGAAATTTCTTTCGAGTTCGTACTCGTCATTCTTGAATAGAAAACAATTGCCACTTGCAATCGAAGATAATCGCTTCCGTTTATTAACAGAAGATTTACTAGATTTAGTAAATATATCAAAGGCCTGAAAATGTCTTTAACATCAGAAATAAATACTTACATATGTATGTATATGGGCATTTCCAATCTGGGGTTATTAAGTTTTTTTAGTTTTTATATGGCTGATTTAATGATTCAAAGGATAAATTATTTGTTATTATAGTTTATAGTTTTTGTTAAATAGTTACTTAATAGTTATTATTATATAAAATTATTAAGAAATATAAAAAATCTCTCTTTTTTCTGTTAACGCCTAATTTATTTTCTTTATTTAAAAACTAATTTTTGCAAAGAAAATTTAAATATTCCATAAAATACATCTAAATTTATTTGTTTCACAGTCAGAGTAACGGATTTCCCATGCCATTGTAAATTTAGTTTCAACTTTAACACCTTTACCCCCACATGCAAAAAGCCGAAAAGTATGCAACGGCAATAAAAGGTTTAATTCTTGAGTTTTTCCATATGACTTTGGCATCCATAAATTTGCCAGCAATGCACTGGTTTTTCCCAGCTTTTTCACCCCACCTGCGTCTCTCTTTCTATTTAACCCTTTCTTGTCAGTATTCCGCCTGTGGCAATTGTTTGCTGTCTACATAGTAACTTTCCCCTAAAACCCTTTCTCTTGGCCTTCTCTTGGATGCCATGCAGTTACCATTTTCGCCAGGGAATTCAATAAAGTTTGGCAAAATATTATGCCATAGAGTTTCGTCCCCGTTCTTGTAGTGCCACGTGACATGGGAAAGTTTTTTGCTCTAACCCAAAAAGTCATAAAGATTTTCCAAATGCAAGTAGGCGGCAGCCTCTGGCGACCAATTGATATATGGTCTAGGTTTATCTAGATGGATAAAACGAAAAAGCGAGTTGCACCAAAACAAAAATGGAGAAAGTCCATTTACCGTAAGATATTCATACATATGTACATATATTTTGTCAACAAATCTTTTGAAAAACTTTTGTAATGAGAGCAACAGCTGGAGGCAGATTCCATATGGCAATTAATTCTGAACATTTTGCTTTGCCTTAAGTTTCATACTTGTGGCATTTTTTTTATGATTTTATATGTTTTTTATATACAAATATATATGTGTGTATGTGTGTATATTTGAAACTTTCTGTTCTATATATTTTTTATGACTTTTAAGCGTGACTGTCCCCCGACCAAAAAAAAAAGTCACCCAGAGACAGAAAACCACAGAGAAAACTTTTCCCTTATGTGTCGCTTATGAAATTAAGCAATTTTCCTCATAGACCACATACACAAAACAAAAAAAAAAAAAAAACGAAATCTGAGAACAAATTTTATGCAGTTTTTATGAGTTTTCCTCCAGAAAAAAGGAAAACTCATCATCGTTTCCCCCCACCCACAACCGTTTTGGCAAAGTGTTTGTAATTAAATTAATAAAATTTGTTAGAGCAAAAAGGCGAATGAAATTTTAATGGGGGCTAATTAGTGTGACTTTTCATAAACAAATTTTGTTGTGTGCTTTTTAAGTGAAATGAAAATAAAAACCTTAGCTCAAAATGTTATGCAAAATATGTTGGCAAAAAAGTTAAACGAAATATAAAAATTTGTTGCGTGTGAAAATGCCCGCTTAAAACAAAAGATTAAACAACAAACGATCAAAAAGCAAAATTCACCACAATTCAACGCTTAAGGCCATTTAAGCTTAATAGAAACTCTGTGTATTAAGAAAACAAAACAAAACCAAATAGAAGAACAAACAAAAAAAAAAAATTACAGAAAGCCTGGATAGAGAGGATGCAATTTGGCCAAGCGACGAGTCCATTGTTGGGGCTCCTCCTGGCTTGTGTCTCCTGCTGCTGCAGCTCCAACAATCTCATCATCTACATAGTCAGCTCCTCCGTATTAATATCAAGCACTAGTACGGCAAGTTGATGTTGCTGCCATCTTGGCATCTAATTGGAGCCCTCCTAGTGCTAACGGCAACTGCGGGGGACTCCACCAATAAGATCATCTTGCCACAGATACTCAATGGCAGTGTTGGCGGCGGAAATAACGCCGGAGGCAAGCATCCAAGTGGCACTAAGACAACAACAGCAAACCAAGCCACAGGAGTGATAACTGCAGGAGGAGCCACCGCTGGAAGTGGCCTTGGTAACACTGTCGTCGGTAGCAATGGGGTAATTGTAGCTGGCGGTGTTGCCAATGTACCAACCTCGAATTTAAATAGTAAGTATCCCCAAATATTATATTTAACAATTGACTAAATATGTTGAGAGCTTGACCATAAGGTTAGAAAATAATACATACATATATTGAAATCGAAATGGTTCATTTAAAAAATCTATAGAAGTTCGAAGTATTTTTAATTAAATATATATTTAATATTCAACATAATTGAATCAGTTATGTATGTTGTATTTCTAGAATAAATCGATTAATTGGAATTGTCTTTCTACTTTCATGAAACCATATTCCTTCTTTGTCATTATTTGAATGATAATCCTGTTTTCAGTACCAAAATCAATGGCCAAGATTTTCAAACGTATCCAGGGGGGAGTCTGTAATTACAGAGTAAAATTTTAGTTTTAAATAGGAAACATTTTTAGATTAACATTCTGAATAATTAAAATTGGATAGCTTAAGATCACTAAACCATTCGAAGTTTCATCATTAACAGACATAGCTAAATATTTAGAGTTGTAATGGCCATTCCATTTCCTTAGTCCTAAAACTATTAATAAATAAATAAAGAAAACACATCCTATTAACCTGGATGGGTGACACGACGACATTGCATTCTCATCATTCGTAATTTATGAAATAGTCAAATAAAAATACCAGTTTAAATTATTAGAATATACTTCCAATTTAAATATCATTCTAATAATTTAAGACTCTCTTTATTTTGTGGCTTCTTAACTAAAACTTGTGATGCCTTTCAATAGCAAGCGGAAACTTGTAGGCGGCTGACTTTAGGGCAATCGGATTTACATACTGACATTCAGAGAGACTGGCATATTGGCATTTGGCAAGAGGGACCATAGACAGAAAGCGAGAAAGAGACAGATAGAGAAGAGTAGTTGGTTGTCCCGAGGCCATAAGTGATACACGGCTTTATGCCAAAAATGGAAAGCGCCATCTGCCCAGATATCACAATGTGGAGCCGCAGAAAAAAAGAGAATGTACGTAGCCTGTGGGGCAATGGGACAACGTATGAGTCTGGGTACATTGCCGCCCCCTCCCAAATGACGGGTGTCATTGTTCTCAGGTGCAGCAACAACAATAACAGCAACAATGCCTCGCTTAAATGTGCACAAAATTCATTCAGGCAGAGCAATTTATGTCGCAACATCGGCGACATCAACCGCATCATCAACATACCTCCCCAACTCTCCACCAGCTCTTCAACAGATTTTTTTGTGGCCTGTTCCTCCATCCAATGAGGCAATATCATTCATTGTCAACTTTTTATGCATGTTATTACTTTTTCATTAAAGGGGTATATCAACATTGCTTTCACATTCAAAATCCTTCTTGGTTGCATATTTATTTGGTACAATTTTTTAAGTTGCTAGCATTTGCCCTAGTTAAAATAAGCAACATCATTTATATCTTAGCATCTTATTGTTTTTATATAATAATAATTATAATAAAAAAATGAGAGACTATTAAAGACCAGGACTCTTTTTATATGATTTTTTTAACTGATATAATAGAATCAATAAATATAAAAATGATAAAAATCTAATTAGTTTTACAATTTTGAATGATTCTCGTCATCTTACTTCATAATAATAAAAATTCGACTAAATGCAAGTGTGAAAGAGATATGTATATAAAGGAAATATATCTATGTGATTTATTTCTATGTCAAAGTTTTTCGAGGGAGAATCGCTGATTTTTGCGAAAGAAATCTATCTTGGAAATCGGAATTTAAAGAGCTATAAGATGACTGAGTGAAACGCATACGCACAGACGGATGGACGGACAGACCGACATGGCTATATCGACTCAGCTTCTCATGCTGATCAAGAATATATATACTTTATGGGGTCAAAAAGGTCGCCGTTACAAACATCTGACCAATTTTATAATACCCTCAGCAAGGGTATAAAAATTCGCCTCGTAAATCGTACATCTGCTACTGTCATTGTGTTAAGTCATTTTTTCTTGATGCTTATTTCTTTTGTGCATTTTATCGACTTTTATTAGCCAAGTCTCATTAGACCCCAAATTTGAAAAATCTGGCACAAGATTTTCTAATACATAATCCAAAACGCCAAATGAAACCATTTTTTGTTACATGGGTTGCTTATTCTATCAGATTCCGAAGGTAAAGCTATAGAAGTCAGGACATACATAGATAGAGTAAATATCATTCCATCTCGTTTTTCACCAAGCCCGTAAAAACTGACGGGACTACAAACAAATGAATATATGTAGTATATTTCATTTTTTTTTTCAACTTGTGTGCCTTTGATGTTATTTTACGACATTATATTGTATTGGCTAAATTTATCAATGGTTCTTGATAAAGAACAATAAAAAACAATACATATCTTCTCTTATTATTGTACTTTTTTTGCTTAACTTAAAAGTTTTCACAATTTTTTGATAACAAAGAAATAAAATTTATGTGCATACTTTGAGGCTTAAACAATATTAAAGTAGTCCATTTTTTTCACACCATTTTTTAATTACTTAAATATCATTGTCTTATGTTGAAGGGCAAAGGTTATAAATGTAGTTAGATTAACTAGTTATAAATAAGAAAAACAATTAGTAAATTGGATTCTGTTATGGTCAAACGAGAAGTGTAGTTGTATATGACTTTGAACTTCTGATTAGACATAATCAGGACCAAATCGCTTATCAGAAGAAATAAGAAATAAGAACATAAAGAGACGGACTAGATAGTAATTGCTTTTACTTTCAGATGAGTTTTGATTAGAAAAACTGTTTGTTAGTTGATTAATTGTCAGCTTTGATTTATCTTGAATTAGGTGCCAGACTGATCAATAGTTTAATCTTAGTGAGAACATTTACCAGTCATTGATATGCAATTTCTCAATTTTCTCTCACTCTCTCCAATTCTCAGTTTAGTGCTGGACTAGGGCATGTGATTATGGGTGGGAGTGGGAAAGCCGTCACCAGGCTTGAAAAAAAATTTATATGCAGACACGCGCTCTGGCGCGAAAATTGCAGCTGGATGAAATCCCATGATTATGCAGAGGGAATTTGCTGTTGCACGCTTGACTTGCCGCAAGAGGCAAACATTGTTTTTTTTTTGCCACTATAGAGTTTTTTTACACATGCCCTGCCCTCCCTTCCCCATCACAATCTGCATCTTGGCCAGCTCTGAATGAGAGAGAGTCATGTAAGAGTCAAATGGTGGAGCTGATATGCAATTGCCTTGACTTGCCTTGGCTAATTTATGCAAGTTTCATTTGCTCTGTTTGTGTTATTGTTTCATAATTAGACTGAGGCCAGTTCAATGGGTGGCGCAACGCGGCGTGGCGGCAACCAAGTCAAATATGTCAATTGCCGAAAGGCAGACGATGATTACGATTATATTGCATTAGCATTAGTGTGTGTGTGTGTGTATGTGAGTGTTCATTGTATGCCTCATGCCTTTAAGCCAGAATCAGCCAATACCAATTCTATTGACTTGTGCAAAATGCGTTACAATATGCCTATTTGTGTTTATACATAAATACACACACACATATTCCATATTCAGACACATAAAAACATGCATATGTTTGTATATATGTATATATATTTAGCATATAAAGATACTAGAACATATATCACCTGGAAACTAAACCAAAAGCACACGACTAATTAAGCCAATGCTAAAATTTAGAAAACTAAAAATTTCATCATTCTGCACTGTGGGCAGTTTTCCAGTTTTTCCGACATAAGGTCAAAAACTTTCTTATAACATGTAGGTTTCCATGAAGTTTGTTGCTAATTTCGAATCTAGTATTGTTAATTTTTTTTCAAAAACAGAACTGCTGAGATGCAACAAAGAAATTATTAAAGATAATAGAATTTTTAAATTAACTAGTAGCAAAATCACTTTTTTGTATCTGCGCTTAAAAAATACGATATAGTTGCTCGATCCGACTGAATCCGAGATGCAAAATTAAACGCGCTGTTGCTTTGCGTTGATCCAGATAGATAGACAGACATGACTATATAAACTCGACTAGTCATGTTGATCAAGAATATTTATTCTTTACTTTTCCGGGGATGTTCCCTTCTATGCGTTGCCTTCTTCTGACCAAAATTAATTTATTCTTTTTACAAGAGTATCATTATGATTTAGTATTAAAAATATCTAATATTCTCGAATAATCCTGTTCAATTTGGTAAATTTTCGATCGATTCTTTAAATTCAAATATCAGTTTATGTATTCATTTGCATTAAAATCTCAAAAACTTAAATTTTGCCAATTTTCGTAAGTAATCAGGATTTTTTTTAACTGGACAGAAATACATTTTTTTTAAATATCCCAGTTTTAATATTGGTAATTCCGCCTCAAATGAAATCGGTTGGAAATTGGCGAAATTGGATCTGACTCTTTCTAAAGGAACATTTTTAATGTATATTACCACCATAAATTGGGTAAAATTTAAACCGAATATAATTTCTAAATAAAAATTGCTGTTTCAATTGAATGCTTAGGATGTTAGGTTCAAATTAATATTATAAAAAAAGCGCCAAATATTATTTCTTTATGTGAATGAATACGAATCTAAAGTTTTCGAGTTTTATCAAATAGGTTCTTTATTACGTCATAAATTATTGCATAAATCATATAATAATTTTATTGTATAAAGGCTATTCAAATATCCAAAACTTTTTTGCCTTTATGGTAACAAATTTGAAACTGCTTACGGCATATAAGAATATTTGAAAATATCATAATAGAATTTAAAAATATCAATATTTCAAATCATTTTGCTCTTAAAAAAGTAAAGGACATAAAATAGATGAAAAAGATTGCAAATTAAATTGTTCTCGGCTGCTTTTTTAAGACAATTGTGATGACCAAAAAAAATTAACCCAATCAAATCTTACATATATGTATTTAACTTTAATAAGATTATTAAAAAAATTGTTTTATATTCACAATATACTTATGTTTATGTGTCTTTTGCTTTGGTTTTAGATCTTGTATTTGTACACAAATTTACTTGTAATTTAATCATTGAGTATTTGTTGGCAAAGCGATTAAATAATTGCCTACTAAGAAGTTAAGACTAAGAAGTTAATTGAATTTCCGAAGTATTTCAGTATTCAGTTGGAAGTCAAAAAACAAATAAATTAAATTCAAATAAAATAAACTAAGTGTCTAAATGGACTTGCATTCCGAAACTTTCAAGTTTATGAAATTATCTTTAATTGAATACGAAAATTTGACAAGAATTTTCACAGTCATAGTGGCCATTTCCTCTGACCAAAGTGAATTTAATGCATTTAAACAGATTTTAAGGTCATTAAAAATTTAATGAATGCATCACGAGTGCCGGGCAAAAGGAAAATGGTGGAAAACTGCGGCCAATGAAGAGAAACGTATATGCTGGCTAAGGGGGAAAGCGTGAAAAAAATGTTTAACTTGTTGATGTTGAAAGGCAAATATTGAAAAAAGAAAATGAGAGACTTTCCCCACTTTTTCCTCTCTTGCTCCCTCGTTTTTGTAGCCTTCTCTTTCCATTAGTGCTGTTGAACATGTGTTTAATTGTATATATACGAATATTTGTTGCCATTTTTTTTTTCATCCATCATCAATATGATTAACCAGGGCCAAAAATCAATAAAATCTGTATAATTATTTCATGTGGCACATTGCCACACCAACATTTTACAATTCATTTTGTGCGCATAATTGATTTTTCCGCTTTATTTGATTATGCAAAATGAGTTGGTTCTTTGTCGTGGTGTCAATTTTTTTTTCAGACCCCAAAATTTCACTATTTTGCATAAACTAAAAACTAATGAATATAAATACTCATTTTCATATGTTTTTGATTATTTTTTTTCCAGTCGTTGTGGAAGAACCCGAATTTACTGAATACATCGAAAACGTAACCGTACCTGCTGGCCGCAATGTCAAATTAGGTTGTTCAGTCAAGAATCTGGGATCATATAAGGTAAGCAGTAAACAACTCGAAAGCAAGTCGTAAAACGAATGTATTTATATAATATTCATTTCATTTGCTGTGTATTTGAAAAGCCTGTTAAAGGGTTCACTTTTCATTTACGATATACGAACATCTTTTGTAAATCTTTTTTATTACAAATTAAAATTGTAAATTTGTGGCCTACAGTTTATCTTAGTTTTAATAAAACTAAAACTTTTTCTTAGGGTCAAAAGGCTTGTCTTTTTTTTTTGCAAGATCCAAATTTTAGGGCAACCATTAGATATACGCCCACAAAATTTAGGGTACACATCTCAATAGAATTACCTTCTCAACGCTATAAATTAACATAAATTAACATATAACAAAACATTTCACTAACATTATTTAAAAATGGTTTGAAATTAGAAATTAAGGTCAAAAAATTGATGTGTCAAATTGTTTGCCGCCACTGTATATAGTTAAAAAGTTAAGAAACTGACATTAAAGACGATTAAAATTTGTCTGACAATAACGTTGGCTTGCATTTTGTCTTAGTTCTAATTAAAACCGATTGACTTATCGGTATAAGTTTATTGTTTTCGATTGCTTGTGTTTTCGAAAATTTTGCTATATTCCTAATCATCCAGAATAACGTCAATAATAAATGAAGTAAGTAAGTCGTCTCGCCGACTTGGATATACCATACACCAGTAAAACAAATATTTTAAATTTATAATAACCAATACATTTTCGTATTTAAAAAAAACTGTTCACATGCTTTTCACAAGCATATCTTAGTATTTCGCTCACTCAAGCATACGAGCACCCTAGCGCCCCCACCAGCCAACGGCCAACTCCGGCCATATGGAAAAACGTTTATATGCATAACTTGGCTATTTTTAGTCCGATTTTGATCAAATTTGGTATTTTGCTGAACATTAGTATCAAATTTAAGTGTGCTAAATTTGATTGCACACGGTAGAAAATTACGGGAGATAATCGAGTTTTTTCAAATTACGGGGGCGGAGGGGGGCGTGGCAAAATCTTTACACATCAAAAATGTGCGCAATTACTAAGCAAATATTTATACTAACTATGGTGTCTCTAGTTGAAATAGTTTTTGAGAAAATCGGTTTTATTTAATTTGCGGGGGCGGTAGGGGGCGTGGCAAAATTTTTACAAATACAAAATGTGCGCATTTACAAAGCAAATATACATACCAAATTTTGTGTCTCTAGTTGCTATAGTGTTTAAGAAAATCGGTTTTATATCATTTGCGGGGGCGGTAGGGGGCGTGGCAAACATTTGAAACAAACTCGATAAGCGTACATATGACACGAGTCTACATACCAAATTTGGTGGCTCTAGCTCTTATAGTCTCCGAGATCTAGGCGTTCATACAGACGGACGGACGGACGGACGGACGGACGGACGGACGGACGGACAGACGGACATGGCTAGATCGTCTCGGCTGTTGATGCTGATCAAGAATATATATACTTTATGGGGTCGGAAAAGCTTCCTTCTGCCTGTTACATACATTTTAGCGACTTTAATATACCATTTCACCCTATGGGTGTATGGTATAATGAAGTAAGTAAGTCGTCTCGCCGACTTGGATATACCATACACCAGTAAAACAAATATTTTAAAGTTATAATAACCAATGCATTATCGTATTTTAAAAAAAATCTGTTTGCATGCTTTTTAGAAGCATATCTTAGTATTTCGCTCACTCAAGCATTCGAGCACCCTAGCGCCCCCACCAGCCAACGGCCAACTCCGGCCATATGGAAAAACGTTCATATGCATAACTTGGCTATTTTTATTCCGATTTTGATCAAATTTGGTATTTTGCTGGATATTAGTATCAAATTTAAGTGTGCTAAATTTGATTGCACAAGGTTGAAAATTACGGGAGATAATCGAGTTTTTTCAAATTACGGGGGCGGAAAGAGGCGTGGCAAAATCTTTACACATCAAAAATGTGCGCAATTACTAAGCAAATATTCATACCAAATTTTGTGTCTCTAGCTAGAATAGTTTTTGAGAAAATCGGTTTTATTTAATTTGCGGGGGCGGTAGGGGGCGTGGCAAAATTTTTACAAATACAAAACGTGCGCATTTACTTAGCAAATATACATACCAAATTTTGTGTCTCTAGTTGCTATAGTGTTTGAGAAAATCGGTTTTATTTAATTTGCGGGGGCGGTAGGGGGCGTGGCAAAAATTTTACAAATACAAAATGTGCGCGTTTACTAAGCGAATATACATACCAAATTTTGTGTCTCTAGTTGCTATGGTGTTTGAGAAAATCGGTTTTATATCATTTGCGGGGGCGGTAGGGGGCGTGGCAAACATTTGAAACAAACTCGATAAGCGTACATATGACACGAGTCTACATACCAAATTTGGTGGCTCTAGCTCTTATAGTCTCCGAGATCTAGGCGTTCATACAGACGGACGGACGGACGGACGGACGGACGGACGGACGGACGGACGGACGGACGGACGGACGGACGGACGGACGGACGGACGGACGGACGGACGGACAGACGGACATGGCTAGATCGTCTCGGCTGTTGATGCTGATCAAGAATATATATACTTTATGGGGTCGGAAAAGCTTCCTTCTGCCTGTTACATACATTTTAGCGACTTTAATATACCATTTTCACCCTATGGGTGTATGGTATAAAAATAAATATAGAGGAGACTCTTTTGACTTTTGTTCTTAGCTTCAGTTTGAAAAGAAAAAAAAACTAATAATAGTTGAAGAAAAACGAATAGTTTAACATTAATATAAAGTAATTAAAATTAAATTAAACTATATTTTTATATATCAAGGACTAGGTCGAACATGAACTGAAAGACCATATTATTGGACAATTAATTAACGCAGGTCACTAATTTATTAATTAATTTTAGAATTGTGAATTTTATTATATTAATTATATTTTACTGTTGGAAAAGTAACTTGACTTCCTTTAAAATGGAGAGTAATTCAGAGTGATTAGTTATATCTTCGCCTCAGTCAATTTCAGAACGGAGAATGCGCTTTTAATTGCCATCATGTTCATTATCCCTAAATTTTATTTTAATTTTTTTTTTACCAGTAAAAAATTTGTGCATGTTCGAGGGCCAAGAAATTACTTTATTGGTAAAGTTTGGATTACATTTGACTTAGATTATATAGAAGAGCTGCATAGAACAATATTTAGTGGGTTGACTTTATATCTTTATGTCAATCATTTAAAGCGTGAATCTCTGAAGAAGACTACAAACAATTTTATAAAAAACAAATACCCGACCCTGACGACATTTGGCATAATGCTTTGGCAGAATATTACAACCACATTTTGTTACCAGCGAACCAGTTAGTGTTAAATTTTTTAATTTTTGGATGACATGTTCTTGTACAACATTTTTCAAATGTATTTAAAAACTTTTTTATACTTTTTAAAACCAAAACCATTAGCTAAAATGAAAAGCTTTCCTGTTATAGAAAGGAAACATACCACGAGTGCACGCTGGAAAAGGGTACTAAAGGACTTTGAGGTAGTATTAATGTCCAACGCTGACAACTGTCTGACTCTTACAACATTTCCAGGTTCTTAAAGGGTTTGATACTAATTCTGTTACATTTTTTGGTGACTTAAATGCACCCTTTGCAGAGAATAAAAATGAATCATATATTGAAAGTGGGGGGAATAATTTAAGCCTTAAGTAGAATTTTCGCATTTCGTTATCCGCTTCTGCTATTTTAGAGTCGAATTTGAATGCTCTTTATGGGTTAATTATAAAAATAAATGTTTTATAAAAACTGATTTTAAATAGACTTTTTTAACTTTTCAATCATAGGAATCAGCGGTTTCGATTTCAATTCCTGTCAAATTGGACATGTAGAGTATTAAAAAATCTTGCATCAGAAAATTGCAATGACGACGTACATAAAAGGAATCGGTATTAATCGCTCAAACTGCTTTTTATGCATCATTAGCAGTTTCTTTACCCTTTTTTGTGGTGGATGATGGCAATGGAAAAAAAAACTAGAGAAGTTGAAATGATTTATTAATTAAGCAGCTTTGCAAGAAAACAGCGTGTAATGAGTGCTAATGATTTGATTACTTGGCATAAAGAAAACTGAATAACTGGCATTAGATAAGACCAAAGCAGAAGACAAAGAGGGTGGCAACAGGGACGAGAAATGCATAGAAAATGAGCTAAATGAAAATTAGTGAATGGTAATCAAAGTCAACTAATTAAATTCTTTTAATTGGCTAGTTCGTCCAACCCAAATTATGTAACTAATAGACTATAATGTTTGAATGCAAATGATTCTTATTATAGTAAAAACAAAAAACTAATGCTAAAAAATTAGTGCAAGAGTAGTGAATAATGTGGCAGATTATATCTGATTAAGATTATAGAATACAGTAACATTCGAATCAAAATCACGTTAGTTGGTTAAAAACGCTAACTAGGTCCACAAATGGGTTCAATATAACTACATAGCTAAAGGGAAGATTGTGTTTAAAGAAGCTTTTGATTAAAGTATTACGAATTAATTTACGTAAATAAAAGCACTTTAAAGAACGCACTTGAAGAACCTTGAAAATCAATAATAAATCATCAGAAAACATTTTTAAACAATTTATGAATGCATATTTAAATATGCATACCTATAATGATACAATTATCGCATTGTTTCAATAGTTTTAGTCTCCACAGGGTTATCCTGAGCAACAAATTACCTAGCTTACTCTAATTCTGACTAATTCTATTACACGAAATAACAAAAACAACAATTTTTTATATCACTTATAGTATTATTACTTATATTTACTAAAGAAATTTAACTGCCTTGGGGAATTTTTTTTATTACTACCTGATTGGTTCTAGTCATTGGACAAATCGGAATGCTTCAACCTTAAGATTTGTTTAAAAATAATTTTGTTGACCCGAAAAAAAAAACAAGTTACATATGCTTCAATTTTTAATTTTATTAAGTTCACTTTTTTGCACTATATTTATACATATTTCTTACGAATTACTTAAAGGATTCGTTACTTATTAAAGGATTTCCTTGACACAATTGAGAGACTCACGATTCCAGATGATTCTAAAAAGTTATGAGAGAGCTTTATGGTCTCAATATCTAGTCCTCCAAGGGATTACTGGTTACAATGCCGTTGTCATTTCCCAGTTAACACACGAATCACAACCTCTCAGCGCTCTATCCATATCCTTCCATCTCAATATTTTGTCAAACTCAGAAACACATGATTAAGTAATAAAGCTTTTTGGCCAAAAACTGTTCAACTTCTCAGCTTTTTATTTTCCAATAAACATAATCTTGAGTTCTTGGTATCTCATCTGCTCACGCCTATTATATCATTCAATGTGAGGGGTTACAGACCGAGAACTGACATTAACATCCATCGCGTTCTTACCCCAGAAATAGAAATTGGGACAACCTTTAAACCACCATCTAAATCGGAAATATAAATACCAAAATCACACTTGTAATTGCATTTTGCATTAAAGTGCAACATTTATGATAATTATACCTATTTATTGATCCATGAAAGCCAAACCATTATCGTCTGTGTAGTGGAATGTAACTATACCTGCCTCTTGGCCATTGCATTTGATGGCAGAGATCAAACTGCTAAACTCGAATTTAAACACATCATTACCATGAAAATGAATATCAGGAAAGAGCTTACTTCAATTGAGGCAGCGCTCCGGCATCATCATTATGGACCACTTGAAGAAGCTGTGACTCTTGGACTCAAGTAGCTTTACCTTGTTAGAGGCAACTTGCTACCTTGGCCAAAGAATGGTGTGTCTCTAGGTGTGTGTGGGTTTTTGGCTTGCCAACACGCAGGAAATAGAATCAAATTGAGGTGTAAATGAGAGCAACAAGAAAATGGTAAAGCGACGACAAGAAAAACGTGCATGGCATGCAACTAAATAAAAGAGGAAGAAACGAGCTAAGTAAAGGAAAGTAAAGAAGAGAAAAGGAAAGGAAAGGAAAGGCATGGTGAAAGAGAAGCTCAGTTTAGCCTGATGGCATGTTTAAGTAGCTGTGTCTGTAACTAGAGAAGCTTCGTCCTTCCACCTCTCTCCCTCTCACGCTCATAAGCTTGGCTCGGCTCAGTTACATGTATTGGATGCATGTAATTCATAGCTATCACCACCACATACAGCACACAGGACACAGGACGTATCCTGAGTGACTTTGCCTTCCTGCAAATACTAGGGAACATGAAACCGGTTGCGTTTATTTTTATATGCGACACTATGATGCAATTTTCTCGCTTCCGCTTTTGCTATTTGGTATTTTCCTTCAATTTTTTTCTTCCTGCTTCTTTTTTTCCCAATTTTTATCCTTCTTTTTTTTTGATGTTGAGCTGTGAAATTGCTTGGGTGTACACAAAGTACGTGTTTGTGTGTGGAAATGGAAAATTCGAGCTAGGTTCTCCATGTGAAAAGGTTGAAAAATGCCCTTAGATATTTTTGAATAGTTTCATCTTAAAGTGCAGGCAGCAAATGAATGCTTAACGGGTTAGGAGCATTAAAAAAATTGGTTCAAATATTGATTTAAGTAAATAGCCACTCAATTACAGATGTTCGGGGTAAAAAAAAGGATACAATATTAATAGCACACGTCGAAATATTTGAGGTCAGGAAAAAGTGTTTTAATTTCAATATATTAATTGGGGGTAGCCTATCACGGCCCTGTACTCCGTTTTTCTCCGTCATGTCAGGTTTTCGAAAAAAATGTTTTGAAATTATTTAAAGTAACCGCATATGCTCTACTTTATTGTATTAAATAAACAAAATATCATACCGAAAACATTATTACTTTAATCTCTTAATGTATTAGGTATATATATAAATATATATAAATATCAAAGAGGTAATTCTAATTGCTATAATATCATACACTTTGAATAAGGTTCTAAAATGAATGAAATTTGCACCAAAAAGTATGCTATAGGGAGTCAAGAAATTTTCTCTTGTTTAAAGAATTTTAAAGACTTATTGCAATCTCTTGCATCAAACATATTGTTTATTAGTAATGTATGCAAACAAGAGCTATTATATTTAATCAGGGTTTTCTAAAGTCTGTTAAATATGTATCTATAAAAAATATTTTGTTGTAACTTTCTATAGTATACTTTTGTGTTTATATTTTCCAACCCCAGATCCCCCTGAGTTCATATTCAGAATCAGCATAGCCTAATTAGTTAGGAGCACACCTCAAATTATAATTACTTAATTCAAGTAATTCAATCATAAAATAAAACCCAGAAAAATTTTTTTGTCTTGGCTTTTCCCCAGAAAATGTAGGGATTTTTGGTTAAGAAACTGTAAAAATCTTTTAGTAAAATCATTTGGATTTTCGATTTCTGTTTTAGGTCGCTTGGATGCACTTTGAGCAATCAGCCATTCTAACCGTTCACAATCACGTGATAACGCGAAATCCACGCATTAGTGTCACGCACGACAAACACGATCGTCATCGGACCTGGTATCTGCATATCAATAATGTCCATGAGGAGGATAAAGGACGCTATATGTGCCAAATCAATACAGTGACTGCAAAAACTCAATTTGGCTATTTAAATGTTGTTGGTAAGTTAAATACAGAAATTATGGGGAATCTAATCAACGACTATTTGAATGACTTTAGGCACTTTGCGCCAAAGAACAACAAAATGTTGAAGGTGAAAATCTGTTTGGCAAAAAGGAAAAGCTCACAAACAAAACACACGAAAATCCTGTGTAAATACGCGTCGAATTAAAAAATAATTTATGTGCCTTAAAGCACCAAAAAACAAAAAACCAACAAACGAAAAAAAAAAGAAAAACTCAGGCGAAAGTCAGAAAAGGCAAGGTCCAGGGAGCAAGCACAGTTCACTGAATCTTTTGCCAAGGCGAAATTACGTATTTTCCCTGGATGGGCAAACAAACAAATTATTAAAAATGCATGCGATTTTTGAACCAAAAAACCAGAAGAAGGGACAGAGAGAGAGAGAGAGAGAGAGTGAAAACCAGGGAGACAGGGAATGCGTGTGCTTTTAATTAAAAAAGAAATTATATGCAGGCGATAAACGAATTTAAGCAAACAACATTAAAAAATAAAAAACCAAGTTTTTGGCAAAAAAAAAGAAATACATATTTTTTTTTTTTTTGAGGAAAAGGCGAAAAAAATAACTTTTTATTTTAGACAAAATTCATATTTTTCATTCTAATAATAGGTTCAACAAAATTGAAATTGATAGCCAAATATTATGAACAGTGCAATCAATTGCGATTGACTAGCTGTTAATTGAATTATGACGCGGAAAATGTTTTATACAGGGTGTTTTATTTCAATATGACATGGTAAAGCATTAAATTCCTTTAAAAATCACCGATTCACGGAGAATATAGGCTAAAGTATGATAAAGGATATATTTTGTTGATTTTTTTTAAGATTTTCATTTAATTGACATAGGAAAAAGAAATGCCACATATTGACAATAGATGTGCTTATCTATAACATAATAAGCAAAAATTGCTAAAAGTTATAAAAAAATTTTAGGCTTTGGAAAAAGAAGTAACTAAGTTTAAAAGGTTTTCATCTTGTTCAGTAAGGAATTGTCAAATATATTTGCTACACCCTATAAATAAACTATGAAGATAATACATACATACCTACACATATGTTTAGTAATTTATATAATTTTTTACAAAATCAACAAAATTGTATTTAAATTAAATTGTCTTTAAGAATAACATTTAACAATATGAGAAATTTGTATGAAATTAGTTCTAACATATTTGTATGGCTTAGTTTAAAATAAATGCATTTATCCTATTCAATAGTATAATCAAAAATGCATATGCATATACATAGGTACTTATGTATATGTATATACATTTTGATTCACACTTCCATAAACAGTGAAAGAAAATTTCACATATTGTTTCATGTTTAATGCAAAAATATTCAATTGCAATTTCCTGTGCCCAAAAACAAATAACACAAAATTCTCACCTCACGTTTAACTGGGCGCTTAAAATTATGCTACAATTTATATGGTCGAATTTATTGCTCTGGCTCATATCGATGCGCACATTTATTTAAGAGGATTATATGAGGGTGGGGGTGCGAACATATTTAGTGCACAATTTATGATTTGCCACTCATTTTGCCATGACCACTTTTAACATAATGCCACAATATTTCTTTACACTCGTTTCGACAGTGCCACCAAATATCGATGACTCGCTGAGCTCGAGTGATGTCATTGTACGCGAGGGTGCCAACATTTCATTAAGATGTCGTGCCAGCGGCAGTCCCCGACCCATTATCAAATGGAAACGGGATGATAATTCTCGCATAGCCATCAATAAGAATCACATAGGTAAGTGCAAAGCCAACTACTGGATGGGTCATCGAATCAATCATTTAACCATATTTTTTGTCTCTTTTGCTTTGTTATTTTTCGAACTACAGTTAATGAATGGGAGGGTGACACACTGGAGATAACTCGCATCTCTCGCCTGGATATGGGCGCCTATCTATGCATCGCATCGAACGGTGTTCCACCCACGGTTTCCAAGCGCATCAAAGTCAGTGTTGACTGTAAGTAGCCCTACGGACAGGTAACCCTGTTGTCACCTGCAAAATGATAAAGTGACTTTGTTACAGTCCTACATCCATTCCAATGGGGAGTAGAACACTGTTGTCATATTTCTCTACGCTACGTTAACAGTTTTTGGTTAGCACAACTTCGATATATTCGAAAAATTTGACAAAAACCAAAGCACACACACTTTTCTAGTTTTATTTGCTCGAGGATTTTCAATTTATTTTACTGTTACATGTTGACCAGGAGCAGGATATTGGTAGCTCCTTAATCGAGGTATTTTTGTTTTTGTTTTTTTCTTTTTTTTTGTGCTCTTTGTTCGTCGGCCAACTCATATTTCCATTTCGCGGCACAGGAGGATTAAAGTCGATCCTGATGGCATAGTTTGTGGGTGGGATTGGGTCGACTTACAGTGGTTTATAGCAAAAAGTTTATTACAGAAACTTTTTAAAATGCTTAGTATAGCCCTTTCAAATCTTTGGAATTTTTTGTACTTGTAAAGTTATTTTTTCTCGGCTTAAAAGTAAATAAATACAAATGTAGATCTTGGCTTCCAAGTAATTACTACTTTACAATAAATTTCTTTTATGTTTTTTAAGAAAAAAATTTACTTTAAAGAGGTTATAGTGGAAGAATTGGACAGAGAGAAAAATTTATAATAAAAATTAATTAACTTTAACGAAAAATTGACATAAAAAAAGGATTTAGATCACGTTTTTATTTTTTAGATTTTATTGGCAATAATATTGAGCTCAGAAAACTGCTTAAGTTAAAAATCTACTGTTCCAGCGTAGATCATATAATAAAATCTGACCTTTAACCGGACTTTGCCCACCGTGGTTTGTCTATGTACCTTCTATTTTGCAATTTGAAAACACACACTTGTGGCTGCAGTTGTCTGGGCTTTAAACCTCAAATAACAGCGACAACTGAAATAAAAAGAATCAAATCACAGTGTGTGGTGCAGTTTTTTAAGATTTATTACAAGCGACAGATAGAAAGACAAATAGACATACATATATATAGAGGACACCCATCACATGTTGTCATGTGCTTGTCATTCTAGGGTACAACAAAGGGGTTACGCTTTTCTCCTATTTTCCCTGTATGTGTATGTGTTTGTGTTTGTGTATAGGGGCGTGGTGATGACAGAAATTTGCTCGTTTGCTGTCACTTAAAAATGCCGCAAGCATAAATCTATTTTTGTTGGCAACCGAAACAAACCACTAACAACAGTTCAGACCACCACCCAAAAGACAAGCTCAGCCTATGAGGCCATTGGTGACAAAAAGTGCAATACAAATTATACGTGTGCACAGCGCCAATTCGAAATACCTTGATTGCTGTCAAAGCAAACAAAAAACGAGCACTCTCGAAACAGGACCGCTCTTAGTCAGGTGAAGGCCTTAGGACAAATGGAATTTAGATCACGTTTTTATTAGCAACCATGAAGGCTGCTTTTTTTATGAACTCCATTACAACAAGTTTTGATAATTAGTTCACTATTTTAGTTTATTTTCATAGCTTTATCCGCAGATCTGAAGAGACAACTTTTAAATATCTTAGATACAAAAAATAATTAAAAAATTTAAAAAATTTATTCTGGGGTATAGGGTAAAGTGGTAGCAGGATTACATCGAGTGGATTGATCAGCTAATTTCACCAATTAAATTTATTAATTTATTTACAAGCTAAAATGCAATTATTATGCAATCGAACGTTTTAATAATAAAAAGAATTGCTATCTCTTCATTTCTAGAAGTGATCACAAAAAGCGAAAGAGCGATTGGAGGGGAGGAAATTTATTTTACATTCGATTCAGTTTCAAAGCATCATAAAGTAGAATAAAATATTAAAGACTTCCATACAATTTTCTACATAAGTTGAGTTTACAAATATATTTTCTAATCTCTACACATTTTATGTCATATACAAAAGAGATATGACTGCTTAGTCATTTTGCTCAGACAACTAAATAAATATTATTATGCACAAAGTTATAAAAAATAACAAAATGAAAGAGAAAATAAATGAAAACAATTGTCTAAACTTAAAGTTTTTCACTAGTGCAAATTAACATATAGCAGAATGCTGACAAATTGAAAAAAAAACTTAAGCTTGAAGAATCCCTGTCTCTAGTTTAGCAACTCCCAAATATCTCAATAATATTTTGACTGTCGATTTCTGCTTTAGCATAAACATAACATTCTCTTTCTGATTTTTAAAACTGCAGCACACACAAGGCAACAAATTTCCATTTCAACACACATACACACGCACACACACACACACACGCACACACACAATTATACACAAGCACATGGTCGTACCTCCCAAACAATTTGTTAAAACAACTGTGACAGCTTGCATATGTCCTTTGGCCAGGACACACTCGCACATACATACAAATATACGTTTATTTGTGGCGTGCGTTGCTTAACAAACAGGAAGCAACAAATTCAGCTTCTGTTTCCTGTTTCATTTTTCTAACCAGCAAGAGCAGATAGACCGAAACGCTGAGAGGTTGAGAGGGAGAATCGCGGGAGAGGGGAATAGGATACTCTAGACGAGTTTGTTTCTTACATTTTGTGACTGCATACTGATTTGTTGCCTTTGTGCAACAGAAGAAACCAAAAGGAGCAAAAAAAGAAAGCAAGAAATACGAAAGGACAACATATGCTGCAAACGACCCTTAACCTGAGCCACTTGTAAGGAAATCGTTGAGGCTAATTTCGTATGCAATGCAGATCTTATATATTGATATAATTTCTGCTGATTTCAACTCAAACGAGAACTTTTTCATGACTTTAAGACTGACTGAATTTGCTGAAAATCTGACAACTTGAATTTTAATCATTTGATTTGAAAATTGTTTAAATTTAATTATAATATTTTTACTGTGGTATGAAAACTTAAGCGGAGGAGAAGATTTTCAAATGTTTAATCATATATTTAACAAAAAATAGTTATCTTATTTTGTTTCTATCAGAGTTTATCTATTTCTTTAAATATTTCATATAATATAATCAAATGTTAATTAAGCAAGTGAAATACTAAATAGAAACTGCGTTGAATATTAACTTTTTAGAAGAAAGGTTTCGAGCCTCTTTAAAAAAGTGCTTAGAATTTTAATAAATAGTGTTATTATGATTTTTAAACAATTTAATTGTTTCATATTTTTGTCATGCCTTAGTAAAAGAGAAAACAAAGACAAATTAGGTTGAAGAATGCTAATTAGAACCCCTAAAGATGCTTGTTAAGTCGTTTACTTACAACGATAAAAAAAAATAATTGAAGGATGTATAAAAATAATTAAAAAGATACTAAAATAGTAAAAACAATTCATTACAAATCTGTAACTAGGTAAAGTGTGTATTTTCAACTTCAAAATACAACATCAAATAATCCTGATGTTATGTAATATAATAAATTTTTTGACAGACTCTCTATTCAAATCCGAAACATCTCCAACAAAGGAAAATACCTTTTACTGTAGTTCCACCTGATCCTCTTAATTGCCCACACAAGTCCTTAACAAAGAATTTGCTTCCGAAGCAGTCAAAAGGCAAAAAGCAAGAGCCCTAGGACAGAGACTCTATCAGAGTTTTTTATTTTTTACTGTCCCTCAAGTACTTGGGCACTTTCAATAGCTGTCGGACAAACATTTGTCCAAGGAAGTGAAGGAGCATTGTCGTCTCCACCCACCTACTTATTACGGCACTGATTTAAATTACAATTGAGTGGCGACAATATTGTGAAAGCGGAAAATGTAGAAAGGCAGCAGCCAGACCAGGGAGCAGCTGCTAAGTGCCCAACCAAGTCAGGACTCCTTTTTTTCCTCCAACATGGACTTGAGTCAACAATAATTTAGACTGAAAAATGGTAAGGAAAAGGGTAGTTGCTCTGCAAGTATAGACCACTCTTCCCGCCCCCCCCCACGGGGTTGGGAATTTTCGCCTGAGTAGTTGCCTGGACAGTGAGTGACATTACAAAAAGGGTGAAGTAGGAGGGGAAAAAAAGCTGAAAGGTGCTGCCTGAGAGTGTAAACAACTTGAAAATTAGCCGTTAATGAAGCCTCGTTACGGTTGTCCTTACGGCAGATACATAACAGAAGAAAAAGATAGAAAACTGTGGAAAGAGAGAATGTAGCAAGGATTACAGTCGGAATGGCATTGTTTAACTGGTTGAGCATTGATTGCAGGATTGCAGGATTGAGGGGAAATGTTGAGACAATATTTTTGGAATTAGTGTAAGTTCTCAATGAGCATGAGGGGGAGGATTATTGGAGCCTGATTGCCTGGTTGTGGGACTGGCAATGAAACTGAGCGATGTGGTCATTAAAGATTGCTTGCCGATTGGATAGCGTTTACTATTTTAATGGGGAAATAGATAAGAGAGGGATAAGCTGAAAATACATACATGTTTAACATGACTGCAATAAATTCTATAGTACAATGTTAGTTTAGCTTTAACCTTTAAATGCTACAATAGTTTGATTTATAATATTAAAAAAGGGTGCCCTAAGGGTTTATGAAAGATTTTATGATAGAAATGTTTTAAGACCAACTAAATACCTTGGAAACTTTTTTAAGAATGTACTTTTCACTTTGTACACTTGATTAACTATCGAAGAAGAATCTAGAAAATATATTCGGGAATACAAATTTTTACCGAATTACTGTATTTGCCTATATATACGTCTAATGCCAAATTTGGGTAAAAAAAATTGATTAACAAAGTCTTCTTAATAATTGCAATACCGATCGTGTCTATAGCGATATTTTATGGTTTTCTGATTCCCATAATTGTCCTAATCTTTCTAACTATGGTAATAAAAAGGATTTTTTACTAAGCTATATCCCAGTGGCTCTCATATAAAGGGCGTGAGATTGATTTAAAAAGTGAGCATGGATATATATAATCGGCATCTCATGTTCATTAAAAATTTATTTTATTGATCCATCTGTACTATACAAACATCCACCAAGGGTATAAGAATCGAAAGGCAGAAAAATTTATTTCTGAAAAAAATATGACTTACAATTACATCAGAGAACATATTTTTGGCTAAGCTAACGATGATTAAATTTACTAAAGAAAAAAATCGAAATTGTTATTTTTTATTCTGGCTTGTAATCAAAACTTTTGCACCTTAACCAAAATCTTGTAGCTGACTGACCTTCTTTCGACCACTCAATCTCTTTAATTCATTTCCAAGGACTCTTACCTCTCGTCTCTAGCCCATATTCACAACTAACAAAGATGAAGTTTTTCAAGTCCAATTTATGCATGCATATATTTCACAAATATTTTTTCCTGATTTTGGTTTTATGCAAATGCAACCTGAGATAGTTTTTTTTTTCCTTCTTGCCATTTTTCCTAGTATCGTATGCAACTGATTTTCATTTAAATTGAGAGCCAAGACAAGTCACCACGAAAGCCAAAGTCTTTTATTTTTGCCCAAGAGAAAGTTCCCAGTTCTTTCACTAAGAAGAAAGATTGAGACGGACAGTGAGTGTTAGAGAAAGAGAGATAGCTAGATGAAGTTAAAACTATTTTTCTTTTCAAGAAAAATCTTATGAATAGCATTATTCAGTATTTTTCTTGGCCTGCACTCACCTTTGTAATTATGTGAGAAGCGAAAAACATCTTTAGAAATATCTTGTCTTTTATTTTTTGGGATGAAAACCAAAGAAAGCCTAGCACTTTGAGCGCACTCGGCGCACATTTTTAATTAAGATATTAAATGGAAATGACATTTTTCTCCACTGTACGAGAGTCAACTAATGAACACCCCTTTTTTTTGGTGGGCTTTCTTTTACATAGTTTATTGTCAGCGTGTCATCATCATTAAGGCGAGAATCGCATACAATGGAAGCGCATGCTTCTCATTTTTACTTTCTGGCTGTTTTTTTTTTTTCTCCAACCATTCTGCCTTGTCATTTGTTCCTTTGTTTGCCCAAAACTCAGGAAAATGAGAAAAAAAACCCCAACCAATTGAAATTTTAATCAGCTTGGACACAAATTAGCCTCTGAGCTTAATTTATTTTTTTGTTTATCACGTTTATGAAGAGTTTCGGTTAAGAGGACACCAAGCCACCAACCCTCACTGATGGAGGCTTCTATGTACTTGTAAACCTTTTTTAATCAAAATAAGCTTAAGTGTGACGACGGCTTAAGTGTGATAAAATGAGCAGCTTAATTAAGTTGTCAAGGGGTTAAGCAGCAAAGTGTTAAGTGGGTTAGTTTCGATGCTTGATGATATCAGGACTAATTACCGGATACTTGTACACTCTATAGATATTTAAATGAACAAAAGATTATCCAAAGGATGGAAGAGTTCCATCCAAAAAAAAATATACAACCAAATGGCAACTAATTATTAAATTTTTTATTTCAAATAGTTCCTCCCATGTTACTCATACCACATCAATTGGTTGGTGCACCAGAAGGTTTCAATGTTACCATAGAATGTTTCACGGAGGCTCATCCCACATCCTTAAATTACTGGACACGCGGCGAGGGACCAATCATTCACGATTCTCACAAGTACAAGTAAGTACATATAACGAAATAAAGTAGAAATAGGCTTAATCTAAAACGTAATAATTGAATATAATAAAAGAAGTTTTAGTTAATTCCTCTAAATAACACCCATTAGTTACAAAGTTTAATTGTAGCCAAAATTTTAATTGCTTATCAAATAGAGGTTACTCACAATAATGGCGTATGGAACCTTCCCTTTCCAATGTTATTTACTACACTCCCCGACAGTTATTAGTTAGAAGTAACGTATACGCAGGGTATGCAGTTGGAATAATAATCTACTGATAACGATAATGCCAAACTTAAGAAAACATTCATATTTTAGTTGTGCTGATATTTTGAAAAATTTTAAAAGTTTACTTAATTTAAAAAAATGAATGGCTTTAACTATCTACATACACTCAAGAGCGATTGCATTTTCATAAAGACTTTATATTCGGCTAACTTTAGTGACTAAGGAAGATTTTTTGTGTATGATAGATTCTTGATTATCTTATACAGTCGGTAAAAATTGTTTATATTTATTTACAAATAGAAATTATTTTTGATGTCCGCAAGAAAACGTAAAGTTTTTAAAAATTAAGTAATCTCTCCTGTTTGTCATGACTTAAAATAATGAGCAAGTTCAACTTAATGTTTTCTAAAGATGGAAACAATCATAATTGGAAATTTTTATGAAAATATTAATGAAACAAACCGAATCAAAAAACCAACATTTCTAAATTAGCAGTTAATTAAATTATTAGACCAGTTTTAAGGCAGCTCAAACATCTTATTACTCTAACATGAAAATTCCAATGCATCCAAAATAGTATAGCATACTTTTATGATCAACGCTATCAATTAATCGCAAAACTCCAAAATTACTTAAAAGGTGGATGTGATTTGGAGGTTTAAATCAGCTACAAATTTACTTATTAATTTGTTACGTTTAGCTTGTTTCCATGGCTTAGGCAAATAATATACATATATTAAAATAGAGTAAGATTTAAAATATATTTATAAATCAAAGATCTACATAAATTTAATTGTTTGTATATCTTATTTATCAATTTTAGAGTTGAATCGAGTATCGGTGTACCGGTATATAAGACTCATATGAAACTGACCATTATCAATGTCTCAAGCGGCGATGATGGCATCTATAAGTGTGTGGCCAAAAACCCAAGAGGCGAAACAGATGGCATTATAAGATTATATGGTAAGTTTCAAAACCGTTTGCATATACAATGAACAAAATGACAATTACATAGAAAAGCTCTCAAAATGCCATTAGGGCAAATGCATTTTTAATTGTTGTGGCAAAACCTCAAAAAGTTAGCCACAAAAGGCATTTTAATATCAAAAGCTATAAGTGTTTGTTAAAAAATAAATGCGATATTGTTATATATACCTCGGTGTATATGCGATAAATTTATGCGAATACTAAGAAAATCGAATAAACTTTATCAAACTTTAACTGTGAAAATCTCAACTAATTAAGAAATCCATGAAGAACTACCGCATTGGCCTTAACACAAATTGACAAATGTTAGCCATTTGGTAGACATTCGAGGGGCGAATACAAAGAAAGCAAAAGCAGAGAATGAAAGCCAAGAAACAAAAGGAAAAAAATCTCAACCGCATTTAATACTCCGAACAGTCTTAATTGCCTCCTTGCCGGTTCGGACGAAATGTGGCAGGACATTTGCTCGTTGAGCAAAGAGGAAAAAAAAACCTCCCATAATCAAGCCAGTAGGAAATCAAGTCACGTCCTTTGGTTAAGGTGTAGAGTTGGCTCAGACTGGGACAACGACTGAGACTTGCGAATGGGATTGGGGCAGGATTCGACTGACAAGCAAAAAGAAAATTTCTGTCTCATATGAGCTTCAAAATCTCGGACGAAACTTAAATTTCAACGAACTAAGAAAAATGTGCAACTTTTATTTCCTCTTGCTTCTTGGTGGTCAAAAAAAAAAGCAGGCAAAAGAAAATGCTTGAAGTTGCAAGTTAATATCACGTTTTTAGTTTAATTACGTGATAGATTTGCGCAAAGCGAAATTCTTAAAGTAACACAAAAGGAAAATTATTTCTTTCAAACTTGACCAAAATCTATTTTTCACTTTAAGTTTGTTCAATAGTAATAATCTTCTTAAGATGGAATCGAATAACGATTCTTAAGTTCAAGTAGGGCAAACTAAAAAGTTAGTACCTGTAAATACTTAGAGAATTGCTTTTGATTTGTATGGCTCTCAATAGGTTAGACTAATTAAATAAAAATTCCAATGAAGATAATCTTTAAGACAATAATAATAATAATAAAAATAAAATAGATTTAAAAAAGTTAAATATTAAAGAAATAATTTGTAAAATGGCCTGAAACTAGATTGGAAAACCGTTTTTGATTTATAAGTACTAATATCAAGGGCTAAATTCAATTAATATTTGAAAATAAAGAAAAACATCTGGTACTTATTTTGTTTGTTAAAATAGCATTGAAATCAAGCTGATCCCCATTTTTTCCATTACCATATTGGTTCTAACTAATACATATATTCTGGAATCAACAAATATTGCCCAAAGAGAGGAAAACTAAGAGCTGTTTTAATTCCAGGAGTCATTAATTTTACACGTTTTGCTGGAACAGCCATTAAACAATTTCAAATATCTGTACACTTCATTTAAAATCAACTGCCATCAAATGACGACCAAACGATTTTGCATATTTAAAATTGCCAAATACTATTACAAATTGCAATTGCCATTTGACTGTAAAACGAAATGAAAAATTGTTGAACAAATTCAAAATATTGGGAACTTTAATTATAAGTATGACATCCAAATGATGGGTGTCAGGTTTGTGTGTTCAGTGGGAGGTTGCAAGTATGTGGATGGTGATGAGGGTCGTGGGTAGTACAAAATGTACATATTGCCACATTATTATGAAAATACAAAATAATTAGCATTTTGCATAATCAACTGAGGCGTATGAAATGCCAACAGGCGAACTTTTTTTTCTTTCCCATGCCTGGCAAAAAATAAAAAAATGACAGAACAGTGGGATAAAAAAAAAAAAGAATGAAGAAAGAAAAAACAATTTGTTAAATAAATAAAAACACCCAAATGAAATGAAACGTGATGGAAATGCCAAATTGAAAAATGTAAATTTTATGAAAAGAACAACAGCAAGAACAATAACCGAATAATAGAATATGCCATATATAATATAGACAGACACTATGGATGTATGAATATACCAATAAAAATGTAAAGCTTGTATATACATATAACAACTGTGGATTTCCCTTTAGTAAGCTCTGAAAATTTTCTCAACTTTTTGTTTACAGTCTCCTATCCGCCGACGACAGCCTCATCGGGCATATATACAACCGATTCGCATTGGGGTGAAAGTAATTATGTCAATGGCAATGGAGGCGACTCAACTCGTTCCATTTATGCACAGGATAAAAGTGAGTAGCATTTGAAAATACCAATTGGGCACTATTGATTCATGATATCATGATCCCACTTTCTCTCTATCTCCTACTACATCTATGTATTCAAAATTTTATATGGAAATCTGTCCTTCTCGACTTTTATTTCATTTCATGCCCCATCAATTTATCATTGAATGCATCACACAGATACACGATATCAATCAAATTTGAATGAAATCGGTTTATCTGAACAAAAATCCTTCTTAGATAAAACACAAAATTCCCTGGCAGGAGTCAATGGCAATAATCCAAATGAAATTGATGGAGAGTCCAAGGGAAGTTCCAATCATTCGGTGGCCATAGCGTGGTTCCTTACCATGCAGATGTTGTTGTTAGGCTTAAGATTATGTTAGATCTAGCTAATATTAAGGCTTAATATATAAATATATATATCTATGGTTATATCTAATCTCGTATAGCCCTTAGTAAAGTGACCCTAAACATATGATCCGCCCCCTTATATACAAAAAAGCAAAAATCTAGGCCTACAGAGAGCTTAGTTAAATACAAACAAAACGTATTATGGTATAATCACAATTAGCTAAACATATACATACATACATATAAATGTATCTGTATAGGAAAAATCACAGAACAAGCAAACAAGCTTCTCACATATTAAAAGGAAAGGGTAAATGAAACATAATTTTGCTTTAAATGCTGTGCTTGAAAATCATGATTGAGAATGTTTAAACAATTTGATAATGATTAGAATATCACATAATATATTTCTGCGTTTAACGCTAAAGGCATTTATATATATAGAAACACAGGCACACACACACCCACACACACTTACACACACAGAGACATTTGGAAAACAAATGTAGAAGTATGCTTAGTATAGACGCCTTAAGATATGCAACATTCAAATTATAACATATATCACTCACACATATCGAGAATAAAAATCATTTAAACCAAATACAGGCATACTAAATATACATCATACATACAATTATAGTTATATCGAATATGTATAGTTGAACCATATTTTGTAGATATAGACAAAATTATGTTATTAATTTATTTGATTTGACAAGCAAAAGGTAATTTAAGCTTAAGTTTTATTTTCCAACGAGTGGGAGAAAGCTTTCATATGTATGTATAATTAAAAAAAAAAAAAACTAAGTGAAAAATCACAGGTAACAGACATATTAATATAAAATAATGTTACGTATAAACCATTTCAAAATCCCAAAAACTTCCACAAAATTAATGAGAAAATTCCCAAATATGTAGGTCTACAACAATTTGATATTGTTTTGTAATCTATTCCATTTCTTATTCAAAAATTTGCAAATTTTATGTTTTTCTATTTTTTTTTTGTTCCGCAGATAGGCAAATTTTCGTTTTTTGTAGGTTATTAACCAAAATTACATTCTTAACAATTTAATAAAATGTCTAATCGAACGGAGTACGCCATATCTATTTTCCAATTAACTGAATTTCTATTAAAAGTTTAAAATTAACAACCATTTAATAAACAAATTCCATAAGACAATATATGTTTAAGTTACCAAGAAAATAATAAAACTTCACAAGGATACTCACTCACTAAGGTTGGTTCTAAATAAATTTATATATCTGAATGCTGGAACGTTGGAAAATAATTACAAAAACTATTTGAAGTCTAAAAGTAAAATATTGAATTTCTATAGGCGAAGTTTTGATTGGTAAACAAATTATATTTTGGAGCTATAGAATCAGTAAATTTATGAAAAATGAGAAAGTCATTAAAATTTTCAGCAATTTCGATAGTTTTCGTTCTGAAGGAGTTTTATACAAGAATTATTTGGTCAAAATATTTAATTCAGAAGAAAAGATTGAAAAAAATCATGGAATCTTTCCCTTGCATTTTAATTTCCGCATTTCCCAAATAATCAAAGCTAAGAACAAGAATAAAAAAATGTTCAACTTAAGCCTAAAATTAATGTAAAAATTGAAGCAAAAAATGTTAAACATTTAGGTTGGAAATTGTTTATCTGTAGCTTTGAAAGGTCAAAGCAAACAAAGAAATGTTAAATATACTTACTAATGAGAAATATACATAAATAAGATAAATAAAAGAAAAAACAAAAAATATATTAAAGTAAAATGAAAAAATAAATTATATATACACTATACTTATGTAAAATGTATTTAAGCATATAAAATGAGTTGTAACTGAGGCATAAAATTAAATAAAAAGGAAATTATATATATGAATATACAATATACCTATCTATATATGTATATGAGCAACAGAGAAATGCAAAGTGAGCAAATTGAAATAAAAACAACAAACATTAAAAATTATGTGTTAAATGCTTAATTAGCAACCAAATTAAACATCCCCCAGTTCCCCTTTCCTATATCATCAGTTTACTCTTCCCCTACTCACCTTACTCCGAAAACAATAACAAACAGCAATAACATTAATAAACAATTAACCTGAATGCTGTGTTTTTTATTTATTATATGTTATTAATTTTTTTCTATATAAATTTTCGATCCTGCAGATGCAGATCCATTTGTCCTCTTTCCTCTGACCGCATTTTATACGCCATGCAATTTTGTTATTTTCATTTTGTTTTTTGATGCAAATTGCAACGTTTCAAGTAATTCAAACACTCAAACAAAAACACACACACATACATATAATGCACATACCATACACAATTCACATATTCAATTAAATGAGTATGTGTTAGTTTGTGTATGGAATGGGGCGTGGCAGTTGCATTTCAATGACACATTGAAACAAACTTTTGTCATGCATATTTCATTACGATTTTTAATCAACAATTTAAGTGCAACATTGCACATTGCAAACGATGTTGCCATGGTTAATGATGATAATTGTGTGGGGAGGGGGAGGTTTCGACCAATTGATGAGTAGACTGAAAGTGGTTGGTTGATCTCGAAAGCTTATTGATAATTTAACTACGAATTTGTATTAAAGGTAAGTGCACACATATGTACATATTCCAAAGGGTATTTAAATTACAAGAAAAAGAGTTTCTGTAAATATCAAAATGGACATATTTTACATTTTATAATGTAATTTGCATAGTTTTCTGTATACCAAGTCCAAGGCCATTTTGCATAATGCTTTTTCTTTTGTATTTTGCCTTGCCTTGACTTGAACATTTCCAGTCCGAGCTCCCTTTCAAAAGTAATCGATGCTTGAAAATAAAATTTAAAAAATTTTTAAATCATAAAGTTTTATAATAGTTTTATTGAATAATTATATGATAAAATTATGTATATGTATAACAAAACTCTGACCTATTAACAAAAGTACAAATTTTCAGTTTGATTTTGATTTAGATTTGTTCTAATCTAATAGAGCAACGTGCGTGATTTTTCCCTATAGCTTCAACATTTTGTTTCAAAATCAATTAACATTTTTTGGAAATAACACATTTGCTTTACATTAGCCGTTGAGTTTGTTCATTTTGAATGTTTGCTGATCTGAACTTTAAGCAATTTAAGTCTAAGTATTTTCGAAAAATATATATGTTTCCATTGTAGTAAATCTAAGCCCTAAAAACCGAAATTTAGTTAAATTTTGATTTCTAAGAATTTCTTTGCCACCAAAAAATTATGAAATTACAGATTCGCCACTGATTTTGGTCAACTCAATAATAATGGAGCTATCTAAAAAAATATTTACGCAAGTTGTAAAATCCATTGCAATGGAAAAACGAAATGAATTATTCCCGAGTTTTAAGACTTGTACATAATTTGTTAAATCAAATTACGTTACCATAAGAAGCTTAATGAAAATCGAATAGTTTTAATACTTCATGTTTGATTATTTCGATTGAATTTCCGTTTCTCAGTGTTCAAATCAACAAAAATTGTTATAAAGAAAAATCCATTTAATAAGTGACTTATGAAAGTGAATTTTTTGTTGCTTCGGATTAAAAAAATGAACAAAAAGAAGGAAGAAGAAACAGAAGCCAAACAAAATGCGGAAATTGAATTGAAAGACACCAAAAAGTAACAAAAGGAAGAGGACGACTGCAGATGCTTGATGAGGAAACAAGTTAAGGAGAAAAAAAAAATAGAAAAAATGGAATCAGGTTGAAATCGCGACACAAGATGTCAATTTCATTACGACCAAGGGACGCAGAAAAAGGACTCATCTGCATAAAAGGGAAATTATATTTTATTTCATTTTCTTTTTTGCATTTCTTAGCCCCCCTAAATGGCAATTGCATCTGCTTGGACAAAGTTTTGAGTCACAGATAGAAAAAACGAGAACGAGAACGAAAACGAAAAATATATATGGAAAACTACTCGAAACAATTTCCGTAGAGAAGTAATGCAAAAGATGAATAAGAAATTTGTCAAAGTTAACAAACAAACCCAAATGAAGTGGCCAGAAAAAATATTGTAGAAATGGGGAAAAAATGTTTTGGGAAATGCATAGGAAAAACACATCTCTTTGATTAACCCATTAAAGCCGCGAGGTCCTCCATACATTTTTCCTTCTTATCCAGCGCCATTGTTAAAAAGTTTTTCCGAAATGCAATGCATACTTTTAGGCTAAAAAATGAGCAAATTTCTTTGTGCATGCCTAACAACAGAGTTATGCGTTTACTTGTGGACTGGCAAGGGGGCATCTCCAATAATGGAAGGGGCACACAAAAAATGGAATGTGTGGGAGTGTGGGTATGGAAAAGTTTTTGTGCGGAACATGCTTGCCATACTTTTTATCTGGCCAACCAACCAACCAATTCTTTGGGCTAGAGGGAAAGAGTTTATTAAGAAGGAAGCAAAGTACAAAAGAACTTAGGAGTATACATAGTTACTAGGGGAGGGGTTTGGGGGTAAACATCCTTTCCATGCAAAAGTTATAAGTGCATTTCGCATAAATGGAAAATTGTTCAATTTATTGAAAGAACGTGGCTAGCTAAGGCATAACTTTATGAAATTGAAAAGATAAATAAAGATAATTTCTCAAAATATTGGTCAATTTGGTTAACCTTTTACTCTTTCTCCCTCCGCAGCTCTCCACCCCCAACAGCCATTGTAATGGCCATAATCGAGGCGAATCAAATTTGATTTGAGAACCACAATCATAACAATAAGAACAATCCAAGGACAACATTTAAAGACGATAAAAATATCAACCAACCATCCAACAATAAAACATTCAGAGGCAGCCAAGTGAGCGCTCCTCGAAGCATTGTCCAAATGACATCAATAAAATATTTAAAGGAACTCAAGAGAAGAATGAAGGCGACAGTGAGAAGGAGGGCGTTTGTCTGCCCCATTCACAGGCGTCGTGGCCAACATGCTTAACGGGATAAACCAGGACGCGTTCAGATGTTGAATGAGAACTCACTTGAGGTGGAAGATGAAGCTCCACAATTCCGACTCGTTCTCGTTCTCGTCTCGTTTTCAACTTGACTTTGAAGTGGAAATGCTGGAATTTGAATTCAATCGCAATTGCAATCGTTATCATCTTCCTCCATCCTCCTCTTCGCTGCTAACCCAGCTATAACTGGCTTTTTACTGCGGCTTCGGCATCTCCTTGGCTATTCCGCCTCGACTTATTTGTTGTGGGAAGCGGCTTAGACTCTTGTTAGCAACGTCTTTCAGCTGTTTACGGGTCTCAGACTATAGAGAGAAGGCGTAAGCAAGCGGTATAGATAAACGGGGGGCGTGGCGGACATAAGTTTGTTTTGCCATTGAGTTGATCCGCTCTAGAAATCGCGGACGGACAATCAGAGGAAAGGACACTTTTACTACGAGATGGGTTGCTGATGATAGCACAACCAATTGAGATGGCCAAATTGGGGGCAATTGGAATGGGGAGAGGCACTTAAAGGGTATGCCGATTGTTGTTGTTGCCTTTGGGGTTTGGTCTATCACTTTTGATTTTCTCATAATTTCTACTCTGCATTTCTCAATCTCGATGAGTTTTTTTCATCTTGTTCCGATGAGATTTACATATTTTAATCAGAATTCGAAATCGACGATTTCCCCAAGGCAATCAATTTGCCCGACTGATTTTTCTTTTCTCTTCTAGTCTACTCTAGCTAACGGTTTAAATTTACATTTAAAGGCTCAGTTTAGCTGGACTTTGCTGACGCGACTGAGGCTTAGTAGCTCTCGAGGAAAATGATAAATGATTCCTGTTGCTTTTATTGCCGAATGACAAATTTGCATTTAATTTTAAAGTGTCTGTTGGTATTTATAGCCAAAAGTCATTTCAATAAAGTATCAAATTATCGTCTATGGGCCCATGGGCTACTCGAATAATGAGTTAACGCCCCTAATGGGCGTGTATCTGGTGTCCCTTTGAAGTGGCGGAAGAGTAATTTGAGTTACCCTACGGCTACAATCTGTAGTGGAAATGGAAGTAATAAAACATTTAGCCATTCATTTAACAGACTTATAAATTTTAATTAATTACTGCCTTTTGTTTATTATAAGGTAAGGAGTAAGACCTAACTAGTAAATTGTCTTCGGAATTCGCTTAGAATTGTATACTCTCTTTTCGAAAGAGAACTATTAAATTTCATTGGCTCTTCATAGTTGAGTTCTCAGAGATTTCTCAGGCTCTTTATTTTGTTATGCTTTTGTGGAAAACTGTCGGGCAATTAATGCAATTATCACATTTAATATCCTGACACAATGCATATGAAATTTTCCTCTTCACTCGGTGGAAATTCAACCCACACACACACACTCAGAGAGAGAGACACAAATATAGCATAACTTTTGAGGTTTGTCTCGGCAATGCTCACTTGAAATTCTCTGGTGCCAACAGCGAAAGATGAGAGGTGAATAAGTTGGCTCTATGCTGAGGAGCCAGAAGTAGGAGAAGGTGCAGGCTGGGCTATTCAATTACACCTGCTTACGAGCTTTACAATGCCATTATAAATGTGTGTGTGTGTGTGTGTGTGTGTGTGTGTGTGAGTGTAGGTGTAGTATGTGCCTCGTCTCGGCTGCTGGGAAGTTTGCCAACAATTTTATTACGTTTTCGTTTTGTCGACACTTCTGGCTGCTGCGGTTGCTTATTACTTAGGCACTCCCGAAATCAGGATGAAGAGCAGTACAAGAAGCAAGCGGAGCAAGGAGTGCGACTAGCAGCTCCTGAAAGTGCCAAACAATAATAATTACAAAACCAACAACAATCACAGCTCGACACTAACTGCAACTCCTCTCCGTCTGCCAGCGAAAAGTTTTTCCGGTGCCAAGAGAAAAAACCAAACAAAAAATACAACAAAAAAAAAATTGTTCAACGTCAGCGGGAAATGCCGCATAAAACATAAATGAATAACAACAACAATTAGCAAAAGAGAGTGAAAGAGAGAGAGAGAGATAAAGAGTGAGAGTAGGAGCGAGATAGAAGGATAAAGACAGTCAGCGCACTTTTGCAATTTGGCAACTAGGGGAAAAAACTTTTGGTTATTAAATTTTCAATGTGGATTTGAATTGCTCTCTGCCAAACTCCTCCATTCTTCTCCCACACCACTTCCTCTGCCTTGCCCCCATTCAGCCTATGTTTTGGCTAGACGCAAAGTGTTGAAACATGTTATGCCACAACAAACACGAAGAAGAGAATTCTGTTCCCTCTCTACCCCTTCATCACGCTCCTTTTAACTCTCATGCTTTCTCGTGGAGATTTAATTAGTTTTTATTACAGAAACAAGAGAAAAAACAAACCAGGAAATGTTTTGCCTAGCATATGGATTATTTCCCTCTCTTTCTAACATTGTCTCTTCATTTCTTCCTTTCTTTCTGTCTCTATCTGTGTTTAGTCTTTCACTTGATAGTTTCATTTTATATTGTCTGCACTTTAGAGGGTATAATTTTATGTTTGTATGTGTTCTCTTTTAGCAGTCATAACTATTTAAATGTTGCTTTATGTTGCCATGTGTTCAGGGACTACGAAATGCAACAAGGATGGAAGATGGAGATAACATGGATGCAATATCAGGGAAAATTTCATATTCGCGTGGCTCTGTGAGTTTTACTGTCAAGGACATGGTAATTTGCGAATCAGGGAAACTATTAGCCTTAATTGTTTATCTTTTTGCATGGCAGGATCAGCATTAATTAAGAAAGAGAGCGAGAAGGACTAGGACAAAGAGATATTTTACAGACATTATTAATAAATAATTACAAACTATGTAAGAACATTGTATACTTGAAGAAGGAAACACAACCTTCAGTGACGGATCTAAAAAACATTTTTGGGAAATGTCCTATCCAAAAATTCATATTTTTGGCTTTAAAAATTATAGCATATAATTTTCCCTTTTTGGCATTTTGTCAGTCAATAACATCATCTTTTCGAAGACTTAATTAAGAAACAGATGTTTCTGGAAGATCCTTGGACTCCTCCCTAAATCGTTCATTGAGAACCTTCGTTTCTTGGGAGTTCCCTTTTTTGAGAAAAATTCTCGATTCGATGTTTTTATAAACAAAGAGCATTCTTATTTGTCATTGGAATTCCTTTGTGGACCAAAGCTAAAGTTCGAAAATCTTTCAATCTTTAACATTTTCCAACTTATTAAACTGATAAAAATGTAGCAAATAAAGCAAAAGTATTGGCAACGGTCTCCTGTTTTCAAAGACAAACTTAAAAGTTCAAGCAATAAAGGTAAATTGATTAATCTTATATAGATGTTCTATGTATATTTACTAATTGTAAGTTAAATGCTTGGAAATTAGGTTAAAAAATCATTTTAAATCACAAATTAAATAAAAATTTCTTGCCTTAATTTTAAATACGATCAATTTCTGTATTTTCCGTTTGGGTAATTATCCTAGAGAGGATGTGAGAGTCCAAAATATTAAAATTATGTTTTGTTGATGGTTGTTGGTTTAAGTATATGTATATGTACATATATAGAGGATATGGCAACCTAGTGATGTGAGGTTTGGCCTTAAAAGAGAGTTTGGCCTGGTGTGGCATCTTTGTGGGAGAGATGCGTGGAGATCTAGTCGAGTCGAAGCGTAAGGTGTGACAGTGAAGTTTAGTTTTGTAGAATGCACAATGCACATACCTATATGTATATTAATTATATTAATAAACTCTATATATTGTCATCAATCAATAATCTTTATAGATCTAATAAAAACACATTATAGTTATCACCTCTAAATATACAGGCAATGGCAATTCAAATATTTTTCTGCAGATATAATTTTAATTACTTCGATAAATAAGTCATAGCCTTGCCTCGGATCGTCTTATGAGTTTAACAAGAACAATTCGATCAACTTAAAAAAAAAAAAACCAAACATCATAATGAATTGCAATTCTCGGACAAATGATGGCAAATATTTGTCTAATTGTATGCAGTATATCATTTTGGTTTTAAACTTCCGTAAAAGTATCTCAATAAGCACCACACTGAATGAGAAATGACAACAACAACTCGAAACGATAATGAAAAAGTGGGGGAAAAACAAAAATTGTATGCAAACTTTGCCACTAAATTCACAAATTGTTGAAGTTTTTAAGTTTTTGGCAGTGTGCAGATTGGAGAAATGGCTTGGAAAGGATCAAAGGGTAACAGAAGAAGTAACTATTCAAAAACAGAGATTTTCCTCGTATATATGTATAGGCGGAATCAGGAGATAAGAGAAGGGCAATGGGTTTGGGGGAGGGGAAGCCGGATGGTTTTGTCGATTTGCTCAGTTTGTTGCTGAGAATGTTGATGCCTTCATTTAACTTCTAGTTGGTCAAATTTTTTGTTGTTTCTTGTTGGCTTTTGTTGTTGTTGTTGTTTTAGTTGGCTTAGTTGAGTTATTAAAAAGCAATTTGTGGCCGTCAGTTGAGTACAATCTGTGGTTGTGGGTGTATGTGTGTGTGTTTCTGTGTGTGTATGTGCATGGCAGATTGAGCGTAAACGCAAATGCAGCTGAGCCAAAAAGTTGGCAAAACTTTGATTTGATAGGATGATGGTCTAAAAAAGGTCTAAGTCAACAGCTCAGCTATGTTAATGTCCATTTTAGTGCCTAAGGCTATTATTTTTCAAAAACGAATAGCAAAACAACAAAGTCTAAGCTGTTCGTTAGGGATGCTCACTAACTTGGTTCTATGGATATCAACTAGGCCGTTAATAGTCTCTATTAATCTTCCATCGAACACTTTCGACAATTTGGGCCCAGCTTATGGTAATTCATGAATACATCATTCATTACAAAAGGCTTCGTTAAATAGTTTTAACTGTTGTGTAAAAAAGGTTAAAAGATTAAAATGAATTTCATTGACTTTAAATAAGAAGTTTAACCAATACATATATACATATGTTTGTATTTACTTGCATAGATTTATACCTAAATATGTAAAACATGAAAAGGCATACGCATAAGTTCTAATGATAGTAGTTTAACCAGATTAATATCGACTGCAGAAGACTAACATAATTCTACTTTATCATAACATAACTCTGGCAAGTCTTTAGAAAATCAGAACCACAGTAGTCTTAAAAAACTTCTTAACTGAGCTAATGTATAAAATGCTTTTTCCTTACTTTGGTCAAGTATGGCAGGCATATGGAGATCAGGTGTTTGGTTTATATTAAGTTAACAGACTACATATTAGATATTCTTCTTCGGGTACTAGAAATTTCCATCATCCATGTAAAATTTATTTGCAATCAAAGAATAGCAATTTAATTTTTTTTTAGGATAACCGATTCTAGATACTTTTGTATATATGTACATATATGACATTAATTTGTTGATGGACATATGTATTATATAAGCAGTCATCGGTAGATAAGTTGTCTAAGTGGCCCAGTCCGGGTTCGAGTCACAGGCTAGTATAAGAATGTTGTTTTCGTCTAAGCCGAAGGCCTAGTTGCCAGTGCTTATAAAATATAGATAACTATATCCTATCCTAATAATAATAATTGTATTATGTATTTCTAAACTTCAAATGATGTTTCTCACAATTATGATACACCGTTATTATCGACAAATATGCAATCAATGTTTTTACCTAATCTAATTAATGCTTGAATATGATGAATGATATTTAAATTGAGCTACATGACAGGTTCAGCTACTCAAATTTTACAGTTGTTCTTACGGTAGTTACATTATATTAATATAGAGCTGTTTCCTTTTTCAATTCCGAATAAATTTGTTGAAATTAAAATGGTATGTCGATATGTTTCTCTTCTTTCATTTTTAAATTAATTTATCGGCCTAATTCAACTTCAAATCTTTAGGTTTTTAGGCTTAAAACTTTTTAGTCAATGCCAAAACCTTTTAGATTTTTGAATTTAATTTTTCAATTTGAAAAAACATTTGGATTGCAAACGAACAGGAGTTCATATTAGTCTAGATGACTTATCTAGATTACAATCTCCTTGAAATTTAAGCAAAGAGTGCGTTTAGCTGGTTGAAAGTCCATGTTCAAAAATAATATTACTTTATTATTCAGTTTCATTCCAATAATTCTGAAACGGAGAAATATTTAGGCGGATATATGGACTATATGGACTGCACCGTAGAAGTTGATCAAGAATGAATAGAATAATAATAATGACTGCATAAGGTCAGAAATATTTTCTCCTTAAAGTCACTCCAATCTCATCAACTATGCATGATTATTTAAAATCGAGAGTTGCCAGACTGCCCGAAAATACATGACAACGTTTCGATAAACACGTAATTTTTTTACGATACAAAAAATTAACAACTCTTCCCGTCAATCAAACTTTTTGCAAAATCTAGTCGTCTTAGCTTAGCATCTGTCAATAGAAAATTGTAAGGGACTATGAAAAAGACTGCAATTCAGTGTTTCACGTGAAATTTTGCTAAAGCTACATACTTTGTTGTAAGGTAATTAATTAAATTAATTTATTACATAGATTGAGTTAAAAAAAATATTTCCTTCTTAATTTTAAATCAACTAAAAAACAAGTAACCCAACGAAATGGCAAGCTCATCGAATTCTGTAAATTCCCTTCGTGTGGAAACGGAAGAATCTCAGAATACGGCCCAAGATCAACCAGTTAATTTGGAGGCGAATTCGAGCACTAATAATACTGATACTCGTGCATCTTCTCCTATGGGACGCCGCGGTATATTGTTTATACGACTGATAGCCCGTCCACGTTCAGTTACTATTGTCTTGCAATACATTCCCCCTGAGAGACTCTACCAAACTCGACCGACTTTCAATATTCCAGAGGCCATTCGAAGAACATCTAATTTTGCTGATAGACTTCAACATTATTCAAGAATTTTATCGATGCGATCCCGAAGAATTCATTTCACCATGAATAACTTTGACTCGTCTGATGATGAAGATGGTGAAGGACATCCAGCCGAGGGAGCAAACAGGCAGGAGCCACAAGTTGAAGAGTCCCAAAACGGGAACAGTGGGGCTTAGCTTCAGTCAAGAGACATATGTATATATATATTTATATGTACGTCTGCACGTCCAACTTTTGCGAGAAGAAATCTCGCAATCTACTTACGCAGAACCCACAAAATTTATCCATAAATTTCAGACGGTAACTAAACAAAACTTGCTACCCCCCAGTAACTCTGTCGGCAACTACTAACTTAGCCAAAGCCAACTAGAAAAAGCACAAAAAAAATGTGTAAAAATAAAAATGGCCATGCAAATAAAGCGAAAATCATTATCTGCACATGAAAATCTGGTTAACTTCGTTTAGAGGGAGAAACTTGCAGGTAAAATGCAAACATTTTTCAAATTGTAGTCAAAAAGCCAACAAATAAACACACGCGAATGCAAATTTCGCTGCTTTCGAGAAGAAAAAAATATATATATTGCCAAGTGTTGAGAGAGCAAGCCGGAAAGCAAGAGGAACCAGGACCAAAAAGGAGTGGAGTATAGTTAGGTGCCAACAAGTTAGCAGCGCTGAAAGTTTACCTTCTCTTTGGGTTCGGTTATTTTTTTCCCCTTTTTTTTTGTGAGGGGGCATCCCATATATTATGTTAGTCAAGGCAGCTGGCACCTAAAGCAACTGCAACAACAATGGCACTTGCATTAAATAACGGAAATGAAAACAAAAGACTTCAACTTCCGGTAGGCGTTGGAGGAGGAGGAGGAGGAGATAGAAGTAAGTTGGCTTACTGCAGCAACAGCAAAATTGCACTCAAGTGAAAGTGGAAAATGGCAATGTGGCTTCTGTGTTGTTTGCCTCTCGACGCTTTGGTTTGATTGCATTGCCAGGTGAGGAACCCACAAGGGAGTTGCCCCTCCCCCGAGCCCCTACCCTTATGTGGCATAAATAATTTGCAGTCAACGGTAAAACAAATGCCGAGCAAAGTCGGCACTTGTGGCGCCTCTCGTTCTTCTATTTCTCAGAGGTCTGGAGTGTTGGATGGTTTCCCGCTGGAAAACATGTCCCGGTCCCGGTGGTTTTTTCTTTGTTATTCTCATAGAATTTAAGCGAGTGTGTGTTGGTGTGTTTCAGAGGTTTTTTCTAAATAATATATATGTATATAGATTTGTTTGCTCGTGTTGCTCAAGTGCAAGGACATGATGCACAGGCAAACGCGAGTCTTCTATGTCAAACATACTCTACAGGGAGTTTGCCTATTCGTAAATAAGAAAAAGTATTGTTAAATTTAAAAGAAAATCGGTTGAGTTTTAAGAAAAATTAAGTCACTGCTCTCGTTTCAGTGCAAGTTTCTTTTTGGATTTTAAATAAAACATTAAATAACATAATATAGTCTTAGTTAAGCCGTTTTACTTTGCGGCTTAATAGAACCAATTAGCTTTGCCCATAATAGACTAGAGTTCTCCAAAACTATTTATTTCGTTGATGCATAAATTTAAATTCCGAAGGGAGATATTAGTTCTATATTGTTTCCTTTAACCTTCATATTATATTAATGCAAAGACACTTCTAAAATACGATGCATATATAAATGATAATTAAGGAATGATGGCCATTATCTGACTACAACAAAGGCTCGATCTATTTGCAAAGTAAGCATATCATATCTTTTAACGTTTTTTTAGCGTTAGTTATTTTTAAATTTTCAATATGTGCAATATAAATTTGAAACTTTTAAAGGAAGTTTTATATTTTTAATATCAATTATTTCAATATTACAGGATTCGTATATTTCAAAATGGACCAAATCTTTAGTATAATTGAGCCGAATATCGACTATAAAAATGAAATAATCAATATAAAGTTTTTAAAGACTACATTAGGAATATATGACAAAAAAAAAAACATCAAACCATTACCTGACAAGGATTTCCAAATAAAAATAAAATAAAATAAATTTTAATATTTTAAAGATTCAGATTTGTGCTCAGTCTTCTCACCCAAGAGTTTCTTTCTAAAAAAATTACAGCCCTTCACATTATTACAGAATGTCCTAAACATAATCCACGTCCTATTTATCAAATAATAATACAGCCCTTCACATTATTACAGAATGTCCTAAACATAATCCACGTCCTATTTATCAAATAATTTCTAAAAAAAAATACAATTTTTCCATAATATCCAATATCAACTAATAACATAATTAAATCAACTAATATAACTTAAATATCAACAAAAGTATAATCATATTCGACAAAGGAGAATTACCTAAATAAGCAACTCCCATTATCTCCTACCCATAATCTTTATCAGTAAATATAATTTGAAGTAGACTTACATTTTGATTTAGATTATAAATAAATACTTTTAAACAAATGTTCATTCTTTAAAAGAATACAAATTTCTTGCTAGCCAAAAACTTTAACCATATTTTCTATATAAATTAAACATTCAGACTTATAATTTTGTAGAATTATTAATCAAGTTAATTCAGTGGATTAAACATAGCTATGATAAGAAATTTCTACTTTTCGAAAAACTGGCATTTTCCAGCTTATCAAACTTTCAATATGAGGGAAAAAAGTGTTTAACAAAACAAACTAAGTTTAAATTTTGGTAAGAGACTTACCATGTCGACTTAGTCCAATTGGTTAATAGTTTTGCTATTTTGCTGTTTTGCTGGGAAAAAAAGGCTAAATAATGTGCCAAAGTGTACAAGCAGCTGCATCCTTTTCGCACGTGTTGTATGAATAAGTGGACCGAATGCCTGGATGGTTGTGGTGTGGTGAGGTGGAGGGGAGACCGACTGGCTGAATGGTTGACTTGATAACAGCGAAAATTTATAGGCAATTGAGTTGGTTGCTCGTGGCTTAATAGAATTGAAAAAGGAATTAAAGTAACTCCGTCTACCACAATGAACCAGACCAGCATGAAGTTCAAGCTCAAACTAGCAAACGGACAGTGTGAAAGGCTTTCAGCAAGTTGAATTTGTATTTATGATGACATTAAATTGCCGCCGAAAAAAAAGACACAAACAAATACCCAGAAAAAGAAGGAAAAGTTCAACAAAAAACTAAACAAAGAGGAAAATGAAGGAAAAACTGGTCCGTAACCAGGCCAAGATAAATAACAAAAACAAAAACCACTCAGAGTCGAGTAAATTGAAGATCCCCCCACTACAGCCCATAAAAATGGGCACAAAGTGTCGGACTACTTTTGCATGGTGGAATTTTCTATTCTCTTACAGACTCAAAAATTAGGTGGCTTGAAAAATTACAGCTTACTACTATTACTTTCAATAGAGAATTGATTTTAATTAGCTATTTGGATTCTTTTTGTACTTATTAATGTTTAATAAAAAATTACCTTTATATATTTGTATGTATTTGCAGAAAGATTTAGTAGATATTTTTGTCAAATAACACGAATTTTAGTTAAGGACCTCGATACAGAGAAGAGACTGTCACATTTTTTATATATAAAATTAATATACCTTCTTTGTTAGAGTATTGAAAAGGGGGTAAAAGTTTTTCTACGTCGGTCAGCTCGCTGTAGACCCCAGACTGTGGGACACTTAGTAAAATTTCCTTTTCTCATTTTTTGCCCGACTTATTTTCCTCTTATTTTCCTTCATGTTTACTATTTTATTGTTGCTGCTGCTGCCGCGAGTCGCCACCGACCGACAAACCAGCCAGAAGAGAAGCGAAAAACTTAGCGTTAAATTACTACAAACTCTCGAGGGCATAAAACCGAAAATGGAAATTTATGTCCCAATTGCATTCTGGGTTTCTCACTCCCTCACAAAGGAAGAAAGTTTTTCAGAGCCAGATTATTGGTTGGGTTTTTTTTTTGCCTCATCTTTAAAGTCAGCATCCATAAAGATTGTTCGACTAATTATATTAAATTCACATTAAAATTCATGACCCGCAAACTGCTGTAAAACACTTAACGACTGAGTCGATGGGAGAGGAAGTAGCTCATTAAGCAATATTAAAATGTAATTCGATATTTTATTGACCCTGCTTGCAGGTGCCAGCAATAAAAGCACTTTAAAATTAAATGTTGAAAATTAAACAGCAACATGACGACACAAGCGGGTCATTTATCATTGTCCTGCGGCCAGGACTAAGCCTCAGTCTCGACGATGGCGTCGACTTGGCAGGCGGAAAATCCTCCTCAGGCGATAACAAACTGTAGACTAAACTGCGCGTTGACATAGGCTTCAGATGGAAATTTTCTTTTTTTAAAGCTCGTCGGAAAATTAGATCAAATAACACCAAAAAAAATTGTTGGCTTCAACTACTCTAGAGTGAAAGGAAGAAAGAATCAGCCCGGCAAATTGATTGCCTTGGGGAAATCGTCGATTTCGAATTCTGATTAAAATATGTAAATCTCATCGGAACAAGATGAAAAAAACTCATCGAGATTGAGAAATGCAGAGTAGAAATTATGAGAAATCAAAAGTGATAGACCAAACCCCAAAGGCAACAACAACAATCGGCATACCCTTTAAGTGCCTCTCCCCATTCCAATTGCCCCCAATTTGGCCATCTCAATTGGTTGTGCTATCATCAGCAACCCATCTCGTAGTAAAAGTGTCCTTTCCTCTGATTGTCCGTCCGCGATTTCTAGAGCGGATCAACTCAATGGCAAAACAAACTTATGTCCGCCACGCCCCCCGTTTATCTATACCGCTTGCTTACGCCTTCTCTCTATAGTCTGAGACCCGTAAACAGCTGAAAGACGTTGCTAACAAGAGTCTAAGCCGCTTCCCACAACAAATAAGTCGAGGCGGAATAGCCAAGGAGATGCCGAAGCCGCAGTAAAAAGCCAGTTATAGCTGGGTTAGCAGCGAAGAGGAGGATGGAGGAAGATGATAACGATTGCAATTGCGATTGAATTCAAATTCCAGCATTTCCACTTCAAAGTCAAGTTGAAAACGAGACGAGAACGAGAACGAGTCGGAATTGTGGAGCTTCATCTTCCACCTCAAGTGAGTTCTCATTCAACATCTGAACGCGTCCTGGTTTATCCCGTTAAGCATGTTGGCCACGACGCCTGTGAATGGGGCAGACAAACGCCCTCCTTCTCACTGTCGCCTTCATTCTTCTCTTGAGTTCCTTTAAATATTTTATTGATGTCATTTGGACAATGCTTCGAGGAGCGCTCACTTGGCTGCCTCTGAATGTTTTATTGTTGGATGGTTGGTTGATATTTTTATCGTCTTTAAATGTTGTCCTTGGATTGTTCTTATTGTTATGATTGTGGTTCTCAAATCAAATTTGATTCGCCTCATTTATGGCCATTACAATGAATGTTGGGGGGTGGAGAGTTACGGAGGGAGAAGGAGTAAAAGGTTAACCAAATTGACCAATATTTTGAGAAATATTTATCTTTTCAATTTCATAAAGTTATGCCTTAGCTAGCCACGTTCTTTCAATAAATTGAACAATTTTCCATTTATGCGAAATGCACTTATAACTTTTGCATGGAAAGGGTGTTTACCCCCAAACCCCTCCCCTAGTAACTATGTATATTCCTAAGTTCTTTTGTACTTTGCTTCCTTCTTAATAAACTCTTTTCCTTTGGACCAAAGAATTGGTTGGATGCTTGGCCAGATAAAAAGTATGGCAAGCATGTTGAGCACAAAAACTTTCAGTTGCCACGCCCACTACCTACTCCTCGTAACGCATAACTTGGTTGTTAGGCAAGCATACAAGGAAATTTTTGTTCATATCGTTCACATATTTTTTTTAGCAATGCCCAGAAATATGCGATTGTTTTTCCTGTGGAATTGGCTTGGAAAATTGTCGCAAAAATATGCTAGAAATGGTAATTTGAAATGCATTTAAGATAAAATCGTAAGTTTAGCAAAAACAAAGAAAAAATTAACTTTAAATATTTTTGAACGGAAATTCTTAAATTCCAGCATATTCAACATTAATCGAATACGCTTGTCACAGGCATATAGAACGTGCCGCCAGCATATTTTCTTTTATGGAAAATCGAATACGGGGGAATCCTCTGCGCATTCAACAACGGGCAATAGGGAGGAAGAAGAGTAGAAGGAGATAGAAAGGAAGAAGAAAATATTGTTCAAGACAAGCGTAAAACACGCGCACAATTTCTGTTTCCTTATCTGTAATGATAGATGCCACGCCTACGAGCGACAACAATTTACAATAAATGGAGTTAAAAGTTACAATTCAAATGGGGTACAGATGAGGGGGCGTTTGGTGTTGGTGCAAAGGCGTGGCATGTGCTCGATGTTATTGTTGCTATTTTAAACGTGCGATAAGCCGACGCAATTTAATAGCAAAAAATAACAATAAAATACGAGACAAGGCAGACAGTCAGAGAGACAGACAGGATATGGCAGAAGCTGGCAGGAGCCTTTGCAAACAATCGAAAAATAAATGTGTGAGCCTTTGGGGCAAGGACACGCAAAAGTGTGCCGCCAATGTCGCTGCCCTTGTAGCCATTCTTCGTCCTTTCAATCCCCTTCCATTTTCAAGCTCCCCTGTCAACGTAGTCGTCCTTTTTCAGCATATGTAAATATTTGCATAAAAGGCGACAACCACCAAGAAACCAACGGAACAAAAAAAAAATCTCGACTTCTTCAGAGACAGACTAATGTGGGCATAATAGCTTTCGATTATCGAAAAAGGGGGGAGGAAGTAACACAAAGGAAGGTTTTCGTTAAGCTTTGGAAATATTAAAGACAGGAATAAAAGATTTTAAATTTAAATTGTCTTTATTTTTGTCAAAGAGTTGCTTGCAATTGCTATAAATTAGAAATGAAATTAAACAAAATTTAACATATTTTAAGATTTAAGAACTTGAAAAGCTAATGCAGGCAAAAAAAAGGCAACTAATTAAAAATATTCTAAAAGTTTTAGCCCATTATTATTTAAATTTAGAAGTCCAGAAAAAAATAATGCAATTTTGTTAAACTTGATAACTAATATATGGAAAGCATAAAAGATAAGATAATTGGATATTCCTTCTTAACGATTATTTTTTAAGACGATTTTGTAAACGTATTTTATCTGACCCAGATGATGCTCAACGAAACGTTGACCATAAATCGAGAAACACATGGTAAAATATAGAAAAATGTTTTAAATCTTTTCATACTTTGGGGTCAACATTGGAGATTTGCCTTTTAAAGGTTATACAATGAGTGGTTTAAGCCTTATACTAGGACAAACTTTGCTAAGGCGAATTTAAATTAATTAAAGCTCTGTAAAAATTAATAAATTAATTAAATTAGCCTATTAAGTTGTAACCAATAATTGGATGCAACGAAACCTGTTTTTGATTATTCGGAGAAATAATTTTTTCATACAAAATTAGAAACTTAAAAGATGGATTATTGAGAATACTGAAAACTAGTAACCACACATTTCAGTAATATCTACCTTTGATAGGTCGAAATTAATTGGCACGGTAAATTGGCTCAATGGAAGGGGATCGCATGGGGGGAGTGGTATTAAGGAGTGTTAGCCTGACACAAAAGCCTGTCAGAAATTCAATGCGCGTTGCTGCGGCAAACATAATTTCAATTAATAATCAAATCAGCAAACAGGCCACGAACTAAAACCAACTCCCACAAGCCCTCGACTTTCCAAAATTGAAATTAACATTGTGGCAGTAAGGAAGAAACACAGAGAGAGGGGATTGATGTCCTGGGAACAAAAGTAACCAGGTCATTATGGACAGCGGGTATGAGAACGAGGACGATTTTGAAATTAGTAAAAGTTTCTCTTGTATTTTTTTTTTTTTTTTTTTTTGTGGTCACAGGTTGAAATTGTGTCGACGATGTCAGTCGACAGATGACTGGTGTCTGAAAACACACAAAAATCTTTATTATTTTGTAATTAAGTGGCTTGTCAAGTGGCTTGCCCCAAGTGCCTCACCTCCTCCAGCCTAGACTCTGCCCCTCCTACGCATCACAAAAAAGTTTTTCCTTTTGGTCATTTACTTCTATGTAGTTATTATGCAGACGTCTCCGAGCAAAAAAGGAAAATTTCTGTTGATTCAATTTTGAAAAGATGCTGAAAAGACAGACGAATGAATGAATCGAGAAGTACTGGAAGATGGTGGTGGCTTGTGGGCTTAGTAGAGGGTGGTGTAGAAAGGACTCTAACTGAAAGCTATTCAAAGTGTTTGCTTTTTATTTTGATTCAACTAACTCAAGTTCCATTCATGACTTTTATATTATTTTAAGCGGTTGTCAGGAGGTGACAACAACCACAAAGTTATAAAGTCACGCAAATAAATATAATCTTGACCTAAGAACTTAAAGAAAAATGTACACACTTCTGTGGTTAGGGAACACATTAAAGTTAGAGTTAAGTGTTAAGCACTAAGGGAATTATTGACTTCAAAATTAGGAAACCTTAGCAAAATATTGAGATTCTGCGATTTACATAATTTCTTTATCAGCAGTTCATTTTCGAATTATACTTCAAGGGCAATTAGTCTTTGTCTTCAAAACCAGATGACTTTTTTTTGACAATTCTTTTCACAAATGGATCAAATTTGAGTAAACTTTATAATAAATGCCCAATAGCATTTAAAAGGCGGTTGAGTAATTTTATTATTCTTACTTATATAAATAATAACCTTTAGATTTAGATAAAGTTTTTCTAAAAACAAACTTAAAAATTTTGATCACATTATTGCAAATATTTATTTTTAAGAAACTCGCTTAAGAAATAACGAAGATATTTTGAAATCGTTTCGTCGTACTGGTCAAGAATATATATATGTACTTTATTTGTATACTAATAAATCCATTTTATACGTGATTAGTAACACAACATTTCACAAATTGGCCTAAAATAGAATATTCGATTTAAATTTTGATGCAAAATCCTTAAGCATGCCTTCAAAAGTTTAGATAATTAATGTTGCTTAGATATTGAACTTCAAACTACTTGCAAACTTTCTACTGAATTTACAATGCATTGGATTCTAATAACACTGCGCAACAAATTTTAGGCTTGAACAATTGAGTTCTACAATGTTATACGCCATTAAATCAATTTTTCCCGAGGATACCCATAATAATAAATTGGGGAACCGAAACAGCAAATTTATATTTTGAAGTGCCTAACATTAAAAACTTCTTTAAACAACAGAATGTAATTAAATGCATTAAAGTTGTATTAAATATACTTTCCATTCTTTTGGTAAAAAAAACGCAAAAAGTTTAATAGTTTTGTTGAAACTTTTGCACAAAGAAATTAAGAAATTTAATTTAATCCATTTGTATAAATTAAGTACAGGAAAAAACAATCGATTTAAAATGTAGCACAATCTAAATATAAAAAATTAAATCTAGCAAAACCAAATAGCAATTTTTTTTCTTCAGTAAAAACAAAAAATGGTCTGTTGCAATTTGATTTTTGGTTTTGCACAGTGTAATCTAAACAAAGTTCAGAGACTTTTCTGCTTTTTTTTCGCCTTTCACTTCAAATTCTCGGACTTCAAAAAGATATTGTATCTCTTGTGTGTGGCTCGTTTATAACCTTTCCTCTGCTCTTCATAGCCATCATTAGGCTATGCAGTTTTTTGCCTCCTCTTCGTCTGTCTAGATTTCCCTCATTTTCCTATATCTGTTTCTTTCTTTTTGGAAGGCTTTTTTTCTCATTTTTGGGTACATTGCACTCACCGGAAATCTCTTTCGCACTTACCGTGACGTTGCAATTTTAACACTTTGAAGTCCAGTCGAATTTGGATTTTTTTTTTGTTTTTTGCTCATGTTGGCCCTCTGGTGATGCTCGTTTCCTTTTGCAACTATTTCAACAAAGCGCAGTGCAGTTACTTTTATGTTTCGGACGTGCCTTAGAGAGACAAAAAGAAAGATAGAGAAAGAGAAAAAGAGGTGGTAGATGGAAAATCAAAAAAAAAAAAAAAAACAACCAAAGAAATGAAAAAAGAGATGAGAAGCAGAGTAAAACGAAATCGCCATCTATGATGATGTAGCACGTGTCACCATCATTTGGAACGAGAATGGGCACAGACAGAGATCCAACCAACATGACCGTCAGTCATCATAAATGTCGGAGAAGAACCAAAGGGAGAAAGGGGAGAGAGAGAGAGAGAGAGAAGCGAAGTTGCAAGCTGTTGACATGTAAGTGGCATATCAAAGGATTCTGGATTGGAAAACTCAGTCGAAATTAGTAGATAAATTAATAACGTACTTAGCTATTATTAGCATACTTTTAAGAGCTATAAATTACAAATCTAGATTTGAAACCTTTTTTTTTTTTTTTTTTTTTTTTGTGTGTATGTGTATTTAAAATCTGTCCATTGTAGGACAATAATTATTTTGGTTAACAAACATAGTATACATAACATTGAAATACAATCAAATGAGAAGCCGCTGCTGGATTTATTGGTTTGGGGTCATCTCTCTTCACTGGCCGAAGATTTGAAATCTGAAAAATTTTTTCTCTTTATATATATTATTACCATTAAATCTGGATAAGTTTCAAACTGAGTACACATATATTTGAACATGAATATAAATAATGAAGACAGATTAAACTGACTTGACTAAACTAAACTGAGACGTTAGAGAAAATTGGGCTGGTTAGTTGTACTCTTTACAATTAAAATTTATTTCAATCGAGATATGGATCTTTGATAATCAAGCATCACTCAGTTATTTTCTTAGTTTTGTCTAGTTTATTTCACTGGAAATTTTAAAAAATAAAAAAAGAAACAAGGACAAGTAAATCAAATAGATTATTTAAACACAATGTATGACTCGTTAAATATTATTAAGCTTGACTTAAAAAGCATATAATCAATAATTTTTATACTTGCTAACGACTTTTAGAAACTTTCAATAAAATATTTTACATGGAAATCAAGCCCTTAAGTTTACAAAGCAATCTAAAGCAATTCTCAAAAATTACATTTAATTCAAATTTGTCCACATTTTCTATAAAATATTCTTTAATGCAATATAAAACTTGTAATGCTTGATGAAAATAAAAAAATATATATATTCTCTTTTTCCCACTGCCCACCTACGAAACGAATTATTCTTCATAAAATATGCTTTTTGGTCATTTGTTGACCCAATCCCTCACACCATACAACCCAACTCACTACCAACAAGGACAACAAAGGGACACAGCAAAAAAGGCAACTTTATGGCCACTCAAATCTCACGCCCCCATGATTATCGCTCATATATTTTTCATGACTTTACACGAAAAATTTGTGTTAAATTTTCTTTTGTCTTTGTGGGCGATGAAAGTGGAGAAATTTCTTTGGCACATCTTTCTTTTTTTTCTCTCTTTTTTTTTTGGTTTTGTGTGTTTGCTGGGCGGATGGGGCTAACCATTGTATAATTTATGCAAATTTAAATTTCGCACTTGACGGCACCCGCGGCGATATTTGCCGTTTGCCTTTTTGGCTTTCGGCAGTTTTATGAAGGCTCTGCAATGGAGTGGGAATGGGAGTGAATTGATGGCACTGCTCGGTTTATGCTTCATACAAGTACAATGTATTATTTATAGTGGCTCATATGCCAAAAAGTATCCAATGAACGGGTGAATATTTGAAAGATTTATAACTAATTATAAATGAGTGTATGTGTGTGATGACCAAAATTTTAATGAGAATATCTAATGGATTTTGTCACTTTGTATTAATCTGGAGCCATTTCAAACTGAAAAGGAACTTCAATTCACCACCAGACATATGAATGAGATACTTATCCAAGTTAAGCCATTTATTGGCTGTCGTTTTAGGCGCCAAGTTGAAGGCATGTCGAGAATTCCAATTTCTGTTTTTTTTTTTTGTCATCTCCTTTTTACCTCCAATCTACGGTTTATAGTCGCCACTCTTCGTTCACTTATTGAGAGGCCAATTAAGCGATTATCGATTGGCTGGGCTGTCTTATCAGAATTTATGGTCCCCTCTAGGTAAACGAAATCTTATTTAGCCTTCTTGTGGGCTGTGCAAGTTCAATTAGACGCTTGACTTGATGGAAACTTATGCAATGGAATGCGATTTTAAAAAACTTGCTGACTGTGAAATTTTTAGCTTCTAATCCGATTGATAACTGGCTTAAATAGTAAGTCGTACTGTAAATCGCAACAGCTTAAAGTGAACTTCAACTTGCCATTGATTTAATCATTTATTCCCATCCAGGGCCGCGACTTTGCTGCTGTCTGTAAACAGTTCACTGCATTTCGCTGAGCCAACACAGAACGTGAGTAAACACAACAGTACTGAAAATCATTGCAAGGATATAACCACAAGGATATAGACAACCATAATAATAACAAGAACAACAACATCAGCAGAGACAGAGACAAGCAAAAGCAAAAACAGTTGCTCTGTGGTAATGGCAATGGCAACCTTTTACAGCGAAAAGGACCTTTGTTTTTATCCACACGGATAGTTGGCATTGGCAACCATGAGAAATTCAGGCTTCATCATTTTCATAAATTCTTAAAGTCACCAACAATGCTGATGTTGACGATAGTAACGGAGGACAGCAAACGGAAAAGGTGTAGGGATGGCAACGGCAAACATCATTGAAAAATTGCCAACAAACTAACCTTGTGGCCTGTGGCTAGATTGAAGAGAAAGGGCTGATAGATGCTGGAAACCAGGGAACGAGGGCAGACTGGTAACATTTACTTTACTTTGATTTCAACATGAACATGCACTTGCACAGGCAGTCAAGTGAAAGTTGCCATTGGTAAGCAACTTGAAATGCACCTGGCTATATGGCAATGCCATCTTTAAGTGCCTCCAATTCAAGTTACCTCAATAAGGTAACTGCTGAAAATACAATGGCTAGTTGAAAGCTATAGAAAAGGTATGGAATACAAATGGAATATTTGTTCTTTACTTATTTCTTGGCATAAAACATTTTGTATTTTGTAATAAAAGTTTGAGCTAAATAAATTGAATAGCTTAAAACAGTTCCGTATTAGTATCTATCTATTATTAATTGTGATTATAATGACTAATTTAAAGGATTGTATCAAAATACAGTAGATACATATAATGATAGTCAAATGACCGACCATTTTGCTTCGTTATAACCAATATTTGAAGAAAAAAAACGTTTTTTTATTTCATTTAATTTATATTGTTTGGGTGCCTTTGACAAAATCTGTAATTTTTTATTCATCGAGATTATTCGTCTTAAAACGAAATTTCTACTGCTTTAATTTATACATCATTAAATCAAATGATCAATTCACATGAATGGGACAAAGTCAAAGTAAGTACTCCGCGTATAATTCAGAGATACCTTAAAAAAAAGAATAAAAACGTTAAATTCATTTTAATCAATTGCTTAAGATTCAATAATCTAGACGATTAGATTTATATATGTACATATATTGAAATTAACTTACCAGAATAAAAGTATATTAGAAGTATCTAAAGTATTTATATTTAATTGTTTGAATTGAATTAAACAATGATTAAAACATGTTTATTGGGAAAAATTTGATTGGATCCTATGCAGACGATGCCGCTTTAATGCAATTTCTAGTAGGTAAATTACTTATATTTCAATTTAAATTTCCAGCAATTCTGAATACTTTCAATCTAAACCAAATCAAAAACAACATTATTAAATTTTATTGTATTTTAAATGTTTTTCTTACCCAACTTAATGGACTTTTCATATATTGTTACCTAACAAAACGAAAGGCAAAGCAAACATAAATCTTAAGCAAAAGTTCAGCTAAAGCAACAATTGTCAGGCATTTTCCCCTTCTTTGTCATATTAATCTCAATAACTAGCCTCACCTCGCACTCCCCAGTTCCCTCACTCAATTCTGGGATCCCTTAACCAAAACCATAAATATGTACAAACAACAAAAACTATTAAACACAAACAACGATAAGGAATCCTCTAACCGTAGAACCCAAAAACCGCAGCTTGTCATAATAAAGGACATGATGGGGATGACGCACGTTTAGATTGGCCTAGCAAACGGCAGGACGTCCAATAAAACAAAACGAAACAAATGCAGACAGCCAGAAGGAAAGAGAAGCAGGCGATGAGGAAGAAATAAAGGATATGTGAGCGGAGCTCCTGATGGACAGGGGCTAGCGAATGCTAAAGCCAAGACTTCGTCCTCCCCTTGTGTTTCCTTTACGTACGTGACTTTGTGATTTTATGAGCGTTGAAAATGCCACACGTACTTGTCCAGGATTTTGCCTTTGTGGCATTCAGCTTTCTCCCTCTTCCCGTCTACCATCAACCTTCTCCCATGGTTTCTTTCACAAAAATCCTTTTGCATTAACACTCAACTAGTGGGGAGTCTCGAGCAAATGCTTTTTATGACTGTGTTTAGTGAAAAAAAGGATTCAACTTGATTGCTCCCCAAAGAGGGAGAAAGCCTGGAATAAGTGATAGGCGAAAACAAGTCGGAATCGCAGAGAAAGAGGTAAAGAGAAGAGCAAAGCAACTAGGAAAGTTAATCTTTGGTGAATTGTCAAAACTTAATTGGAGGTTAGACGGCCATGACTTTAAACAGGCCATTAAACATAATCAGCATGAAAATAAACTATTAAAAAAATTATAGATTATTATACTTAGTTTTAGACACCACCAGCATAATATTTATAATTTAACCGCTTATTTAAAACTGTTGGTAGTTATAGTATTTCCTAGAGGTCTTAAGGAATATGACAGTAAATCAATCGAACATTAAACAAGCATTCACATTAATTTGAAATGAGTATTTCCAGTTAAAAATAGAGCCGTTTGTAGTTTGAAATATATGAAGACAGACATTTAGTAGAGCTTTTGTTCAATCAAATATCATATAGTAATTATGAGATCTATATATCAATAACGTTTATAGCGTAAGTATAATTAAGGTCAAAGAAGTCAACTGAATATAATATACATATAACATTTATGGATTTCGATTTTAATTTAAGACAGTGTAGTAATTAAAAATAAAAAGTTTGTAATAATTTTAGCGCTTTTTTTAATTTAATTTTTTAATAAACTATCCAAGCGTAGCCACTACTACTTATCCAAGAAATATCTTTAAGTAAAACTTTTAAAAAAAAACTTTAGTTTTTTTTTGCGGTTTTATTCCCTGATCATAGACAAAAATAAATTTAACCAGGAGAGAAAAAATAGGGAAATAATTTCATTTGATTTGGGGAAAAGTCAAAGAAGGCGCAAACGAAGCGGCGCGGCGTCTCTTTTGCCTTGAAACTATGCAACCAGGAGCAATTTAATGCAAAGTCGTCTGTGAAGTTTCCTTTCCCATTTCTCATCCTTGTACATTTTTTATTCTTCTTTCTCATTTCTTTGCCTGTTGTTTTTTTTTTTTTTTTGTGCTATGTTAAAGCTGGAGAAATGTTTCAAGTGCAGAAAGCAAAGCAAAGGCATTTTTATGTACGCAGAGAAAAAAAAGAAAGAAAGGAAGAAATTGAAAGACAGAGGCAGAAGCCAGTCATGTCCTTGCTGTGGCTGCCGTTGCGGATTTCCTGATGATTTTATTGGGCTGGCAGCAAACATTTTTGAGTGTTGCCAGCGGCAAGACTGCGGAATGCGCCAAACTTTTTCTTTCTTTTTTCTCACCCAAAAAAAAAATAAAACCAAGAGCAACAAAAATTTTGTTCCCTTTTGCCTTGAGGCGGACCACACACCAAAAGCAAAAAAAGGGGGAAAAAAATATGGTGTGGGGTAAAGGATTAAATAGAAAAATTGTTGAGAATTTTTTTATAGGTACATATATATATTTTTTTGGTTTTTAAATTTAAATAAAATGCTAGAAATTATTGGCTGTGCAGCTGGGCATAGCCTACTTAAAGGCGAGCCAGCTGCAGCTGAGAATGCACTAGGAACTTTCCTGCTTCTGTTTCTCTAGTCATTTTCACTCTTGTTCGGGTGGCTGGTTGGCTGCTTGGCTGGCTTATTACAACAGACAAGCTTCTGGCTACTTATGGCTTTCAAGTAGAAACCAGGCCAACACCTACACACTAACACAAGCCTTTCTCCCACACGAACACTAACTCACACACACACACACCCATTCAATATTTCGCAACAATTTTTCCTTGGGCTTTACGTATCGCTGCTTATAGACTGTGGCATGCCTTCTGGGCAACTTACTTAGCGGTTGAGTGCAAATGTTATACAAGTTTCAATGTGTGTGTGCGTGTGTGAACGGGTACTTATGTGTGCGAGTGTGTGACTGCATACTTATGTGGGTGAGTGTGTTTTCCGAGCTCTACTAAGCTCCACTCCTTGCCAGCATGGAAATGTTAAATATTTGGTTTCGGTTATTGCACAATTCGTGAACGAGTATGTGATTGAAATTGCTCATGATCCCAATCAGCAAGTGAATAGTATGTGTTGAAAGCATGAAACGAATCGGAAAACCAAACCAAAACCAATAAAGAGTCAGAGAGTGAGGAATAGGGCTAAGGGGAAAATGCATTTCATATCAAACAATAGATATATTAACTGATTGATTGACTTCATATGGAACACGCATTGATTTAATAAATGAAATTATTAAGAAAAACAAAATACCCAATATTTCAGAATTCTCCATTTCGACCAATTACTCATAAATACCTTTAAATTATATTTAATTATCTTACAATCATTTATTGCATCGTTAATTATGAGTTCGTTTCCTTGTATAACTATGTCTTCCCCCCTCATTTATCATCTTTAAGTAAATCATTTCCAATACTAAATTGGTTGATTGTTCAATTCCCTTTTTTTTAAAACATTTTTATTGGACTTATTAATTTTTGAGCGATATCTTCTCAATAACGAATCCATTAAACATTGTCACATTTGTTAAGGAAGCAATTTTTCAAAAATAATTTAATTATTTTTTTTATTTCAAATGGGTTTTTTTGAAAATGTTTGCGAAAATTACATTTTAACCAAAAAAGAAAAAAAAACTGTGTAATTTTTTATAGCCAAATCATCAAACTTCCTCCTATCAAATATATCAAAGTCTGTATTTATCGATGTATTTATGTATATTTAATTTAATTTCTGTAGAATGAAGCAAATACAAATACGTTCAGTAAGCATTCATTCAATTATTAACGTACCCAATTTTGTTGTATTCGTTGATCAAAACACAGTAAATACCCAGAACTTTTTGAATTTGTATTGAATAATAGTTTGTTTGTAACAAATCCAAAACAAATTTGGAACATTTTTAAAATTCTTACAAAAAATTTTTTTGTTTAAGAAGGATATTAATTTAAACTTTAAAGCCTTTCAAAATATAAAACAAATGTAATAATTATTAATCTTGAGTTGACTCTGTAGCAAATTTTAAAAATTTTAAATCTTGAGGTTCTTTTTTAGAACATTATAATTGAATAAAATATTTATATGCAGGATGTACCTACTTATTTTTAAAGCACAGGGAAGAGCCATAATAGTAATTATTATGACTAATTTTAACTTTAATTTTAATTCATATTACTTAAATTAATTCGGCTTAAATTTTTATTTTTATTTAAAACTTTAAAATTATAAAGTAATATGAATCTAAGCAAGTCTAAACATACAAAGAAGAACCTGCTCAAAACTATGCCTAAGTAAATATAAGCGCATGCTTTTCATGTTCCAATGTCCTTAAAAATTTCAACCACATAAATGATAAAATACAATTTTATGCACTTTTCTTTACCGCATTTGAAATGTTCTGAACTCTATTTCAATGTCATGGAGTCAAGTGATGGCGCCAAGGCGTCAAGACTCGTTAATCATTTGCCACAAGAAATTACGTATACGTCAGGTGTAACCGGTCAGATAAGCGAGAGCAAAACGGAATGGAAGGAGAAGTGAAGAAAAAAAGGGGTTCTTCATTTGATAAATGGCCTGAGTTGAATTCTCTTGTACCTTTTGGCACTATACTCTCCTTAAATTCTCATGTGTTCCATTTTGGGTTCAAGGTGACTACCTGACTTGGCATCAAAAACTGTAAACTAAATATTCAAGGTAAAATTATGCAAATGAGCTCACAAACAATTTGTCAGTAGTTCAGTTTAGAAAGGGCTGATGAGTTCCGCCAACAAACTTTACCAGACAAATCAATAAGACAACGAAGGCCTTCAATTGCAATTAAAAAGTTTTCTCTAAAGTCGAAGACGTGACTTAACGTGGATCTACTCTACTTTTCCGTTACTTTCTTTCTCTTTCTCCCCTTATTATACATACTAATTAGGCAAATAAAATCAATAACATCAAATCTTTTATTGACAAATGCAATTTTCCAAGCAACTGAAGATAGACAGGGGATAAAACAAAAAAAATACACGAAATTTCTTACTATAAGAAATCAAATCAGATAAGACTTAAAAAGCCAGACATAAATGGAAGGAGAATCGATGGTTGACTTACCACACTATGACTGGATCTGAAGATGGAGCTTGTTGTTGCATTTTTATATGCAGCAGCCTGTTGGATGTCTGGCATGTCATTTAACTGTCAGTTTGTCTGTTTGTTTGCGTCGCCTTTGCTGTCGCTTAAATGTCGCCAGAAGGAGTGCCATGAGTAGCAAGAGACACCCATGATTTAAAATGAATAAACGTGCCATATGTTGGATATGTTGCGGTTGCCATGAAGAGATAAATACATGGCATAAGAAAAGCGCAAATATGTTAGTAGATTAAGGGACAATATGTCGGCAATGATTTAATTAAGAGCCAAGATTGTTATTGTTGTTCTAATAAAAGTTAACTCAATTATTAACAATAAAGTTGGGGTAAACTAAAAATATTTTGTTCAATTAAAAAAAGCATTACTATGTTTTTAGAGTCATGTTTGATTACTTAAAAAGCCATTTTGAGCTGAAGATTAGTTTTAGGCAACACAAAAGATGTTTAGCTATTTTAGGAACAACTAAATTTGATTGACACATTAATAATAGGTATATATTTTTTGTAAAATTCAACTATATGAAACTCATCTTTGGATTTCCCTCATTGAAGTTTAAACCTAAGACAAAGCATCGAACTTTTTTCCTCTAGTTTCAGAAACTCTGTATTATGAAAACCCACCAATTAAGTATGTATATATAGATTTTTAAATTGTTAATTTTTCAAAAACTAATAATAACAAATAGTTCTAGAACACAAAATTTCAAAACATGAACAAAAATTTTTTTAAATACATTTTTTTAAAAGAAAGAAAATTAGAGAGCATCTTTTACATGCACTTTTTGGTAAGCTGATTAAAAATTTGAAGTTAACCTTTTATTTTAAAGTTGGGCAAAACAGAGGACTGACATTTAAAATAAATGGAAACATATTTTAAAAGACTGTGTTGATTATTTTCATTTATCTATTGTAAAATTTTCATTTTCCACCAAATTATTAAGAAGCAAAAGCAAAATGTCCCGCCTTAAATTCAGCAATGTCAAAAAGCGCAGCTGTTGGCCATTTTTCTAACACTTGGTCTATAAGCAAAAGACAAGTTTTCATTACATGGCACACACACAGACGCTGATAAAAAGCCAAAAGACATCTAGTGATATATTTGAGCGTATAAGTGGTCTGTGTGTGTGTGTGTGTGTGTGTGGCTTGTATTGTGCGTATGTGTGTGGCATAACATTATGATGATGACGTTGACAGGATCTACGCACAGGGCCAGACGACTTGTTCCACCTCAGACGAGCTTAACTCAGAGATTTTGGTTTGACTTGGCTCTTTTTTTTTTACTTCTTTTGGGCCAAGGCGGAAACGTCGTTGAAATCGCAAGAAAACTCATCTAGAAAATTGTCAAAGTGACAGCTGTGCGAAAGTATTGTGACATGTGTTTAAATGAGCTGCATTTTGTGGAAACTCTCATACGATATTATATATACGTAAAAGATTTATATATAAATATATATAGACATGTACTTTTGTAAAGCTTTAAAGTCACTTTCAAGTCAACTTAATTTTATTTTGCATGAACTTTTTGAATGCCTAATGCAAACATTTGTGTTGTCTGACAGACATTTGGCAAACAAACATACAGCATACTCAGGCTAAGCTACAATGGGCTGGGAGGAGTTCGCATGGATGAGAATGGCAATAGGCCCAGTATCCTGTGGAGCCTGCATAATTTAAATGTTCCATGTACAAAGTTAACTATTTTTGTGGTGTGCCAATGGATTTTTCGTTTGTTCGTTGAGTTAGCGTAAATTTAAACAAGTTGGCAGAGCTGCCCTGGCCTGCTTTTTCCTGGCTGGTCCTGTAAAGGATCTACAATCCCACTGTCCGACACCCACAGCATCTCTTTTCGTTTGGCTACAAAATAGCGGCCGCACCAACTAAATTATCTGCATTGTTTGCGTTTGTCGTTTGCTCTTCCCTCTTTTCGGCTTTGTTGCATTTTAAAAGTGGTCCTAGCTGCTAGGATACCCCCTACCCGCTATCCCTATTCCCTTCTTTTTTCCCTCTCGTTTCACTCGAAATTCATTTAGTGTGTTGGGGCATAAATTTCATGGCTAAAATATGTTTCCCGCCTGGCTTTATGGCTGCCGGGTAACTAGTTTCTCCTTTCTTTTCTGTTGGTTTTTGGTGGTCATGGCTTGATGATGGGCTAACTGGTTTATTGAAATTTCAGTCGGGCATCTAAAATGAAATCAATTAAGATGAAAGGGCGCTGAAAGGGAACAGAATTTACATAGTGGCTTATATGTATATGCATTATACATGAAGGTAATTGAAAGAGATAGTTGGTAAGAGACGATAAAAAAAAATAAGGACGAATCATTTATGAGGCAGAGTGGTTTCGTTATGTGAGTATGCACTTTTTGTTTTCCTCAAAATTAAGTTTAACCATCTTCTTTTTTAAGTTAACTTATGCTTTTTTTTCTACAATCGTCTTGATTACTATAACCCTTAAAGGATTCCTTTTCATTGTGTTTTTTCCCCTTCCAATCTTTTTCCATAAATGTCATCTGACCATGAATTCTTTTGTCCTAGTATATTATAAATATATTTTCTTCTATTTCACCTTGATTTTGCCTAGGAAGTACTTTTCTTACCTTTAATTTCTTTTATCACTTTTTTTTTGTTTTTTTCTTTGTCTTTCGTCTTTTCTTCCTCTATTTTTGGTTGACTATTCTTTCCTTTTTGTTCTTCTCTTTATTTTGTTCATTCCATTATTTTCCTTTTTCTGCCTGCTTGTTGTTTTACTACCTTCCTTTAGCTTTCACTTTTCTTTTCCTGTATAATTTCTTTCCTCCCTTTTCTTTGCTTCTTTTTACTTTATTATTCGTAGATAACTTTTATTTCCGCTTAAAGTTGTTTCTTTTCTTTCATCTTTCCTGCGATCGTAATAAAATGGGTCTTCCTTCCTTCCTTCAATTCTTGCTCCCTTTTCTCTTTATTTTACTTTCTTCTCTGTTTCCTCTTAATTGCAATCCTTTTTGCCCAATCCATTTCATTTGATCATAATTTGTTTTCTGTTTCCTTTATCTTTCTCCTTCTTTTTCTTTTCTTTAATAATACCCAATTTTGTTTCTTATACTCTCTTTTTTCCTTATACCATTCACTTTGCGTTCTTCTTTCTTCGTTTTATTTCCTTTTTCTCTTCTTTCCTATTATTTTCCTTCCTTCCTTCTTTCCTAATCCATTTGTAGACGAAAAGTTTACATTAAATAAATTAAAACCCAAGAAGTAGCACTACACACAAGTTCTTCATGCTTATTTCTAGTTTAGTAGCATAAAATTTCATAACAAGAGCATAAGCCGGAAGTAGGAAGGATGCGCTTCTTTGTGGTGTCCTATCTACTCTATATCTATCTACATTCACAAAGATGTATGTGGGTGTGTGTGTGTGTGGATATTTGTGTGTGGTTTCGTAGGAAGTAAATTTCGTTATCGTTTATTATTATTATTATGCGCGATGTGTGAAATGTCTGAGTTCGCTTGTAAGATGCCCCTCTTCCTTCGTCTCTCCCTCTGGCTTCGCCGCGTCGTGTGGTGTTTGTGTTGTGACGTGGGAAATAAATTTATATTCATAACACACTACAACATAGAGGATGATGTTACGGGTGGCGGCAGTGGTGTTGGCTTGGGGTAACTGAAAGGAGAAGAGGGTGCCCGGTATGCATACAAAGTGCTTTATGTGTGCCATACACAAGATGCTGAAAGATGTTTTTGGTAGATGGTAGCCTCTTGTAGCATTTCATCAACTCGGAGACTTGCAAGTTTTTTGATTAAGCTCAAGTGGAGTCTTCTACCAAGTTCTTTTGGGCTACATAGCATAGCTTATTAAAGCGACGAGCAACCACTGAGGGAGCGACCATGTGTGCAACTAATGGGATTAGCGATGCATCCAGCAGCATCTTCAATCCCTACATATTGATTACTAATTTACTTGCCAGAGATGATGTCTCCGGCAGGTCTCTGGCAAAAGCAAACTTCACATATCACGTCAGACAGATAACTCGATTTTAAGGTAGCCAAAGTTGGCTTGAAACATGCGTCCAGAAGTTGACGTTACATGGCCAACTTCGTCCTCAAGGTGGTTAGCAGTTTCCGCCGACGTCATCTCATCTTCATATAAAATGTACAAAGCAACTGGCGCAAAAGTAATTTCAGAGTCTCGGGCAAGCAATCCACATGCATTTCGCCTCCAAAATGAAGTTCCTATCAAAGTCATTCATGCACGAAGTCAAACGGCAAACGGCGCACATTGTACAACAATCAAAAAAGCGTTTTACGGAAAGTCAAAGTCGCCCTAAGCAAAACTGTAGCCTCTATTCAGAGCGTGGATTTTGGGATCGGTAGTGCGACTGCATAACTTGACATAAAAACGACTGGCACCATATCCTTGGGGGTCTACGCTTTTTTTACCAAATGTATGTATGTATGTATGTATGAGTGTTTGAAAGGGCACCTCATGTATCGATAACGTCGTTGTGGCTTTAGCGATAGTTTTTATATTTGAGTGCTAGTGAACAAGGAAGAGGAAGCGAAAGAGCCAAATGCACGCGTGACTACTCTTTCTATGTGCAGATCCCCATGGACTGCAATGCATGCAGTTAGAGAAATAGTATAGATCAAACAACGGGAGTTAAATTTTCAAAAGATTACAATATTTATAATTTGTAGAATAGAAAGATAATTGGAAAGCTAATCTGTTCAGCCTGTTAAGTGCTTGAAGAACTAAACAATTCAACTTAAAAACCTTGAAACATTTAGAAAATTACATTTGTAAGAAAAAGTTTTTGAAAATGAAAAATGGTAAATATTGTATTGACGAATTATATTTTAGACACTAATTTAAAAATTCCATTAAAGAATGGTAGTGGAAATTACATAGTAGTACTCTACAACTTATCCAAAATTCATTAAAATCGACGATTTGCTTACCTGAACTTCCCTTTGTTAGAAAGTTAAGATTCGTCGTACAATAGTTATGTAATTTCCATTATCATTACTCATAATTTAAGGAAGTGCTATAATTAGTTTTGTTTTTGTTTTGTTTTTTTTTTTTTTTTTTTTTTTTTTTTTTTTTTTTTTTTTTTTTTTTGGCACAAATCGTTTTTTAAACTTTTTTAATGCAATAGGTGCCAAAGTTCCAGTGAGAATATATTTAGTTAAACCATTACATTAATTTTAATGGAGTCTTAAATGAATTTGGTATGCATTATGGCAGTTCATAATAAAGTAAACAAAATAATATATATCTAGGAATGGGAAAAAACCCCTAGGCAAATAAGAATGCCCATGACGATATCCGTGATAATAAATTGATGGGTTAGCAATCGATCGAGACACGAAGACTTTGTGTTGTTCTCGTAAATATAATTTGTTCGATTGCCGAAATAGTCTCTTGTTTTTTTTTTTTTTTGGTAATAAATAAATATGTTAATCTATAATTAAAGTATAGTGTAGTTAGCCCTCTAAAACTTGTGAGTTTTTAATCAAGACAAATTTTGTCTAAATCTTCTAATTTCACAACACTATTAGTTTTTATTGTTTGCTACATTTTATGACAATCGATTAATAAATTTAATTAATAAGTTCCAAGTTGGGAATAAACAAATAAAACTTTTCAACATAAATTAATTTCTTAAATCATTTAAAAAATGATCAGTATTAATGGTTTTATAAAGTATTGAAACACTTTTGGGCATTAAGATTATTTATATTTAGTATGTATACATGTATAAGATTTAATCCTCTATAGCTTAAAGCACAAGCTGACCATTTTCTAAAACATTTGGGAAATTAATTTAGGTTAGATAGTTTCAGTTGTTTATTTACCACTTAAATAAATTTACAAAACTTCCACAAAAGCTTCACTATCAATTTTTGTTTAATTATATGAGAATCGATCTAAAATTCACGAGAATTAGAGTGCTTAGTTTAAATTAATATTTTTCCTAAGTATTTTCTAAACATAAAATGAATAATGTTGTCAATATATTTTATATTTTAATCGTGGTAAACATATTAAAAACACACCAAAAAATTTTGTTAAGAGAACTCGAAACATTTTTCTTACAATTAGTTATAATAATCATCCAACTTATTTTGCCTTGTGTAACCCTTCTATGGGTCTCAATATTTAATAATACATATAATACAAAGTAAGGTATAGGACAAAACATAGTAGTTTCAATAGTAAATCAAGGACTATATTATATCTGTTCTTCTGTTATCTATAAAATATCAAATAGATGGAGTTTCATAGCCGACTTTTAAATACATAATTAATTGATTTAGATAGATGATTCTCGTCAATCAAATCTTATTCTCAATGAAATAACCCCAAGTCAAGAATATTTCCAAATTTTGTAGTCTTTTTTCTCAGTGTACACTTTCTTTATGCTAGCAATGAGAAATCATGCACAAATCGAGCAAATTGCATATTTCTTACGCTGGCGACTTAATTTTTTATATGCAATATGCAGTCACAAAAAAAAAAAACAAAAAAAATAGACAACTATATATTCACATATATGTATGAAAATGTTGACTGCAGTTTCAGTTTGCCTACCTCTTTGCTTCCCACCCCCTCGCCCCACATTTGCCATCAACCTAGACCACATTCCTCCTTCTGTCTGTGTGACTTGTAAATTTCCCTTGTTGGACGCTTTCTCGAAGCAGAGGCGCTTGATTGAGCTCACGTTTCGCCGGTTTGACTGTCAGATATGGAATGCACGAAATTAAACAAAAAATGAAGAAAAAACCAACATGGAAAACTGTGTGGAGAGAAAAAGGGAGCGGAACATGAATAACTCTTTTTATTTCCCAGGGAGTTGGGGGTAAAGCTTGCCGCAATTTTTCGTTTTAGTTTAGACGTGTTTTGATATTTTATTTAGTTTTGAAATGCGTCAGGCCCAAATGAAAAGCAAATAACATACATTTGCATGTATCTACGTAAATATAAAAGGGATACATTTTCAGCCACTTCATTGTCTTTAATCAACATACCGAGGTCCTTTTCATTCAGGGTATCCTTCTCCATCCTTCTTTGCATCCCCAGTAGCAATTTTGCTTGTCATGACGTATTGTGTGGAAAACATGACTATGTAAATTTTTTTGTTACTTCTTTTTCTTGCTGTTGTATACCCACTTTTATGTGGGTCCCTGTGTTCTCTCTGACATTATACGGTATTAATGTGCAAAAGTACTGCGTTGATTTCACATGGGTAAGGAAGGACTCGACTCTGCGTTCTGTTTTGAAAAATGCTACAAAGATGCAAAACAACTGCTGGCAGTTTGTCAAATTTGATTTGTCATACATTAAATGGCTTTAAAATGACAAGGAGCTGTCGCCATGTAGCTGACAAGTAGGAAAACTGACAAGGGAATGGCAAGGATGGCCAGGAATGTGTAGAATGTATGTAAATAAAGCAAAAGCATCTTCCAGTAAATAACTATAAGTGTTGATGTGGTAATAGACTCTGGTAGAATGTATAATGTTAAGCTAGCAAGGTATTAATAATTTAAATAAAACGAAATAAAGGGAAAACCATTCAACATTTCTCAATAAGTACAATTTTCTTTGTTTAATTAATGTCTTCCAATAAATGTTAATAGTTTTATTAAGAAAATAGTATATGAAATACTCTTTATTCCATACTCACACATCGATCAAAAGTATTTAAAGCATTCACAATTTATTAACATAAATACATTGAAATATTTTCATTGTGCCTACTCTTTCATTTTATAGAGTTGTTGAATTTAATAATTATTTAGGTATTTGGTGTCCAAATTTAAAGAAAAATAAAACTAAAACTTCCCCCCAAAGGAATCATAATGTTTTTGAGAATATAGTAAAAGATGGCAAAGTTTATTTAATTTAAAAAACTGTTTTGACCTTTTTTTAAAGGAAAGGAAGGAAAGGAAGTTTTGACCTTTTTTTAAAGGAATATTTTTTGGCATTTGGTCGAAATTCGAAAGACCATTTTCGTCCACAAAGAATACAATCATTCAAATAAATATTGACGTTTAATAACATTTCCAGTAATATGTATAGATGTGAATTCGACAAAGACTTCAAGGCGAATTTTAGAAAATCTTAGCTTGACCCATTTTTTATCCTATCCTATGTTAAAATAAAGTGGCAAACAGTTTAACTTTTCATTAAAGAATGTTGTTATATTGCTTAGATAATTCCAGCGAAATTTCAATTTACACATAATCATATACCACTTGGCGATGCCGACTAGTGATTAATACTTTAAACTGATCTGTAGAGTAATCGGTTTAGTCACATCAACTCATTTAATAATGTATTGATAAAAAACCGTTTATATTTTTGTATTATCGTATTATTTTATATCATTCATTAAAGGAATGAATCATTACTTTCTTGCCCTTCACTTAAGCTTCCTTCACTTCTTAAGTATTTTAAATAATAAATAAAATTATAATCCTATCAAACCCTTCTCTGATCCGTTTTAAACGATTTCTAGATCAGCTATCGGACTTGGGAAAAGATTTTGAATCGAAGCGCAAAGTCGGAGGCACTATGACTTTTCGAATAATTGGAACTACACCTTGTATATAGTATAATTGAAAACACATTTTGGCGACTACGACCATAATATATTGATATATATTTTGCGGATTTGCCAATTTTAGGAAAATTAAAAGTTTGTGCTCCAAAATAATAATAATCGTATTAGGGCTTATAAAGATGGTGGCGAGTTTTTAAATGAACGTTTTAAAAATCAGTTTGGGAATGTCCTAGATGTATATAAAATATAGCTTTCCTAGTTTTAGTATACCTTCTAAAACCCCTTATAGTAAGATTGTTTAATATTTGGTATATTTGGTATAAAATTTTAAAACCCAATTTATAAACAAACTTAAGCATGAAGTAATTTAAATCGTAGATTAAACTAAAACCACATTTGCCACAAGTTTAAAAAAGGATTTAAATAAAAGCATTACAGTTGCCGAACTTGCTGTTAATGCTTTTAAATGCCAAGTGCACTCATATATCCTGTTTGGTCCTTGCCACATTCACTTCATCAAAAGTCACACCTGCTTCACCGTGTGTCCCGGAGCTGCTGTTGCTGTGCGATCTCATAACAACAATTATGTTAATGTGGCCCAATCCGGGACGTCAATCCAACATAATTGCTAACAAATTAGTCATGGTCACAGAGGTCAGGCCCAACCTGCTTTTAGTCACAGTTACAAATGTGTTCGCTGCTATCCAGAACATACTGTTTCTCCACCACCCCCTTGGACTTGGTGGTCGTGGGCGAAGTTTAACACACGTCGTGTAGGTGGAAAAGGACCAAGGGAAGGACCATTGTCTGACATTGTCTGTGGTTAGGTGTTTGTATCCTGGCAATTTGCTTGTCACGCTGCAACAAATGTAGACCAGGTACCAAGTCCAAGTGAAGGCTGAAAAACCAACTGTAGAGCCTTTGTCCCATTCGTGTTACCTATTTCACCCCCCTCCGGCATGGCTTTCTGATGAAGCAAATGAGTTTCATTTTCAGAATGTGTGTGTGTGTTCACGTTGGTTTGTGTGCAAAGTCCTTGCCTGAAGTACTTACTTAGCTTTGGCATCAGGTTCCAGGGTCTCTCGTCCTTGTTCATTGCCGCCAGCCTGATGCTACCCATAGCCAACTGCACTTTTGATGGAGTACCTTAAATTTATATTAGAATATTAACTAAATGAGTGGGCCACTTAAGTTAGGTGAAGTTGCTTCAATTCTCGGGGTTTGACGCTTTATGTTATGCAGCAGCACACAGTCCGTAAGAACTCTGGAAAACTTGTGATGAAGTAAATTATTATTAAGTACAAGATTCCACAAAATGAAAATAAATTATGCTGAAATTAGTAACCATTTTAGTAAAAACTCTTTGTGCTAATTTTCCAAACACTTTCCAAGAGCAAAACAAACAAAGAAAAGTATGTATTTCTTCGGCTTAAAATTATTATTCGTAGATGGAAGTTGAAGTTGTTGAATAGGGATTCCAGGGAGAACGAAATAATAACCCGATCTTCATTTGCTGAATTCAAAATATGAACTGTATTGAGTGTATGCATGTATGAAGTATTAAAATCAAGGAGGCAACAGTTGATCTTAAAAAATACTTATTTTATTGACCCACGTTTTCGGAGGTTGAAAATTGTTTATACCTAATACTTTTTATTGTTTTTCTTAAATTAATGCGGTTTTAATTTTTAGTCACTATTTGGTCCACAAGATCAAAAATAGTTCGATGCAGTTTGAAGTCTCTCTCACTCAAAAAAACATTTCAAACGAAATTTTTATTAATCTTTCAATTAGCTTTTAGTAAGCTGGATTATTCTGCAGAAAAATATATATATTCCATGGCGGGCTTCCATTTGAATCCCTTCAAAAAATTAGTTAGTTTTACCAATTGATATCAACCAAAGACCGACTTGATTTTTTTTAAGGCTTTAGGCTTTAAAAGTTATTGTAACTAACTTGGCTTTTAATATCACTTTCAAAATATTATAAATTTGTTTTGTTTCCTTTCGGAATTCAAAATGATTTTATACAAAATTCAAAAAATAGTCGGAGCCTTAAATGCCGATCGCGGACTTTACTTGGGCAGCTGCCATCTGTCAAACTGCCGCAGGAGGATCAGCTGGTCTCCTGGAAGTTTTTATCACACATCCTCTAGATGTTGTTAAGACCCGAATGCAACTGCAGGGGACACAAGCTCAACATGGAGAAGTCCTCTATCGGGGAGTCGGCGATTGTTTTAGTAAAATGTATCGCTATGAGGGTTTATCTGGTTTCTGGAAAGGCATAATGCCACCGATTGTATTCGAAACGCCCAAACGAGCATTTAAATTCTTACTATTTGAACAGTTTCAGCGTTTGTTCATGTTTGGTAAACCGAAACGTTCGGCCATGACTTTTGCCTTGGCTGGTGCCTTGGCTGGAACCCTAGAGTGTTTTTTCCTTAATCCTTTCGAAGTGGTAAAAATTGCACAGCAGGCAAATCGGTACGAGTCTGTTAATACTGTAACAGTTGCCAAGCAAATCATAGAAAAGGATGGCTTCGGTCTAAGGGGTCTTGGTAAAGGCATTACGGCAACTATGACAAGGAATGCTATATTTCACTTTGTATTTTTTGGCTTCTACTATGGAGTAAAGAGGCAACTTCCGCAACGCGATAATCAATTTATGGAATTTTTACAAAGGACCTCATTGGCATTTTTTGCTGGAGTTTTGGCTATTCTACATTCAGCACCCTTCGATATGGCCAAATCTAGAATACAGGGACCTCAGCCCAAACCGGGTAAGATTAAATATAAATGGGCCCTAAGGACAATGCAAATGGTATATCAAGAAGAAGGATTTCGTGCCTTATTTAAGGGTTTGTGTCCAAGTTTAATGCGTGTGGGTCCAGGTGGAGCTTTAATATTATTAGCTTATGAATACGGTTATGCTTATTGCGAAAGTAAACTAGTTTAAAGTATGATACTTTGTTTTTTGGTCTTGATTATTTTATACTTTTTATCGGTTTAACTTTCTCTTTACGTTTTGTTATTCTTCTTCCATTATTTATCTCAATTGTACGACACTTTTTCTATTGTGAAGAGAACTTAATGACTTTGAAATGCCACTCCATCTCGTTCTGCAGTCTTTTCACCTACAATGTAGTGGGCGTGTCAAATGAACAAAAGTGGGGAGGGAAAAAAACGACGAAGGAAATTATATCTAACCAAAAGGAAATGTAGTCCAGTGGCTCACTTAGTTGACTCCAAGCTCTCGGCATAAATTAATTATAATTCCCTTACAGACTGTTCATTCTAATTGCAATTGTTGTTATGGTTGACTTCTAATTGTTGTTCCAGCTCTTGTTGCTGTTGCTGTTGTGTTTGTAATGCTAAACAATTAAGTGTAAATTGCACAACATGCCGTGTGCAGTACTGCGGTTTGTGGTCATGTTTCTGTCTGAAATGAATGGAGACAGAAAAGCCAAAAAACAACTTGGCAAACTTCATTGTGAACTTAATTTACATACTTGTACATTGGTTTTTGGTAACTTTAAGTGGATTGTTAATGTGCCGTATTCACCATTTGTGGAAATTTGTTTTACATACATAGTCACTTAATTATAGTATAAGTAATTGAAAAACTTGAATATCGTTTTTGTACATCAAAATCATTTTCAATCAATACAGTGGTTTATTCAAAACATTGATTGATCTTATAAGTTGGCATAAATTTCTCTTCTTAATTGCTTTAATTTTAAATTTTGATATCTTTCTGAACCAGAGCTGTCTCAATCAATGAATTATTTCATTTCGTTTCTGGAATGTATGTCTTAGCTAGATACTTTATAAAACGCTGAATGGATAATTTTTTTAACAATAAGACGTGCTCTTCTTAGCTGAAATATCTACAAAATATTCGAATAAAAAGTAATAAGCTGAAAAGACTCAAAACTACCCGGTATTGTAAAAGTCTCCCCTCTACTAAAAGGACAAATATTCATATAATGGATCTTTAGGGTTTGAAGAACTCTTGCAACACAACAATTGCAAATCTGCGACATAACTTTAAAAATATAATAATAAGACTGCCAAGTATGGAGTTAACGAAAGAAAAGAATTCAATCGGTTTAAAAGATGATAAAAAAAGATAATGGTAAGCAACCAATCTAGTCATATGTCTAAGCAAAACAGAAAAACGGATCTCTCTACAAGAGGAGAATCCTCAGTGGAGCCTGAGTTTTTATATTAATTTTGAATCCCACCAGAGGAATCTAACTTTATACGTGTTGTTGGTTGTTGGCTTAAAAAACGTCGATCTTCGCTTTATCAAAGGCCAGATGGTCAAGGTTTTAAGGTTGTTGCATTGTTTCTCTTCAGTTTCTTTCTTTTGTTTATCAAATTTGTTTTGCTATTGAAATAATGTTCATGCTAGTCATATCCTTCAGCTAGGCATATCCAAACCCACACTACAAAAATGGCGAACTTGATTACAAAAAATAACCGCCCAAAGTTCGTAAAAAATAGTTAAAGACAAAAAATAAATGTTTGGGTATGTAGGCTGGAAAATCAAGAAAGCTCTGAAAAATAGTTTTGTTATGCATATATTTTTGTACATTTAAACTCATTTATTTTTATCACAATTTCTCCAAATACATTTTCAGTTTTCCAAGACAAAACAAATGTAGATATTGTTTTACATTGCCTTTTTAGACCATTTTTCAAATGTGGATTCAAATTTTCTATTTATCGTTTACTATGGCTTCTCAAAAAAAAGAAAAAAATTAACTAATTAATGAAAGTTCTTCTTAAAAAGAAAAAGTCTATTTTCACCATTTTAAATGTATATAATTCATATAATAATTGCATACATAATTTCTCTCCATATCCAAAATTCTAATTAAATTCTGTTAACTGAAATAAATCAATGTTTTAAACGCTTATCAATGTTTTAAACATTTTTAGCGTTTAGCTAAACCAACATATAAGCATAAATATAAACCACAATTAAAAAAAAAGAAAAAAAAAGGTAAAACTGGCTCAAGCTTAATTAGTTTTAATGCGTAATAAGCATATTTCGGCCAAATTAGCCGACAAACATCGACAACAAACATACAATTGTAATGGCAATTTGTGCCTTAAAGTATGCAGCAATGCACATTTTCAATTATTCATAGATGAAATTGCAAATGCGTAATGAAATGAAATCAAAAGCAGCATTTGCAATATGCCAAAAACCAAATATATATGTAATGGTATAACTAGAATCATGATGTTCATACTCGGCACTACTCTTCATTATGCCCATTCTCCTTTACTCCCACTTCACCTCCCCCTCTCTGTCTCTCCCTCATTCCCTTTGTTTTACTTCTCGGCTCTCATCCCTCTCTCAGTGGAGTGGAAATGCCCTTGAGCCATTTGCCATGTCGATGTCGACGTCATTTTCCATGGTATAGTAATTACACTAATCTATATTTTGGATCCCAATATGAACGTGTGTATGTGTGAGTATGTGTGTATATATATGTGTGACTATGTAAATGCATTTGAAATTGACCCTGGAGACATATTCCATTGCCCAAAACGCATTTATTGTTTCTAGGTTTGTTTAATTGTTTGTCAGCTTCAAGTATTTGTTGTTCTCTGTTATTCAGTTAGTTTTGTTTATCGACTACTGCAAAATATTTGACATGGCTAGAAACTATGAATGACCTAATATTTTAAAGAATCGTTTATATTGAAATGTATAATATTAATATTTATTTGCAAAACAAAAATATATATTTCGGTAGCTTAATTTTTATTCCACACTATTATTAATTATTATTCTATTACTATTATTAATATTATTCTAATAAAGAGTAATAAACCTTCCGCCGACAAAAGAACTAAATTTTTTGTTTTAATTAAAAAAAAAAAAATTGTTTTTTAGTTTCAAAAAATATACTTTGGGTATGTTTTTTTTAGTTTCAAAACATACCCTAATTGGTGTGAATAAGGAAAATTCTAAAAGAACTTTTCTTAGTCTACTTTGAAATATTTACTAATATTAGGAAAAGGCGTCCGAAACAATGTTCTGGACATTTTATGGTTTTGCAAAAGATATTGAAAGTAGTACAGTTGATTAGACCAAATTTAGGACTTGAGCATATTTTTGTTAAACTTAGATTAACAAAATCATATAGTCAAGACAATGTAAGTCGCTGTTATTAAGGACATAAAACATATTTCTAAAATATTATATAGATATACATACATATATATGATCCTATGATAGTCACAAAAAGAAGTTAAATAATCTTAGCAGCTTGATTATTGATTTTTCTCTAAAATAAAGCGAATTAAAAAACACCATCTCATATTAAATAAGTGATGCAAGTTTCCCTTGTAAGAAATAAATTTAAATCTTTTAATAAAAATTCCCTTAGAGACAAATGTGCGTAATTTTAATTTTTTTTCAAAAGATTTTCCCTTTAAATTTTTGTTAATGAAATTTCATTTCTTAAAAATTAATTTCACTTAAATTTTTTTGTATGAATCATTTCTTTCAGCCATCAACGAAAGCTCGAATATGCATTTGTGAAAATTTTCGCACATATTTTCATAACTATTTATTAAAAATTTTGTTCCCTCCTCTTGCCTTAGGCCGGCAAACTGAAACACTAATCAAAAAGCTCTTTGAAAAATTTCGAAAACAAATTGAATTAACACAAAAGTGCACAATGCAATTTAATTGCTCTGCTCAGTTTATCGCTTTTTCTCTATCTCTCTCTTTCTCTCACACTTATTGTCTATCTCTGTTGTAGCCGGTTTTAATGTCTCTGTCGCTCTTGTTGATGGTCTTGTTCAGTCAATAAAATATGAATTATTTAAATTATTTAAAGCTAGCAAAATAAATCAAATGCCAACACTTGATATACATCAACTGAGGCTAAGGGAAAAAGAGAGAGGCATATACATACACACTGAAAGAGTGAGATGGAAAACAGGAAAATTTACAACTAGTTTTTCTGCCAATTTTTTGTCAAAAATTTCCTCTTCTTTATCGGCAAATAGCAAACGTTCGTACATACATATACATATTCCTTTCATATACGTCATTTTATTGTTGTTGTTATTGCTGTTGTTGCGGTTGTCTAAATAAATTTTTTATTGACCATGGTTAACGCTTCAGTGGCCAATAACCAGTAGACAAGAGTCGGGGGACTCGGCCGAAATAAAAAAAAAAAAAACCAAATACGAAAACAAGGCTTCTGAGTGTGAAAAAGGCAAAAATCACATATATAGAGTAGGAGGAAGGGAATGTGAAAGAGGCAGCCGCATTGGGGGAAGTACCGTAACGCCTCAAAGCATGCCACAAGTTATTTCACAGCAGGCAACAGCAGAAGCCATTCAAGTGTGTGCGTGACTCGAACTCTCCCTCTCTCTTTCCCAGCCTGTGAGTGTCTTTGTGTGTTTGTGTGTGTGTCGAAACGAATAAATGTATGTATGAATGAATAAAATGCTCAAATTACACATGTTACACAATTGTTGGACGAAAATATGATTATACTTGAGGGAAAATTTTGAAAACAGCAAAAACCAAAATGGATTTCCTTTCTCCAAAAATTTGTCAAATTATTCAATGCAATTGCTTAGATGTGTAGATGTTTTTAAAGAAAATGCTATTAAATAATGTAAACTACATGACATGGGAGCTTAAATCGTAGACTGTTCAATAATACACAATTTAAAAGTCCTTTCAATGCGTAAATAAATACAGACGGCCACATTTTCCGTTCTTCCTTTATTTAGTAAGTAAAAATGTCGAGGAAGGCTTACAAGTACTTAGGTGTTGAAAACGATTTTAGCTGAGGATATAGACGTCCTTGCCTTGTTGGAATGACAAAAGAAAAAACATTAGGCATATTCTCAATAGCTAAAATTACAGCACAGCTTTAGGTTTCATGTTATCGATGCTAGTTTTTCTAGTTTTTCCACACAGCGTATACGTAATTTTTTCTATCAAAAGCCCTTTTAGTAAATTAATTTACTATAATGGTTACTACCGAGATAAGATGATATAATTTAAAAAATTATAAGCCTAAGAGTTTTAAAGTTTTATAAAAAATCAATTGCTGCTGGTAACCCATTGTTTTATATAGCATACATTACAGGGCTTCTTTTACTTTAGGTATTCGAAAGCATTTCTCCTTTTTTTTTAACTTTTGGTCGATGAATAAATACCAAAAAGTTTTTCCTTTTATTTCCTAACCTATTTTTATTTACCTCGGAAATCACGTTTTCCGATTTCAAGTTTTTTACTCAATAAAAGATCAAAAAATATTGGGAAAAATATAAAAGAAAAACTTAAAATATTTTTCCGACCTGCAGATTTACTTCTTTATAATGTTTAACTGTAGGTTTTAATATGAACTGTGAAACTATTGCAAGTTTTATATAAAAGTATTATACAAATGTATCCTTTTAGGTTTTAATAGAATCTTTATTTTGATATAGTATTTACCCAATTGGCAAGACATATACACATGCTTAAAATATCCAGGCAGCTTTTAAATTTAAAGGAATTTTGAACTTGTGTTTTTTGATTTACTTAAATTTAGCAAATTTCTCCCCAAAAATCATATGTGTATTAGCTGTGTTATTTATTTTCCCCTCCCCACCGCAAAAATGCCATAAATTCCTAACACGTTTCCATTTTCTTACCTTTTTTTATTTCATATACTCACTCGTATGTGTCAGACATCGAACGTTCATTCTCTTTCACTTCTTTTTTTTTTTGGCTTGAATTTTATTTTTATTCATTTTACGTGTGCTCGGGTACTGGATGTTTAAAGTTGAGAGTGGACTCAAAAATGAAATGAAATTAATATGAAGTTTGACTTAACGCCTCATAAATCATTGTCCAATTTTCATGTCGTGCAAGACACGAAGGAGACACGGAGGAAACTTACCATCCTTGTGATGGTGGTGTCCATGCTGACGTTGTAACACAAACACACTTAAAATGATTGAAATATATGTAAAAGCATATATATATATATATATATAAAGTAGATATATACTATATATGCGTAACATGGTACGACATTGCATCATATAGGAGCAGAGTATATTGGCTTTAGGAACAACGAACCCAGAGATGTGGATATATGAAGGTATGTTGAGGAGACCAAGACGGAAGACTTCCTCATTACACGCTTGTCACGTGCACATTTAACGTTTCGTTGCACACAGACACATACACTAACACAGTGGCATAATTACACACACACACACTAACACCAACACTGAAAGCATGACAGTCATTCATATTAATATTGTCGGTCAACAGAAAAACCAAAAAAAAAAAAAAAAAAAAAAAAAGAACTTCAGACACACAAGAAAGTCAGACATGCATACCAATCTCCATGACTTTATTTTTAGACTTCTATTAATAAAATAATGCTTTTAAATTTTTTTTAAATTTCCTTAAATTTTATATTATTTTTGACAACAATGTATTTTGTAATATTGTAATCTTTATCGTAAAAGAATCTATTTTCAACCCTTCAAACTTATTCTTGTTTAGGAAAACAGATTAGGAAATGTATAATCGGCAATTAATAAATTTTTGTTTTTGACAACAAACGGATGTTAAGCGATTTGAGTTTTGCCAGTAAAACGAGATAAATTTGCTTTGTTCATAGATCGTTCTTAATCGTTATATTATCTTTAATAGCTCTTATCTGTAAAATGCTAGGCAGGATATTTTCAAATGCAAACAAATCAGTTTAAGATGCACTGAAATATTTACATTCCACTTGGTAACACGAACACGGGTTTTGAAGTACTCGCTTTGAAAACATATACCTTTAAGGTCATGAGACCAATATTATACCCATTAACAATACGGTTAATAAAGTAATGTCAGTAAAAACCATAAAAATTAATAAGGTAGCTAAATATATGACCAGACAATATACTCAGTAGATTTAATATTTACAAGTTGATATTTTCATTATAAACTTTTAAGTAAATAAAAGATTTTGTGCGGACTTTAAAATTTGCCAACCATTTTTACATTTAATTTGCCTGAATTTCGATATGCAATCCTCTTTAAGCTTAACCAGACAGATTTCAGACACACACACATTGCGTGCCACACCACGCTTCCTTACAACTTTTAATTTCATTTTAATTTAACAATTCTACCCTCGACTATCCCCCCACCACTCTCCCATCCTACGAAAGTTCATATGCAATTTAATGTGCAACACGAAATAGAAGAAAAACAAAAAATAAACAAAATAACAAAAACATTTCCGTATCACTGATGCAGAGCCACGTTTTAAATACCCTTTGTTTTAATAATACCAACAGATAATTGAAGTAAATTAATCTATTTTATAGGTACTACGCTACTTTTTGTTACTCTAAAAGCTTGATTCACTTGCCTTTTGGGTTCATACTCATAAAAATAAGTTTGTCGTTTATTTATAAAAAACCTCTAATATATAAAACTGTTTTAATTTGATTGATGGACTTAGTACTAGATATGAACACAGTGAGAATAATATAAACGAGTGGCAATCCAATTCAATTGGACTCTCTGTAAGGGTATGAAAACGCAAAATTTGCAAAAAACCTTAACCCAGAGACTGGGTCATTAAACTAGTACTGACCACACCCACACACATACACACACACACTGAAATACAGGCATACTGGCTGAACCACATGCACCACATGATGCTGTTACCCACACTTACAGCCATCGTCATGCCCAAATCCTCCCTCACCACCCTCACATCAACGGACATAATTAAACATGCTGCGCACGTGCAGCGGCTGCTTTCAACATTTTATGCTCAAGTAAAAGCATATAAAATGCAATGTGGGGCACAGAAGGGCGCGGAAAAGGGTCTACAAGTACACACAACTACTACAACAAGAACAACTTTTACGACAAGCCAAACTGCTGGACTATTTTTATACACATATACAGTATATACATATACATATGTATATATGTACATATAGATATTAATTAAAAGGAATTTTTACGCGCTAATGAAATAAAATGTTTGGTTGTCCGGGTGTGAAAATAAGTTGTACGTGATTTGATTTGTCTCTTGGAATATGTTATTCCGCATTGTTTTGAGTAAAATATAATGTATTCCATATATCAAACATATGCCTACCATATCATTCCTGATATAAAATATCAGAAGTGAGATTTCATAAGGGCATTTATAAACTTTATATTTATAAAATCAAATCTGAAACTACAGTTCCATTTGGCTTTTGTGTTCTAGCTTTCAAAGTCAATATATAGTCATATTTATTATTCATTTTGGTATACTGACGATCGGATTTAAAATTTATTCGCTGAAAAATTAACTTACTTAAATCAATTTAATTTAACTCAAAATGTTTCAAAACAATTGAGCGAGAAGTAAAATACAATAAAATAAAAAGTAAAAATACAAAAAATACAATACAAATTATAAATAATATTATATTATTAACTATTATTAAAAATAATAAGTTGTTTTCCATTTGTAATGACATGTGCCCAAAGTCTTTAAAATCATCTTTCTTTTTTAAAAGAACTCACCATATATGTATATTTATATATTTATTTTAAATTAGTAGTATTTATTTTAAAATTAACAAATTCTTAACTAAACTTTAAATTTTCTAATATATTTTAAAAACGTTTTAAAGCTGAATTATATTTAACCAATCAATTTAAGGCCAATTACATATACATAATGCAAATAAAATATCCTTTATAATCTTTGAACAAATAGTTTTATCACAATTGTTTAACTAGTTACAAATAATTTCAATTGTAACTGTTATTTTCCGCATAATTTTTCGTAAATTTAATCTAAGCCAAGCGCACTTATGTGGCCATGTCTCGACAGAGCGGACTGCCAAATAGCAGTGACTAAAAAAAGATGAAAAAAGAACACGTTGCCCATACGCCATGTTGGCAGCGAACCTTGTTGCAAGTGGTAATCATAACAGAGCCAACATGTTTGAGAAGTTAACTGTTAAAGTAAAACCAAGCAACCGATAGATAGATGCAACTAGCTATTTGACTTTCTTATTATCCTATCTGGACTTGACGAAACAACTTCTTTGTCAATGCAGAAGAGATCTTTTGAAAACTAGAGTCCAAGCCTTTTACATCATCCTTGTAGATATATCAGTTGAGCAAGGAAAACATTCACAAGCTGTAACTGAGATAAGAAATGTATGTATCAAATGTTAATTTTAAGTTTCTTGTAAATTAAACTCAAATATTTCACAAACATAAATTAAAGACTAATTTGCATTTTGTATAAAATTGATACACCAGCAAGAATTACAGTGTCAGGATAGATCGTGTTTATCTCTTGTGCTACTCTCATGTCATTCTAGACTATAATGTGTTCAATAAAAATCAATTATGGTGTAATTAATTTAAAATTTAGCATTCAATTTAGTACCAACTTGTTAAGTTCTAAAAAATCGTTTAAATTGCTGACTCTTCGGTATAAAAATTTAATGGTTGAATTCCTAGACCAAATAATTTGAATGTTCTCTAATATTTTCTAAATATTAATTAATCTTGTAAATAAAATATATTTTCTATTGAAATTTGAGCACAACTTAATTGTTTGTCGAAACAAAACAAAGAGTGGACTAAACTGTTAAGGGATTTAGTTTTTAAGTATGAAATCTTTACGATAAAATTTTAATTTTTTAATCATGACAACAAAACTTTCTTAAAAATACTATAGAGTATCAAATGATATAAAATATCAGAAGTGAGATTTCATAAGGGCATTTATAAACTTTATATTTATAAAATCAAATCTGAAACTACAATTCCACCAAACGCTATGGTCACAGGACACAAATATAAGGCACAGGGAAAATAAGTGGCTTTATAAGAAAAGAATCTGTAGTCTAGATCCCTTAGACCTGACACATTTAAGAATCAGAGCATTTTATTTTAGAGTCAGTGGAATAAATAAAAATACTCACTAAAAGACAACCTTTTAGTTTTACAAAATTTATTTTTCTTTTGTTTCTTTTACAGTAAAAAATAGGGAGCAATCCATATGTATGTATTTTTGTTTTATTTATAATGATATCCCAAAGAAAATATATCTTCATTAAGACAGTTCTTATTGCAATCAGATCCTGCATATATGTTTAAAATCTGATGAACTCATTGAAATTTGAATGACAACTTAATGTCTACAAATATTCTCCTATTCATAAGCTTTTAAGGCTATCAACTTCAGAAACACATCAAACTATTATACATAGAGATTCAGATATTTGGTTTTCAGCTTTGTCAATTTCAATTCATCATCAGTTTAACCATTTAAGTCCTTTGGACCAATTTGTATGACCCATATTGCTGACTCGGTTGTCAACGTTTGTGACAAATATTTTGACAGCTGTCACCCAAGTGAAAGTGCAGTCATCACTGTTCAATGACCTTAGCTGCGGCATTTCCGTTAAACGTACACAACTGTACATAATTTTGTTTGCGTATATTATTCGTTTTTTTTTTTTTTGGTTTTTCTTGGTCTGTATGTTTGTTTTTTATTTGCTGAGATGACTCAACGACCACTAGCCCATTGCCTTGCCTCCTATAATGGAAAATTAATAGTCGCTAGTTGCTTGTTTATACATACATGTTTCCTCTCTACTTGTTTCGCTACCTGGTCACATGGCGCATGGCTTTCCATTTGGTAGTTTCGCGGTGCTTTTGTGGCATCAAGGTGCAAATGTGTGTGTGTGTGTGTGTGTATGTTTGTGTTATGCTATGCGATGCCCGTCGCTTAAGAGGTGGGGAAGGCAGAGGGAACGAATGAGTGGGAATCGCTACATTCCCAAAGAGTGGACACGCGTTCAGGCAAACAATACCAATTACCGGGTGTGTATCAGAAATGCGAGCATATATCCAGCATCCAGGACATAAGCATATGAGAGCCTGTTCGTGGGTGTCTCTGTGTGTGCTTCCTGGCTGGGGCTTACATATTCATTTATGTATGTATGTATATGTATATATATATATATATATATGTCAACCATGGTAGTCGCCTCCAATGCAGATGTCTGGATGGTCTGGCTGTTATTTGTTTTTGGCTGTTTGTTCGTTGAACTGACATTCGTCCACATGTTGGTTGTTTTTCTTTTCAGCACCCTCTCCTTACCGTATTCAATCCATGGCTTTCCAAAATGCCTGACCAAGAACCCATTGTACAATTTTAATTGGCGTTTCAGTTATTGAAATGTTGCACTTGGATCTTTTGTACATTTTACCATATATACCCTATAAACGAAATGTGAGTATGACTCTGCTTTTAATTGAAGGTATTCCATAGATTGTATCCATTACTCAAGGGTATTCATAAATTCGATGCTTTTGTAATGTTTTTTTGTTTTTTGTCTTCTCGCAGGATATTAACAGTCAATAATGTCGCGACATATTGTCCGACATATGCGGCAGTGATTCTTCATTGTCGCCTCCATTAAAAATGATTTCCTTACTTTTTTGCGCATTTCTCTTTTAACAGCAAAACCAAACAAAATGAAGAAGACAATCGGCAAATGAAACGCCATATTCTGGTTAAAAAATTACGATTAATTTTCTTAAGAGCTGATATGTGACCTCAAACCGCCTCTTTTCCATTTTATTGGCATTGATTAAAATAATTTGCGTTTGCAATTAATGAAAGTGAAGCTAGCAAAATTGATTATTTGCACCACACAGCAGCTGCTTATTATCCCTTAGTTCTCTTTCTGTGCCAGCTGAATGATAACTAACTAATAACAGAAGAACATAGTCTCAAATATGTGTAAAGACTTCATCCTGAATCTGCATTCAAACGATGTGAGTGCCTGACAGCTCACGTTGGCGCCCTGTAGGATTAAGTCGCTGCTGTCATGCATAAATTGTGCAACTTTGAGTTGTTCTTCTCTTAGAGCCGGATGCAAATGCGTCAGATAGTTATTACGAGGAATAATAATTTCATGTGCGACAATCACTGAGAATAGATGGCATCTTGGAAAATAGCTAGAAACGAAATTTTGAATCAGCTTCAGTTGCCAAGGTAACTGGAAAATAATACAATGTCGACAAGCCGACTAAGGTAAGTTTAATTAAAGTCCAAGATTTTTTTATGAATTTGGCTCAATATCGTTAAGGTTTTTGTGAAGCCCAATATGGGTGATTGGCTTTAGTTAAAGTTAAGGTACATAAAATATTTGTCAGAGCAAACTTATGGACTAATCTTAACTATTAGCCGTCATGATCCAGTTCTGAAAATGTAGTCCTCAAAATGTAGTACAAAGACTTGTTCTCGTTTTGGTTTTAATCGGATTTAAGACTCTAATTCAAATCGTTTGCCTTTTATTCAATGAAATGTAAAGGAAATTAACATTTTTAAAATTGTTCTGTAAATTTTTTTATGTATTATTCTTCAATATGTTAAGAACAAACTTATCATTAAGTTATAAGAATCCTTTTTAGCCATCATGCAGAATTTGATCGCCATTTAGGATTAAGTTAAACGTTTTTCCGAAGGTTTTGAATCGAAATGTGTAAAATGAAATTCATTTGTTAGAACTGGATTCAAATAACTTTAGAAGGCGTTCACAAATGAAAACTAGTGTCTTTTTTTTGTCAGGATTGGCACTCAAAAAATGTTTATAAATATAATTATTAAATATAGTATGTTATTAAATATAGTTGATAAACTGTTTCAATATTAGCTTCAACAACCAAAATTACAAACCATTTCCTCGGTATTGATTTAATTTTAGAATCAATTCGGAAGCAAGAACAGGTCTCTTAATTTTATTAAAATATTCCCAATATTTAGCAATAATCAAATGGTTTTAATTACAATAAAATTTTATTATGGATAATATTAATGCAATTCAATATAAATTTATATATCAAGCTTATTCATTGATTCAATAAACCAAGCTGATTTGAATTTATTAATATACACCAACAAACTACAAAGTGGTACTATTTTTATTTTTTTTTGAAATCGTAATGTTATTTTAAAGAGTAAAAATTCTTTCAAAAATAAGCAAAACTTTGTTATCATGCAAAATCTAAATTTCTATTAGCAATGCCATTTAATTAAAATTAAATATTTTTGAATCTTTGTAAACTTTTTCTTAACTTAAGTTGTGTTAAAAGAGTTGAGAATTTGCTGTCTTACAAATAGACATTTAAACAAATTCAGAAATCATTAGCTTCTTAATGAAGTTGCTTTCAACTTCAATCGAACTCAACAATCTGTTCCTTCTCTAATGACTTACAAACAAAGCCAAACTAAACTAAACTAAACTAAACAACAAACTTCTAATAACAACCGCAAACAAGAAAAACAATACTCAAATCACTTTGCCTGACAAAACTTAAAGCTGTCTAAGCATTTTGCTAATCTCCTTGGAAAATTCCGGCCTACCACCCTTTAACTTTGGATCTGCTTCTGTCTCAACCATGGCATTGAGCTGCTCCAATCCCTGTTTGTGTGACAATATGATAAACGTTTTAGGCAAATATTACAATAATAATAATTTACAAGAATTTTACTGTCTAGCCTCTTCAAAATTTCCTTATGATTAGTTTGTAGTAGTGTGTGTGTGTGTGTGTGTGTGTGTATTGTAGCTTTTCATATGTATATTTCCCTTTTTGGGGATTTTCACTTTTCATTTGAGCATGTTGTGGTAATTTATGGAAAAATTCTCACATGAATGTGTAAACATTTGCATATACAAAAGTGAATTTCTATTCTGTGCTGTGATTTATTTGTTTAAAATTAAATTTTATAGATTTATGGCTCTGCCTAAATATTTACCTGCTTAGAAAGCTCTTAATTGTTGCAAGATTATGCCAACTGCAAAAGTATCTATGAATCTATGAATGTTTTAATAGTTGTAAAACATATTTCTTTTATTAATGTTGCAAAGCAAAAAATTTTGTCACTTTTTAGATTGATTAATAATTTACAAGAAATGAATTCATGATTTTTAAGGACAATACTTTCACCTATTTTTCTTGTTCGTCCACACTCCCGTCTCGATACCAAATGCACTACTGGATATCTTATGTTCAAGCCACACCTCAGTTAAAACACGTTCTCTTAAGTTATATTTTTCTTTTAAAATGTAGTTCTAATTATTAGTGGTTCAGTAAGTAGTTCGTTTTTCCTCTGGCTTTTCTTTAACAAAAATATTCTTATTGTAACCGGATCGTATATATATGTATATATACCTGTATACCAGCGGTATTTTCAATGCGAAAAAATAGAGGGAAATAGTACTGCTGTTTTCTTTAATAATACCTGTTTTTAGAAAATTTAATTCATTATTTTTCATAGTTCAATTGTGTTTATTATTTCTAATAATTTTGGGGTAAAGACTACAAAATTATAAACAAACCAGGCATTTTAGCCCTCTCGAGGTCAATCTTCCAAAACAAGATTACTTCAAAGGCAACACAAAAAGGTGAGCACTTTTTTAATTAGTTCCAAATTGGCCTTTTTCTTATGGTCCAAAAATGTACAGTAAAATTAACAATTTAAAAAGTCTTTTTTTATAGATTTTAATGATATGCTCACATAATTTATGATACATCATATCAATAGAATGACTAACTGAACGTTATAAACAGAATTTAAGGTTAACAAAATTTATTTCTCAATTTTTTTTGACCCCAATGTTTTCTTGTTAGTGCCATAAGATAAAATTCATATGTATGGATTAGTAGGAGGTATGCTAATATGGGTTACAAATTTTAATTAGTTATTAGTGATATGATAAAGATTCGCTAATGAACATCTGTATCGACTATTTGCTTTCATAAGAAACATAGCTGCAGGATCTCTTTGTTGAAAGAGATTACTGTTAGGACTTTGGACAGCCGAGAACTTGGTTGCGGCTTCTTATCCTTTGCAATGCAGGACAACATTTTTCACATGGGTCACTCATTAAAAAAAAAAAAACTTTACAATCGAAATTGTTGGGCCATCCCTTAATATCTGAAACGAAAACTTCATTTTACTTTGAATTTAAATAAGCTGTGTTTGTCACCACTGTTTAATCGATCGTCCTCTTAAACGAAAGAAAAATAAATTTCATAAAATCACAAAGTCAAAGAAGATAGTGCGATGAACAAGATCAGTCAAGAGACTTAAAGTTTAATAGGGCATTAATAATTGTAATAATACTTATAAATATAAAGACAACAGGTTCTTCAACAAATTCACTGATAATTGTTAGGGAATGGATAAAGAAAATATCGAAAAATATAGCCGAAAAATCAGCTAAAAAATATTTGAGAGTCATATTAGATTTTTTTTTTAAATTTGTTTGCTTTTAATCGTATTTCACAATATTAAATCGCATTAGTTATCGTATTACAAAATTTTACAATGTAAGAAAGTACAATTCCTTTTCTGTCGAATGCTTGCGCTATATAGGGATATGTTAAGTTTTTATTTTGATGAACCCTTAAAATTTTGACCATTTTGTTTATCAAGAACTTTTTATTTATTAGAGTTCTCAGTTCTATGTCGATATCATCAATCTAACTTTTCATACTACTTTTTAATTAGTCTCTGTACTCCAAAAAAAAAGAAGAGTTGAAGCGAGCTCATTGGGAGTAAGATCACGCTAAAAATTCTCTCACCTTACCAGGAAACTAATAAAAAATAGTATATATAACTAATGAGTTTAAAAGAAATATATTTCCATATACACATTTATCATTGATTCCGCTTTGAATAATAGCACGGAGACTATTATTCAAAGCGGAATCATTGTTTCAACTTTTCCGAAAATCGAACACACCTGACCTGAACTTATACATACAGTAAATTAACTTTGGAATTCAACTACAATATGTACATATATCTGTATACATTTGATTTATGCATCGAGAGTCACTCTCGAACAAACTGAAAGACCGAAAAGTATCCTCGTTCCTGGCAGGAACTAAAAACCTATTCAACTTTCACGTTCGCATTGTTTGCACAAGCACGAAAAGTTATTAAGATGCATAGACGTGATTTTGCATGTTTTAAAAAAGCCAAAGACAAAGATGGTTCTGGTTGTTAAGGAAATGGGAAATTGGGAGTGAGAGGGGCCAAATGGAATGATGGGATCGACAAGATAGACACAGGATTCAAAGAATATCTGGTCTTGCACTTTAAGTACTTTTAATTTACTACTAAACAAATTTTCCATTCCATCCCCCAGAAAACCAAACTGAAAATGTTGCATTGAAAAAAAAAAAGAGCAAAACTTCCCGCCACAATGGGGAAACTGTCTCATTGACATGCCTGACAAGAATTGAATTAAAACTTTTTACCCAACTGCGGCAATTTCATTGTTTGGTGCGGCAAAAAACCAAAAGAAAAATAATAATAAAAAAAAATTTTCCACATTTAAATTGATTTGTAATTCGCGGTTAATTTGGTTTGGTTACTTTTTATTTAATAATTGTTTTTTACTGTTGTTGTTTCCTCTGGTATTTTTCAATATTATTAACGTAATTTGACACTGAAAGCGTGACAGTTGTTTGAAATTCACTCTCATATAAACATCCATATGTATCAGTGACACAAAAAATGGGATAAGTGGGGTAGTGAAAGCTTTTAGGTCCATGCAGAATATTGTACAAATTAAATATTGATTAAATTGTTAAATTGTCACAACAGCATTTTATACATTTTTAATATATATGTAAAAGAATTTTTCAATGTGGTTTATCAACATTGAAATTAAACACAATTGAATGTATTTTAGTCATACTTAGAATTGACTTTTATATCCCCCTATTTAAAAATATTAAGTTTAACAGTAATGTGGAATAGGAGGTGAATTAGAAAGACACACTGCTCCGACTACGAAATGCTCTATAAATAGTAGGTTTCAATGTTCACTGATACACTGTTCTTTTAGGATGTATCGAACATTATATGTATTATAGTTGCCCAAGTTCTAGCGTTCTAGCGTTCTAGCCAATTAACCTTAGTTAATAACTTTCAAAATCACCATAATTCATGTCGATCTGTGTAATTATTCTTATTATTATTATCTATGAGAAAAATGTGAAGTTTAACAAATTATTTTTAAATCAAATATGTTAATGTAGGAGTTATATAAAATTTGAATTTTTTTTTTTTTCTTAAAGTATATATGCATCTATTATGGTGTTGATGGTTGTTTCTATATTTAAGATAAGTTATTACAAGACAACTATAAACATAAATTTAATTAAATATTGTATTTCTTTATTTTTATTTCTTACCTAAATTTGTTTTTTTTTTTTTAATAGATATGCAGATAGAGTATTTTCTCCTATAAATGAATTGGTTAAATTTATAAGAAAAGTCAAAAATTATAAGATTATTTCAATCAATTATCACTGATTGATTGAGAGACCAAATTTTGTAATTCTCGCATTGATTGTTTGCAATTTATAAAGTTGCGATAGTTTTAAACAAATTTAACAAGTTCGAAAAAAGCGAGAATTGTTTGCATGCGTATTTTAGAGTCTCAGATATATACATTTTTATATGGATGAAGGGGTATACAAAATATAAACCAATCAGTCAACAACGACGTTATTCCCTCTCTTAAAACCTACAAAACATTCGAGAAAAAACAAACAACAATACTAACATTAATTGATGACGTACTCACACACACACACACACACACACCAACACAGATGACGCACCAAAAGCACTAATTGGCAGCAACAACAAAAACAACAACTATAGCCACCAAGTCGATTTGATAACAACAAAAGGTGAGAGGCAAATTGGTTATGAAACAACCAGAATGAAGCGTCAGTGGTGAATGGCAGCAAGGGATGGGGGATAGGAGGCATTTCCATTGCCCAAATCGATGCAGACATAGACGAGCAACAATCAATCAATTAAATGCCTCTCTGCAGCAGCAGCAGCAGCAGCAGGAGTAACAACAACATGGACAACATGACCCCATAATGCTCGTCAATGCAGAAATCGAAAAAAAGTGTTGCAGCCTTTTAGGCTTATGCCAATACTGGGCCATATTAAAGATTTATCTATGCAAGTTAACTGACAGACCAAGAACATTTTATGGATGAAATGTTTTCTGAACTAAAAAGACTAAAAGTCCAGTAGAAGATAACAAAACTGATCAATCTTGATATATCCCTATAATTGTCCAAAAACGGAAAGCTAATATCAACTGTGATATTTGGAGTTCTTGTTTCGGTTCATGGAAATCCACATTTTCTTACTATGGAACTACTAGGAAAACTTTCTCACTAACATTAAATTGACGATATTCATGTAATTTAGTGCAGGCATGTAACAGAAAGTCTAACTAACGCCAAAGATTTTGATATGCTGATTGGTGTGCTAAAGTCTTCCTAGATACTTATTTATTAAGCAAATGTTTACCAATTCACCTTTACCCAAAATAAGTAGCTATATTCCAAGATGAACAGGTTTTGGTGTTTAAAATTGAATAAAAAATTATTGAAGATCTAGGTCGATTTCAAATTACAAATCTAATAATAAATAAATAATAAATAAACTTTATGCAATAAAGCAAAACTTCAACTTTTTTTCTCTGCGTAATTAGACATTACAAATTCTTAAGCATGTTATTTTTAGGAACTACAAAAATTAGACTTATGGGAGAGTCAGGTGTACATATTATATTACAATCTTCTACCTAAACAATCAAATTAACTAAAAAGAAACCTAAATCCACAGAAAAAAGAAAAAGTTTCAAAGTTTTAATTTATCAGTTGAACACTATTGGAATCGGGTAAAATTAAATTACTTTGCGAAAATACAATCCACTATTAATTAAAAACTTCACTAATAGCTTTAAAATGGCTTCCATATTTTAAGTTATTATATGGTTATGCGAATCATTTCCGTAATAGTCATAATTAAAAGCATTGAGCTTGTAATCCCTTGAATATCAAACCTCATTTACTACTAGCCTTCATTTAACAGATCGGCAACTCAAGTAGCTTTTCAATTTGTATAAAACTTAAACTCATTTAGTCATAAAGAGCAAATGTCAAATGGAACCATAATCTAAATAATCGAGCTATAAATTGATTAGGGGCAATTGTGAAATCGAAAACCGAAAAACGTGAACTGGCGGGAAGTCCAATTCTTATCGAATTTGTGATAGATTAACATTGTGTGAAAACAATTTTCTTTTTATTTTTTATATTTTTTTAACCTATGTACGTATTCAAACGGGAATGCGTTGTGTCACTAAGCATACATTTTGGCCAAAACAAGACCCACAGTTGCCGCCAAAATAGTGTAAAAACTGTTGCTCATTTTACCGGCTGGATTTTTGTTGCATTTATTACCGGAACACACGTTGCACAAGGTCCTATTCCAAGAGGTATAGGCAGGTTTCAGAGAGAGACCACAAGGATTCACAGTGGGATGAATGCAGCCGTGAAGTCGATGAATGGTATTATTAACTAAAAATTTTCAATAAATTCATGATTAGCAAGTCATACTTTCCAGCCCAAGTCAATTAACTTACGATATGTGTATTTCAAGGCTAAACAATCGAATCGTGCACTACTTGTAATATTAGCCACATTCTGGTGATAGACAGCCAAATGGTTGCTTGTCTCATTGGCAGCTTGATTCGTGCAGGTTGTCTTCTTTGGTTTTTTGCAATCTGCTTCCGTTACGCAGGTATAACAGGTCAGGGATGAGGCTAAAGAAACGATAAATAAAAATTGAAAATATAGATACATAGCGTAAAATATATAGAATTACTATCTATATATACACACCAAATTGAACACAGATGAAGGCCACTAAAATAGTGGCTATTAAAGTTTTCTTGTACATTCTGTTTTCTAGTTAAAAGTTTCTTTATGTTGTGAATTGATGATTGATACTAAATTCTTTTTACATTTAGTTAAGCTTTATATAGTTATATTTGTGAAAAGATGTCGTTGGCTTTATTCTTTACTGCTTACTCTATGAAGAGAACTTTATGTATACATAGAGAGAGAGAGAGAGAGAAAAAAAAGATAAGCTCGCACCTTTTAAATAGATTGGGCTTATCGCAGACAGCGATTATTATACAAAAAAAAAAAAAAATATTGTAGAGATGTGAGTTTCAACACAGTTGATTCTAAACTTAAAGAATTTAACCCAAAAGTACGATTTTTCCGATAGATCTGATTGGTACAATGCAAAAAAACTAAAGAAATACCTTAATGTATAAGATTTTGGAAGTTTTTCTTTACCCTCTAATAACCAGCCTCTATAGTATAAGAAAATAAAGAGTTGTGAGATCCTTCCAAGTAAGGCACTTAGAAAAATATTGTTTTTTTTTTACTCAAAAGTAAATATTTCGCATCATATGGAAAATATAGTTTTCGAAGATCCGATGTTGTACCAAAGTACTTACATATCAGCAAGCTTTTTATTATGAAAATTTCTAAAAATTGTTTTCTCTTTTGCCCAAACCGCGTAACTTAAAAAGATAAAACAAAATACAAAATATTTCTGACTTCTGGATCTGATAATAAAAATCTTTTACTTTATACCAATCATAGATTCATAACGCATCGACTACGAAAATAAAAAATTATAAGATTGTACTTAGTTCCAAGTTATTCATAAAATACAATTATTTTTCATTGCGCAAGCCTTGTGCATTAAATATTTAAATTTTTTACATCGACAATCACAATTGAGATAAAATATTTAATTTTTCTTCTTCTTAAGCTTATATATCATATTTACTTCTTTTACTTTATAAGAGGAAAGATTTTTAACTAAACAACAAATTAAAAGTATGCCTATTTTTTCAATAATTTATTGCTTTATTTTTATTAAATATAATAACATTATTATATTAACATATTTTTACATATTTTTGGACGTCTTTTGCATAAAAAAGCTTTTAAAACATATTTAAGTTTTTATTAAGGCTTTGAAGTCTGCATCAGTTTTGAATATCGAGAAGTTTGTTCATATTTCTGGTAGTTTTTAAAAAAAGCATTTTCAACTAAACAACTAAATTAGCCATGATCACTTCCTTATATTATTTAAGACAAAAGCTTTCCCCTTCATTTCTACTATGATCTATTGAAATTCCCATACGTTTCCATTCAGTTTTTGGTTACATATATTTGTTCTCCTGATAACTTATCAAATTAACAACAACATCAAGAATTTCAATTGCTAGTTAGTCAATACAAAAATTCATATGGGCGAGGTTGGTAGCAATTATTTTTATTGTGGCTTATCTCAAAAACTTCTCAGACATTCAATATGCCAAACTTTGACTGTTATGTTTTATGGTAATAAAAATATTATGACTTTTTGGAAGCTATTGAAATGGGGGAACTTTTCTTTAAAAAAAAAACCACCCAAACAGCTATTCAGAGTGACAAGTTTATGCTGAAGGAATTCAATAGTTAACAAACATAACAAAATCCATAAAATAATCAAAGGATAAATATACCAACTTAGGATTATTAACATTTCAATAGAAATCCATCTAGAATGTAATTGTAGGTGAATTCTGGAGTTCAGGGGAGTTCTGTTTTAATACTAGCACGGTCTTTCATGATTATGAATTTGCTACGATTCATATCCTTTCAACCTAAAACCCTAAACCTAAATCTTATACGATTGAATATATCATTCCTATGATTGCAACCCCCCATGTTAAGGAAGGGTCCAGCGTCTATTTAAGCTGTAAACTAATTTTTGTGATTAAAATTGTATTAAGTTTAAATATATGTATATAAGAACTTAGGCTGTAAGATATTTTCAAAAACCAAAGATCCTTTTCTTGTGCATTTTATAGTCTTTATATGCAATAGTGTTAATACATTTTATAGTATATTGTATCAAATAAAACCGCCCTAAACAAATTACGGTATTTAATCTCAAAGAGTAAGACCAAAGTAATTATATAGTACTTAACAATTGTGGTCAAAGACAGAGTTTAAATACAAATTATACGTTTGTTTTTGTATTAATATATATTCAATATCTTTATTTACAAATATTTAAAAAAATGAATCATCTAACAGCCAAAGTTAATAAACAAAAATTGTTGCAAACAGCGATAAAATACTTTAATATTTCCAAATAACTTAAGATTGTACTGTGGAAAGGGGGAAGTACATTTTGACAGCAAATACAATAGAAGTGGTCAACTTTAAGAACAAATATTCGATTTTCAATAAAATACCATTTCCTTTGTTTTTTACGACTTGTTTGCTGCTTTATTCTTGATTATTAGGCGTATTATGGGAGAATAAATTATATAATAAATCTCTCATTGTTGTTTAAGTTCTCTAAAGAAATGAGTCATACTTATAGTCAAATTACATATATATAATCCTATGCTTAATGTTATCTTGCAATTATTATAAACACCAAGTCTAGGTTATGCCTATATTTTCCTAAATATTATTTTCCGCATACCAAATATTTTCTAAAGTGTTTAAACTGTATTAACTGCCAATTTTAAATCAAATAATAGTAAATTAATCAATCATGTCTAATACCCCAATTTTTGCTTTAAGCCGGGAGAGATGATAGCCCTTACAATGTGAGAATTCTTTTCGTACTTTATTACAAATAATTAAAACTTTTCAAAAATTTTGAATTTTTGTTATTTTATTATTATTTACACGTAATTTATTTTAATTTCTAGTAAACAATTTAATAAATTTTTTTTCTTTTTTTGTAATTGACATTTAATTTAATAGCTTGGCAATCAGTATGGCCAATACTGAACCACCTATTGTATAAAAACTCCCACTGAAAGTGCCTGCAGGACTAGTGCAATAATCTGTTCCGTTACAAGTATAACAATTTTTGGTCCAATTATTGCTATTTGTGGCATTTAAAGTTAGAGTGCAAACTGATGCATTGGGATGAACACAGCCTTGGAAGGCAGTCACTTGAGTGTTGTCTAAAATTTAGAAATTACATTATCAATTATCCTGGATAGGTGTCAAAATCACTACTTACTCTCTCGATGAGTGTAAAATAGATTGGCACAGTGAAAGTAACTACTTCCTGCGATTTCTGGTACATCGGAGTGAAGTGTTTTCAAATAATCACTGCTAGCATTTGCAGTTGCATTAGTGCATATTTGACTCGAAGGACTGCGACAGGATTGTGGTGTATCGCAACTGTAGCAGTTCAAGGAGTCGGCTAAAAATGGTATAAATCCTTGCGTTAAACATGCATTCCACAATTAATTATTATTATTTATTCTCACCAAACTGCACACCGATAAAGGCAACAAGCACCACAGCAAAAATCACTTTTTTCCACATATTTCTTTAGTTTACTTTCTAATGCCCCAACTAAATAAACTCCCAATGAAAACTAATCAATTGCTGGTCAGAGCAGCGTATTATGTACTAGAACTCTTGGGATAATAAACCGGGATTTTATGCCCACCATAAAGATTAGATAAAGCTTTAACGATAACTCAGTTACGACCTACATATTGAGTCAGTCACTCAATTTGACAAGCTGACTAAATCCAATGAAAACAAATGAATACATGTACATACATATATACCTTCTGATATTACTGCGTTTCGAACGAGAGGAAATTGAAAATGGCAAATACTTTTAGTGATAACGTTCATCTCACTAAATCACAATCACAAAACTATTTTTTTTATAAATTGATTCCTGTGATAGTTCTGGATAATATGTTATATAAATATAAATAAATATGTGGTCAAATAGTCACAAATTGCCGCTAGAGCCATATATGTGACATCACTTATCATCGGGTCAATCATAAATATCTGTGACAACAAAGATAACCAACTGACAGTAAATACATTTGAAAAGTTTTGATATCGAAATTGATCAAGAATTGATATGATTCTTACTTTGGTTTCAACCATATTGATCTGAATTGGTTTTGATAAAAATGTAAACAAACCCGCTAAGACTTATTACCATAAAGAAATATATATACAGTGGCTCACAGCTTATTTCGTGCAGGGGTGCAAAAAAACTTTAACAGCGTGTACCCCTTAAACTATTGAAGATATCAAAAAAATTTAAATGCAGTTTTATTTAGTGGTGATTTATAATTTATTTAGGCACTTCATTGTGTTTCTTACTTATAAAATAACTATTATAACTAAAAAAAAGGAACGTCAGTGGCTTTTTCTATGTCACAGCTTATTTCGTGCACTGCATTTAACTCTAAAAATTATTCTAAATAAATTAAATTAGTATTTGATGTGACCTCCCTTTTGTTTAATCACGTTTTTCATGTGTGTTTCCATCGAGGAAACCAATTTTTTGGTGACTTCAGGTGATATTTTTGCCCATTCTTCCAGTAGGGCCTTTTTAAGGTCATTTTTATTAGAAATTGACCTTTTCCGGATAGCCATGTCCAATATTGCCCACAAGTTTTCTATCACATAAAGGTCAGGAGACTGGGCAGGAGGAATGACCACATGTGGGCAGTTCCAGATCAACCAGGACTGGATAATGCCGGATTTGTGTTTGGGGTCATTGTCTTGATAAAAACGGAATCCACCCTCTAGACCCAATTTCTCAGCACTTTGAAGCAAATTCTCCTTTAAAACTGATAGATACATATGTCTGTCCATTGTTCCTTCGATGAAAACCAGGTTTCCAACTCCAGAAGCCGCCATGCATGCCCAAACCATGACACTGCCACCGCCATGCTTCATAGTGGGCTTTAAGTTCTTATTATGTGCCAGAAATGTCGACTTAACTTTGCCAAGGATCATGTTTCCCGCCCAATTTCTTTCTGGAACGATGTAATATATGCTGATGAATCCAAATTCAATATCTTTGGGTCGGATGGGATGCCATATGTTTGGCCCCAACCAAATACCGAGCTTCATAATAAGAACTTAAAGCCCACTATGAAGCATGGCGGTGGCAGTGTCATGGTTTGGGCATGCATGGCGGCTTCTGGAGTTGGAAACCTGGTTTTCATCGAAGGAACAATGGACAGACATATGTATCTATCAGTTTTAAAGGAGAATTTGCTTCAAAGTGCTGAGAAATTGGGTCTAGAGGGTGGATTCCGTTTTTATCAAGACAATGACCCCAAACACAAATCCGGCATTATCCAGTCCTGGTTGATCTGGAACTGCCCACATGTGGTCATTCCTCCTGCCCAGTCTCCTGACCTTTATGTGATAGAAAACTTGTGGGCAATATTGGACATGGCTATCCGGAAAAGGTCAATTTCTAATAAAAATGACCTTAAAAAGGCCCTACTGGAAGAATGGGCAAAAATATCACCTGAAGTCACCAAAAAATTGGTTTCCTCGATGGAAACACACATGAAAAACGTGATTAAACAAAAGGGAGGTCACATCAAATACTAATTTAATTTATTTAGAATAATTTTTAGAGTTAAGTGCAGTGCACGAAATAAGCTGTGACATAGAAAAAGCCACTGACGTTCCTTTTTTTTAGTTATAATAGTTATTTTATAAGTAAGAAACACAATGAAGTGCCTAAATAAATTATAAATCACCACTAAATAAAACTGCATTTAAATTTTTTTGATATCTTCAATAGTTTAAGGGGTACACGCTGTTAAAGTTTTTTTGCACCCCTGCACGAAATAAGCTGTGAGCCACTGTATATGGGTGGAACTTTAAAATTCCGAAGAAGTAGAGTAGAGTTTTAAGTTACTAAATTATTGCAAGCCGTTTGGATTTAATATAGCAAAACATTTCGACATTTTTATTTTTATAGAATATTTTTTTCCTCTCTGATTATAAATTAAAACGCAACCCACTTTATTACACACAATTATAGAAAGGACTAGAAAAATCTTTTTTCACTTAAACTAAACTATCGGAAAGTAAAAATAAACCATACCCTAACAAAAAGGTATTTGCATAGAATATATGAAGAAACAAATTTATTAGGGGTCCATTATAATCTCTTTCCTGTTTTTTTTGTTTTTTTAATTTTAAAACAATCGTTTTTGTTTTTGTTGCCTATGTATATAAAATTGATTGATTTAAATTAAAAATAAAATGAAGTAAGTAAGTCGTCTCGCCGACTTGGATATACCATACACCAGTAAAACAAATATTTTAAATTTATAATAACCAATGCATTTTCTTATTTAAAAAAAACTGTTCACATGCTTTTCACAAGCATATCTTAGTATTTCGCTCATTCACGCATTCGAGCACCCTAGCGCCCCCACCAGCCAACGGCCACTTCCGGCCATATGGAAAAACGTTTATATGCATAACTTGACTATTTTTATTCCGATTTTGATCAAATTTGGTATTTTGCTTGATATTAGTATCAAATTTAAGTGTGCTAAATTTGATTGCACAAGGTAGAAAATTACGGGAGACGGACGGACGGACGGACGGACGGACGGACAGACGGACATGGCTAGATCGTCTCGGCTGTTGATGCTGATAAAGAATATATATACTTTATGGGGTCGGAAAAGCTTCCTTCTGCCTGTTACATACATTTTAGCGACTTTAATATACCATTTTCACCCTATGGGTGTATGGTATAAAAAAAAAACATTTTAAGTAAGTTATGCGCCGCACGAATTTTTTTGGCGTACAGTCTATAAAACTGAAACAAATACATAGTCAAGAATATTTACATATTCTAGAGAATTTTGGTCACGCTTGTGCCACACTGCGTATACGTAATTATATACTTGCATTGGAACATTAACGGGTACCCTCGATGCAATGGTACGACCAAAGCCGGATAAAAACTTGCTAGCAAAGATTTATAAACGGATTGTACACAGATTGTACGTAAATAAAAATTATTATAATTTTGTAAAAATTTTAAAAGATGTTTTGACGATAATTTTAATATCTTATCTGAAGTTAAAAAGAGTTCTCTAAACTTTTCCAATTAACAGAAAATATTAAAAAAGCATAAACTTGAAAAAATGAAGTCTTTTTGTAATTACGATTTTCAGAAAAAAAAATATTATCCACGAAAATTTAACCACATTAACTCAAATAATTTTCCACAAATCGAAACAAAATGTTCCAAAAATTTGCAATTATAATAAAAATTTAAATCTAAGTTATATAATTATAGAATACATTCCAAATTTGTTTAACAAATTCTCCAAATATATTTGTAAATTATATTATTGTTTAAAAACTCGAAAAGATACAATCCCAGGCGACAAGTTGGTTCATTCTAAAACCATTTTAATTCTTGAGCACCATAATAAATTGTTTATAAGGGTTAAAATCAAAAAGATCTTTGGTTTAATGTATATCGAATTCATTTTAATGCCTTGCAAATATTATTACAATTTTCTTAGTCGGCTAAGGTATTACAGGAAAAATGGTAAGTATTATAAGAAAATACATAAAGTACATGTCCATCTAAGTCTATTCAAATGCAGCAATTTGGTATCCTTATCTGCTTGATACTGGTAATTCAATGTGTATTGAAAATTAATGTAGCCGACTGCGAACTGTGGTGGAATTCAACTAGAAATGATTTGAACTCTTATGAACCTGGAGAATACTGTGTTCCACAGATTGCCAAATCAGACTTAACCGAATTTTTTATAATGGGTGCCACCAAAGTAATTCTGAAGCAGATCGAAAACGTTAATGAAGGCAAACCACTAACAACCAATTATATGCAAAGAATAAGCAAATTCATGATGCATGAACTGTTAAGAGGCAAAAGTATTCCCGATACGATAGAAAACCTATTTCAATGGTGTTATAAAAATAGGCATCACGCTATAAAAACAACTAGAGCAACTACAGCAAGTACCAAAACAACAAAGGCCACAACCGTAAAGGAAACAACAACCACCGCAACAGGAGTCGGTTCAGGAGAATCAAATAATGCAACAGTTCCTGGTGGCTCCTTATCAAATAGAGGCACAACTACGTCACCATCACACCAAGAAAGTCCCCCTAGTAATGAGACAAAAACTGATAGCTTCTTATGTTTAATAGAAACAGGTTCATTAAAGTGCTATAAATATATATATGACCGCAAGGAAGATATATCTGTAGAAGATCAATCAGATTGATATCGAAACCCAAAAAAACGTTAAGAATAAGTTTATTCAAATTTGAAACTAACAATAATCCGTTAAAAATAAATGCTAACAGCAGACAGTATTTTCAACGTCTTTAACTTGGACTTTGGTTTCTTCTTTAAGGTAACCGTCAGTCACCAAATTACTATGGTTTTTGTAACTGTTTTGAAGACACTGTCCAGATTGGACACGAAATAGTCCTGGTCATTGGGAAAGCAAAAGTAACCAGTGGAGCTGTGGGAATGGTCTCTGGCCCCAATGTTCTATTTAGTTGCTGGAAGACATTTATAAGAGCCAAAAATTCCTTTAAATTCCCTTTAAACGATTTGATATGAATGGCACTACATTAGATAGCTTAAATGAGTTGAATTCACAATTTTTAACTGTTTTCTAAGATTTGAACTTGTACCAAAATTATTATCATCAATACTTTGTGCTATTATACTCCAACTCTTTCTTCTTACTTGTTTTTTTTTATTCAGAGTTTTTTTAACTTGCCGATTTATTAGGCAAATATCTAAAAAAAAAAAATGTTTCTTTAGACGTTCAAAAAGTTATTAACATTTAAAAATGAAAAAATCAAAATATTTCTTACTTCTGGAAGTAATTTTTTAAGTCAACACTTACAACTCATCAAAAAATTGAGAAATTTCTGGAAAATTTGGTTTGATATACATATAACTTATTTATTTGTATACATATATACAAACTGTTTAAAAATAAGGATTATTTTTATATAATAAATAATTCTGTGTTAGCCAATTGCATACAAATACGTGAACACACTTGTCTAAAGAAAGTTAATGAAAAGGTGATCAGTTTTTTTTAAGTTTACTAACCACCAACTAAAGCTACCAACTAACTATTCAAAATTCATCCAAAAAATCAGAGCTATAGAAATATCTTAGATTTGTTTTTAAGTCATTAAAAATTGATTACAATTTGAAAATTTAAAGCAACAATTGTTGTATTTTCATAGAATATTTAAAAAAATAGTAAACGAAACAAAAAAAATGTAAAAACATATGCATTTTGTGTGTGTGTGTGTTTTTCCCCTTTTTTACTTCTCAACATTTATTTTAATTTATTTTTTTTTTTTTTTTGCGGAGCCTTTCTGTTGTCTATGACTTAGTTAGAACATTGTGCCTAGCCTACACGGCGTATGCTTGATCTGTAAGGATAATATGTAACTGGTTTTGTTTCCGCAAAATTTCGTGTGTTTGTGTGTGTGTGTGTTTATTTTTTGTTGGTGTTTCGTTTTTATGGAAATAATATTCTTGTCAGGATTAAAAAGGCTACGTGACTTGAAAATTAATGCAATGGCAATGCATGGCGGTCGGAGACAGGACCTTCTATGCCAAAATGTAACCAACTGTCAGACTACTGACGGTCGAGTCACCTAGATAGAGAGAGATGGGTGATAGAACGGGAGAGGTAAATACATATAAGGGCAAGAATAAGAGTGGGAAGGGGCAGAGAAGACTTGCTATCGTTGTCGCCTGTCTCATGTTTTTTTTGTGTTTGTTTTGTATTTGTGCGATGCTTATCCTTGCTTATTGTCCTGTCATGCAATGGTTGTTTTTTTTTGCCTTCTTCTCGTCTCGTTTTGTTCATTCTGGTTTCTAATTTTTAAGAAAGCATATTGTAATTCTGTTGTTTACCTATTTCTCGTATGTTTATTCGGTTTATCTTTTTTTTTTGTATTGTGTTGTTCATGTTCTAGTTTTTTTTATATTTTTTTAAATCTTACCTGACGGCCATTTGTTGTTTGTCTTGTTTTCACAGGATTTGGTGCTCTTTTCTCGGTACTTGACTGGATCCGCATGCAGTCATTTGTCCTGCCATTTAATATCCCCTACGTATCCTTAGCAGCGGCTTATATTTGCCATTGTTGTCCTGTTTAGTTATGCGTGACGTGTTACAGCAATGGCCACAGGATTGTGACATATGCTTTTCAATTTCTTTATATTTCGACCAAGAAAAATATATTCATCTGTGTTTTTCTATTACTTATTTTTTTTCTGTTTTCCTGTCAGAGATTGAGTATTCTTATTTGTGGTTTTTGTTGTGACATTCTGCAACGTGTCCTGTAATTGTAAGTTAGGCTTATTCTCCTTATCAGTTTCATATTTAAATATTGCCAAGATAGACAGATACATACAGTAACGAATTTTCCCATTATCTCATTGAGACAAGTGTCAAGAGAAAATGGAATTGATTTTAATTTTATATTATTAACTAGACTTTAAGCAGTAAACATTATTATAGAGTCAGGGGACAAATTTAAAGAACTCCTATGATCACTTAACTTGTTCCCTTTTCCTTATTAATTTTTACTAGATCATTTAGTCCCTTACTGACCCACTCATCTCTAAATCACTTGTTCTTTTTTTTCACATTACATTTAATGTTGCTAGCTTTTTAACAATAATAAAGTAAGTTGACATACTATTTTTAATTTACAATGTGAATGAGTGAGTAAATGAACTTGTGCATAAATTATCAGATATATTGTTTAATAAACCTTTTTAACTTATGGAAATAAAGCAATAAAAAATATATGTTTTTTTTCGTGTTGTCTTTAGATGTGTTTATAATATTAAATATTATAAATATAAATAATCAAATGTTAAAGAGCAATCGGTGTTGGTTGTCTGCACAGTAAGACAAAGAATTTTCAAACAAAAGAACAAACTGAGCTGGAAAAGGCTTTTGTTGTCTGTTTAATTTAACAATTAAACAAAATAGTTGCAAGTGCTATGAAACCAGCAAGGTAGTGAAGGAGATGGGCGATATTATTGTCATTTTTATTTCCAATCTGATGTTTTTAATAATTTACCAGTCTGTTAATACTAATACAATTTTAATTCGACACAAAATTTAGTAGACGAATAATCCATGAACTTTCTCATGAAATTTCGTTCAAAAGTTTTTTAATTGTTACCATTCAAATTCTTGCAAAGCATTTGGAAATATTGTGAGTTATGACTAATTGATATATTTCAATGATAGTTTCATTATAGACTTTCAAATAAAATATCAATATAGCATTTAATCGAATATTATTTCAAACAATGTAACAAAGGTGTACATCCTGATGTACGTCCTGTTCCCGAACCTTTATTAAATCGTTATCCCAAAAAAAGATTGATGTTTTTGGGATATGTTCAAGCAGTAACTAAAGTTGAAAACAATATATGGACAATATGGACAATATGGGCAACTGAAACTGAATATACATGATTTCTATCACATCCAATCTGATTTGTTTTAGTTGAATTTTCAGAGTTTTTATTTAAAGAATGTGGTGTGGAATGTTTTATTTTGCTAACATTTTACCTGGTTTGCTTGTTACTTTTTTTTACATCACATCGACACCTCAAAAATATTTCATTTGATCGTTTATTCTATTATTACACTTTCGTTTGATATCTCCTCGCTTTGGGGTCTTGTTGCCGAGAAAAAACATTTGCCATGACTTTTTCGGCAACTCAATTTCAACTATTTCCCCTGAAATATTTTGTCAACATTACAAATTACCAAAGCTTGAAAATAATTTATTACCAATCGATTGTGTTTTGTTCATGTTATTGTTGTTGTTGGACCAGCTGGGCATAGTGACTAGTGACTAGTGACAAGGACAATGTTGTTGTTGATGTTGTTGCTGTTGATGTTGCAGTTGCCATTGTTGTTACATAACAACAATGTAGACTACAAGGCAAACAAATCGACAAACTATAATAATAAGGCAAGTCCCCCATGGCAGGCAAAAAGATAAAGATGGTAATACTAAGAGAATGGGAAATGGGCAAGAGAGAAACGGAGAGAAATTCTTGTTCCCCTTGTTGCATTGTCTGCAGCAGCTGCAAAAACTTTCAACATCAATGAAGGATACAAACAAATTTTACATTTTCTATGTCCTTTGGACAATGGAAGAACAACAACTGAAAGAGGGGGAAGAATGAAAGAGAGAGAAAGAGAGACAAAGTGGAAAAGAAGCAAGTAGACCGGACTAGACACGATGAGCACAAGTAAAAGCATAAAAATAAAGCAAACAATAACAAGCAACTTAAGTACTAACTGTACAAGTCAGTTAGTTGGGGTCACCATTTATTTATATCCTTTTTAAATCTTTAAATATCAGTTGAAGCCAATCAAAAAGTGCAATTTGTAGAAATTCTGTATCTTAATCAAATGCTTTAAACTTTAAGTGCCTCAAAACTTGACCTCAATCGAGATCTCTTCCTATGTTGACTTCTCTTTTGTTGTCTTACCATAACCGTTCAATTTGCAGTTCATGTCTGGTAGCCATGTTTTTGGTCCTTCTATTTCTCTCTTGTTAACAACTTCACGTGCCAAATTGCAATGACCCAAAGAAGTTGCAGGCAAAAAGAAACCACTCCTTTCTCATTCCTATGTGTAGCCCTGTCAATTGGGCTACCTTTGACAACAACCATACACACAAACTCACACCCAGACACACACACACACGCACTTACACTCACAAAAGAGTAAATTGAAGAACTATTCAAAAATTGTGAAACCAGATCGAATGCCAATTTGCAGTCACTTAATCAACAATTAGTCTCTAAAAAGCAACAGTCAAAAAAGAAAAAAAGATTATCAAAAGTAAAGTTTACATTTCTTTGCATATTGTTTCATTCAATGGGTTTTTGTTGCTACTTTTGATCATCTTATCATGGTCAATTCTATGATATTGATTTTCCTTCTCCTTTTTCAGTTAGCACTTTGTGTCAATATTTGTTTTCAAAATTTCTTTTGGGTCCATTGGCTAAGTTTTTTAGTTTTGATGAATAGAAAGAAAAGAGTAAAATAGAGATGACAAAAAATGAAAATTGGTTTAATAATTGGAGTGAATAAAAAAGTCTACTAAAAAATGTTGCTTCCATGAAACTTTAAACATTTAAACCAGAAGGCAAAGCATCAAAAGTATACTAAAAATATTTTTTAAGTAGGAATTTATGAAATCTGATGCTGATGAAAACCAGCGTTCGTCTTTGGCATACTCAATAGAAGCAAAAGTCGCAGGAATTTATATAAATATGCTTTATTCAAAAGGACAAGCCGTCAAATTAGCGTCAAAATAAACCTGCTAACTCGCTTTCTTTACTTATTCGTTAATATAAACTCCAAATTAAGCATAGTGAACAAAATGTGTGTACTCAGTTAAAAAATTCAAGCTTTTTTACTGTACTGGAGATCCAATACATTAAAAAAAATTACTAAAATTTACACACCACTAGAGCCAGTAAAGTTATTTCAATTTAATAATTATGACATCACCTAAACGCTTTGAATTTATTTATTAATTTTTTGTTACCACTGTTAAATATGCTAAATTGTGATTAATTTAAAATATTGAATTCGCTTAGAACTTGAGGAATCTACAGTCTCATAAAAATGAAGCTTTACAATAAAAAATTTGTTTTTAAAAATCTAAAATTTCTATTATGTTTAGGAATCTGTAAATACGATAGCATTGTAAAATGATCTTCTGATTTGTAAAACCCCGAAAACTTATATTTTGTTCTATTTTTACAGGCCCCGCCCTTGCTTAATACCTTTATCCATCTTGACGACGATCTACATGGGTCCTTTCTCCTTGACAAACCAAATTTTCAGGCAAATGGCAATTTCCAGAATTTTTGTTTAGTTTAAATTTATTTTTATATTACAAAAGCCACCAGACAGAGACGAACTGGTGATTTGCCCCATATAATGTTTTCCCTTTGATAATATTTGCTTATTGTCCACTTAGAATAGATTGCAAAAAAAAAAAAAAAATATTATAGAAGAAACTTTAACGTTGGACTTGATAGTCTTGATAGAAACTTCGAATTGCGCGCGCTTTCTAATTGTGCTGTTAAACGCAACATTTCACTGTTAACTTTAACGGTTTTTTTTTTAAATTCAACAATGTCAATTCAATAAAAACGCCATAATTTTTGTATAATATATTAATTTATTCCCTTTAAATTCCACTCACTTCTCGAATCCAATCTCGAACAGCTGCAACTCTAGAATAAACACCTGGATAATCCGGACGAGCACAACCATAGCCCCAGGACACAACACCCCAAAGCGTGTTGTTGTAAACTAACGGTCCACCAGAATCGCCCTGGCAGGCATCTTTGCCGCCTTCTGGAAGACCAGCACACAGCATACGTTCGGTAATGTTGCCAAAGGTACTGTAAGCCTGGGTGCACACCGTCTGATTCACTTTGGGAACAATCACAGATCTCAATATGTTAGTGGGTTCCTGTTGACTCTGCGTGTTACCCCAGCCGGAGACCAGAACAGCCGATCCATCTTTTAAATCTGCGTTTGGTTTGGGTAATTTCACAAATCCTTGAGTTACATTCGTCTGGTCGTAGTCCTCGAGTTCCAGAATTGAGAAATCATAATCAATGGTATAGACATTGAAAAGGGGATGACGATGCAATCGCTTAATGCCCACCAACAAACCACCATCATCTGTGCGTGTTGAGCCAATGCGAACCTTGGATTGAAGTATAACTGATCCTTCAGTACAGTGGGCGGCAGTTAAAACTAATCCAGGACCAATTAAAGAGCCGCCACAGAAATGATAGCTACGCTGCAATGACACCTGATACGGAATACTCTCAATTGTTGTGGCCACTCCGCCCACAATACGGCCATCCAGACGAGGTCTCCGATATGTTTGAGGCTGAGGCAAGCCCAGGCAACCTGCTGGAACGAGCAGTAATAGCAGCAGACTCAACTCCATGTTGCAACTTTAATTGATTCATTCTCATTCTAGAACGCTGCTTTTTATAGTCACTCTAATCTCAAATTATCAATTGAATTTTCAGGGTTACTACTGCATTGACCACTTGGCCTAGTTAATACTAATGGAGTCTATAAAATTTATGACCCCTAAACGAAGTGCTATCGATCTTATCTAATTGTAAGTGTAATCAGTGTAAATAATCCACATTCCTAGTCACAAGATTTGGGTTAGGTCAAGATTTTTATTCGTTATCAAAGTGAAACCGCGGCACAAGAACTAGATTAATTATTTTCTTACATATAATGAATAGACAAATATATATGTATACGTGTAAAGCCTAAGAATTTCATATTCACCTTTGACTATTAGGGATCTACGATAGGAACATAGGTGAACTGTGTCCTTTATGCAATGGGCTGAAAAAGTATTCATTAGTTGCAAAAAATGTACAACTATTTTAGGCTCTGCTTCTTAGAACACATTAATTTCGGAGTAAATGAAAGAAAGGTAATTGATTCCTTACTTCTAGGCAAGAATATATACATGTATGTATATATGTATGTATATAGAAGGACAACAGAGGGTAACATATAGTAGATATAAACATATAAATATATATATAGGCATGTTTTTGTGTGTGTGTGTTTATGTATGTGTGTGTGGTTGGTGTATATATGCATGTTCGATCGGCCACATACGTATAGCAGCAATAGCATTATTTTTGTTTTTTTTTCCTTTTTTTTTTAATTAATATTATTCTCATTATTATTTTTTTTACTATTAGGAGAAGGAGAAAATGCAGGAAAAGTCGGAAGTGGTAGTGGTAAAAGAAGGAAAGAGTCAGTAAAAATGAGCTAGTAATAGTTGAAATTTAATTTATTAAATTGTATTGTAATCCAAAATTTGCAAAAAAGCAAAAAAACAAAAAGTTTCTGGCATAAATGCAAAAAATATTTTACTAAATCTGGTTAATCCTCCCTAAAACTAAAAAATGCCTCAAGTCATTCATTATTTTCGATGAGAAAGGAAAAAGGGTTCAAGAAAATCTTACTATATCTAAGCTCAACTTTAAATAAAAAATATAATATCCAAGTCTAAAATGACTAAAGGATAATCCCTTATCATCAATACTCTCAATACGTCCGTTCGGCTATAGTAATTAAAATTCAATGACTACAAAGTTATATGAAAAGGACCTCCGCTTTCTTAATTTTTCATTATTCATTAAAATCTGTTCATTCTTGAAATACTTCAAATTTTTGTGGGTTAAATGGTTTAGGTATTTCCACAATTGTCTTAAATTCATCTTTGGCTTAGGTTTCAGTTAACCTATTTGCATGTCTTATGTAAAGATGATCATAAACGGATCTAGAAAATATGTTTGGAATGTCAGACCAAAATATTAAGTTATTCGGCTTAGAAAATTCAGCAATTTTCGATAGAGGCATTACGTTAGATTAAGAATTTATCAAAAGGATGAAAAAAAAAAATTATTTCAAATATTGACAATTTGTCACCAGTGGATAGTCCTTGATTACAGATGTTGTCTAGCATAAAACTCGTTCACATTCCCCCATCCCCACTCAAATGACTTACGAATTATTCTCTGTAATTGCTAGGCAAAAGAGTTCCTTTATCTCAACTTTCTGTTATACTTTCCAGAATCTGATTATATTAGTCAATGTACAATCTATCAAAAGTTCATCTGCAAGAGATGCTTCAAAAATTTTCATATGATAAAGGGACACTCTTACTATAAAGATTTTGTATATAGAACTATTTTAAATGCAAAATCATATTAAATAGAATAATTTTAAGGTTGATGTATAAAGGTATATAATTCATCTTTTCTACTTTTATGATAAAGAAACAGATTATTTAAAAAAAAAAGCCAGTTAGGAAGACAATACAAAATAATACAATTTCTGGCTCCTAATATATTAACTGTAACTAAACCTAAATAAAGTTTTTATTTCTATTAGATATTTAGATTTAGATTTAATCCATATAAAGCCAAAGACGTGAGACGGATCTAGAAAATATTTTCGCTGGGAGTCCGACAAAAAGAAATTCAGATTGTTGCCTTAGCAAATTAAATAATATTCGATAAAGACATTTTGTCCGATTTTCCAAAAGTTTACGACCACTTCAAATACTCACTCATTGGGTGTAAAGACGAAAAAAGATCAAAAATTATTCAAAGTACCAATATGTGGGGGGTTCAGATAGACAACCTGGACTTCTGCCCTAGAACCATCTATCCATAAGATCCCAACTAGGCTCCACTGAATTTTAACCACAACAGATTTTGTATGGAGTTTTCTTTCGATTAATGTTTAAATTAACATTGGTATATACAACTATTACAATATTTTCCATTCAAATCACCCAATTTGAAGGGCCGCTACTCATCATTCATCTTTTTGGTCTTTCAGGATCTTCCTGGGAGAGGGCTCAGTCGTATCACTTTCGCTCAAATAGTGTGGGTTATTCAAGAGGCATTTCCATGCACCATTAATTCGCAGAATTTTTTCACAATAATTGTCTATATCCTTTTCTAGAGCAATACAATTGTATAGTAAATAAGCTATTTCTTCGGTAGTGTCATTCACTTTAGTTTCCGTATCAATTATATCCGAAGATCTTTCCACATGTTGCTTGTTCGACTCCGTTGACATATTCTTACTTGACTCTAAATCAATTTCTGAATTAATTTGCTTGTCTTGGCATGCATTTGTTTTGTTTGCTTTATGTTTTCGACCTGTTTTCCGCATATGATCAATTTTCTCTGACAGGGAGTTATCAATGGAATTGATAAATTTCTGGAAAATTGTACTGTCAATTGAGGAATGCATTGATATGTGGATTGAGCCGCATTCGTAGACCTTCTGCCAAAAGTTTGGCTCACACTGTTTGCTTTCTAATTCAGATTTAAAAAGTTCATCAGAATCTTTCGAAAATGTCTTATTACAATGGTAATCGCATTGGGTCTTGGCATTTTTTATCCGATTTAACGATTGCCTCATATTTTTTTTAAAGAACGGTTCAATTTGTTTGGAACATTCCCTATTGGAATTTTTCACTAACCTTTTGCAACATATTTCTGCCATATATCTTAAACTTTCCAAATCCGTTTCCTTTTCATCATCAGCATCACATTCGACAAGTTCTTGGTTGGATATAAAAAAGTTTTGAAACCATCGAGCAAAATCTTGATTTTCTTGACGTCGTCCTGTAATAAGTTTATCTATAGGTATTTGTATTGCTATACCCATTCTTTTAAATCCAGACTGAAGTATAAGAAAATTCTTTTTGTACTCATCGTCAATTGTAGCATTAAATTTGACTTTTTGTATATTGATGGCATGGGATCTAAGAATAAGCAAAAGTTGACAATATGCGACGCCAGTGCAAAGATCCTCCAATTTTCGATACCGTGCATTAAGTAATCTGTTAATCCATCGCAGAATTCCTTTGTCTGAGATATTTATAATATCCATTATGCTTTATCAAAATATATTAACTTATTCTGTTAAACTGTAGTTCTCAGTAGGAATATTTATTCGATGCTTACTATAAGAAATTATTTTCATATTTTCCACGTGTCAGATATTTTAGAAATAATTGCTAGAATGCTATTAATATTATATTAATTTATAGTTTTTTTATTTCTTAAGTCTTGTTTTTGATTGATTCTTAATATACAATTAACAAAAAATAACTTGCCAAAACTAGTAGAATAATTTATAAAACAAATAAAAAGGCATTTTCAAAGCAGAATAACAATCATTTTTTTGATGAACTTCTTTTCGACTTTAGTGTGTTTCAATATTTTCGAGGTGAGTCCTGGGAAATAAGATTCAAAAATTTTAAATATTAAGTAGTACTACAAAATATAAGCTGATTCACGTATTAATATATTTAATTTTTAAAATTATTAAAGGCGATCAAAACTTTATCTGGAGAACTCTCACCAAACAATGGAGTATAAACTAACCAAAATTACCAAATCAAACCAAGTCAAAAACGAATAAGTTGCTAATATAGAAGAAAAAGAGAAATTAATCACATATTCAAAACACAAGAAAGAAATTAAAAAGTTAAAAAAAAAACAAAAATATAATATATATATTATAGAAATATTTCGACCAATTCCTAATCCTTCATTAACAGAAACATTCAAGGATATCAGTAAATAAATAATTAATTATCGCCGAGATTGAAAAAACTTTTTAAATTCTTTTTTAAAATAAAATGTTCTAGATTTTCATTTAGATTATTTCAATTGAAAAGTAGAAGTATTACAAAGATCATAAAGATTTTACCCTTGCATATATAATTTAGTTAAAGGAGAAGATTAAATACTTTTTTAAAACAAGTTGAAGGGATATCCTGAAAAAATCAAATACGTAAAAGATGATCAATTAACAGTGCAAAAAGTAGGAGTCTCAATCAGCATTAAGACGATCAGAACACGATATGCAAGATGTTGTGTGGGTAGTGAAGAAGAAAATTATAAACTTAAATCTTCTGGAAATTAAAAGAAAACAAATTTGCTGTTTACTTGTTGAGCTATCGAATTAACTATAAGGAGAAACGATCTACAAGATCAAACATGCCCTACTAGGATATTGTTAATATATGGCATACATTGGATATATAATTAAAAATAATCAGAAGATGGAAGAACTAAGTTCTACCAAAATTTAGAGGTATAGGGAATAAACATATAAATTCGCAGATTTCGAAGACTTATCTTAATCTTAAGTTAACACATTTCACAATATTCGAAATTTAAATCTCTAAGATACTTCTAAAGTAATAATAACTTTTTATCATTGTTTTTTTTTGCGTTTCATAACTTGAGCCAAGTTAAAAACTTATTATTCGAAGGCATATCCACCAATTTGTCCAATTTTAAGCCATTTGCTTCGGCTAATTGCTTTAAATCCCTAATGTCTCTAACGCCCCAAGAGGGATCACGTCTTTTAAGGCTTTGATTAAAGTCGACATTGCTTTGTGGAGTTAAGACACCATCTAGAGCATACGGTCCATAGGTAAATAACCTTCCTCTAGGCTTAAGCAATACTCCAGCTGCTTTAAATAATCCTATGGAGCAGGTCCAAGGACTTATATGCATCATATTCGAGTTGAACATATAATCGTATGAAGTGGTTGGCAATTGAGCTTTCCATTGCTTTACATCTTGAGAAATGTCCACGTGGATGGGTGGATTAATATTACCCGTAACGCAATCCTGAACATAGGCGGTAATTGAAGAAAACAGACTTTCATCGTACTCCGTGGGCTGAAAGCTAATGTTGGGCAAAAGGGCAGCCAAGTAGCCAGTGTGTTGACCCGATCCTGATGCAATTTCCAATAATTTTAAATTCAGCGTCTGTCTATCAATTTGAGCGAGGAGTGCCTCGGCGATGGGCTGTGAGTTCCTATCAGCCGAAGGATAATTAAGTTTGTTGTTGCGCCCAGCGCTGAGACGACAAGAAATATGTAAGAGACGTTTAAAGGTCTGTGTAAGACTGTACATGGATACACTTCATGAAATCATAAACAGAAATCAAAATTAAATAAATTATTTAAATACCTCATGATGAGATCAAATATATAAGAAAAATAAACTGATGGGAAACTAAAATGGTTCCAAAACAAGTTCCGTTCTAAGGGCCAAAGCGAAATCGATAGGTTTTACTATCGATAGTTGCAAATGTATCGCGATGCTTCGATGTTTCTTGCGAGGAAAATATCGATAAATCCATACGGTATCGATATATCGTACAGCTCTAGTGTTTTGCAAATTGTCGGCGTTTTTTCTTCCTTTCGGTAAATAACAAATAAAATATAAAACTACAGGCAAAATGTCTGACAATGATGATGATTTCATGTGCGACGATGATGAGGATTATGGCTTGGTAGGTATTTAGATGTATGCAATTAAGATACATCACTAATGTCAGGCTTTGTCTTGTTTGTTGTTGTTGTTGCTGCGGTTCTTTTTTATTCTAAACCTTTGTGCATTTTAGGAATATTCGGAGGATAGCAACTCGGAGCCGGATGTAGATCTAGAGAATCAGTACTATAACAGCAAAGCCCTAAAGGAGGAGGAACCAAAAGCCGCACTGGCCAGTTTTCAAAAGGTTCTCGATCTAGAGAATGGCGAAAAGGGAGAATGGGGCTTTAAGGCATTGAAGCAAATGATAAAAATTAATTTTAGATTGGTAAGGTAAAAATGAAAAAAATTATTGATTTGTTTGAACTCACTCGTCTATTCTTGATTGGCAGTGCAACTTTGATGAAATGATGGTACGCTATAAGCAATTGCTTACCTATATTAAAAGCGCTGTGACTAGAAATCACTCGGAGAAAAGCATTAATTCCATATTGGACTACATATCGACTTCAAAGAATGTAAGAAATTATTACTCTTAGTCTAACCCTAGATCAATGCTGCATTGAAAGTAATTATACAAATTTCCATACGCCTTTTCAGATGGCATTGCTGCAAAATTTCTATGAGACAACTTTGGATGCTCTACGTGATGCCAAAAATGATCGTTTGTGGTTTAAAACAAATACCAAATTGGGTAAATTATATTTCGATCGCAGTGATTTTACAAAATTGCAAAAAATACTCAAACAATTGCATCAAAGTTGTCAAACTGATGATGGTGAGGATGATCTCAAGAAGGGCACACAATTGCTCGAGATCTATGCGTTGGAGATTCAAATGTATACGGTCCAGAAGAATAATAAGAAACTAAAGGCTTTGTATGAACAATCTTTGCACATTAAATCGGCTATACCACATCCCTTGATCATGGGCGTTATACGTGAATGCGGCGGCAAAATGCATTTAAGTGAGGGTGAATTCGAAAAGGCTCACACCGATTTCTTTGAAGCCTTTAAAAACTACGATGAAAGCGGCTCACCCAGGCGCACTACTTGCCTTAAATATTTGGTTTTAGCCAATATGTAAGTGGCATAAACTCTTCGGTCAAAATTCTTAAATGTGACATTATGTTGTTTGACTTTTTCAGGCTAATGAAATCAGGTATTAATCCCTTTGACTCGCAAGAGGCTAAACCCTATAAGAATGATCCAGAAATTTTGGCCATGACTAATCTGGTTAACTCGTATCAAAATAATGATATCAATGAATTTGAGACCATTTTACGACAACATCGTAGCAACATAATGGCCGATCAGTTTATTCGAGAGCATATTGAAGATTTATTGCGTAACATACGTACTCAGGTGCTGATCAAATTGATTAGGCCATACAAGAACATAGCCATACCCTTCATAGCCAATGCCTTAAACATTGAACCAGCTGAAGTTGAAAGTCTTTTGGTATCCTGCATACTCGATGAGTAAGTTTCATTAATTCTGCACACTCTAAAATTAATTAATTCTCTGTTTTAACAGCACTATCAAAGGTCGCATTGATCAGGTCAATCAAGTACTTCAATTGGATAAAGTTAATAGCAATGCTGCGCGTTATAATGCCCTGGAGAAATGGTCCAACCAAATCCAATCACTGCAATTTGCTGTTGTTCAAAAAATGGCTTAAAATTCTACATAGTCGACATAAAGCTATTCAAGTCGCAAAAGTATTCGTTTGAGTTATTATTTCAACAATTTAATGGATGCTTTTTCACTATTAGAGTCTAATTGGCAGTTAGACAATTCTCTGAATAGTTTAATATAATTTAATAATGGATGCATCATCTAATTGAAAGGAAGGAGGATTCGGATTTGTTTTTATTAATATATCAATTAATCTTCACTTAAAAAATATTTCAATACTTATTTAAAAGAGCTCCCAAAACGTTGTTTACGTCATGGAACTTTTATGAAAATTTAAATTTCATCGCATTTCCATTTTTGGTTTCACACAACGTTTATATATCCACAGTCGAAATCTGTACAACCAAAATACTAAAGTGCTAAGACAAATGACAAGTAACAAACAGCCGCAAATACTTCCAATGGCTAAACCAGGTTTTTCCCAATCCAAAATTTCATAAATGAAATGATTGCCCAAACTGAAAAATATAAAGAAATAGATTGTCATTCAATGCCAAGAAGATCACTCTTAACTGTCTTACATATCCGTTCCGCCAGCGCAGTAATAGATTAAGGAGAATAGACAATATATGGTAAGTACGATGACAGGAAAAAACAAATGCATCAATCTTGCGGGATAGGCAATCATGAAAAGATCGAGCAACATGCAAACCGAATTGGCTGCATGTTCCAAGAAACTATACACATCATCACCCATATCATCGGGCAATGCTAAAGTAATGGAAAGCAAGAATAATCAGTCAAAACAAATGATTAGAGGTAAACTGGATTATCTACTCACAGGGATAGACTGCCGACCAGAATACCAATGTTATCATAAAAGCCAGCACTGTGCTTGTAAAATGAGAGGCCCAATAAATTTTCAGCGCCCAACTGCCAGGAGCTAAAAGACAAAGATTCTCTTTAAATTACTTTCATCATTCGTTTTGTTGACTTACCAAAATAAAAGGGTCGCAAATAGTAAATTGTGGTAATTATTGCTCCATATATGGCAGTATAGGTACACAGTGTGAATCCCCAATCGGTGAGATAAATAAACCAACGACCACCATAAAATGTTTCAACTACGCTCATTATCATACAAATACCGAAAAATGCAGCCAAGAGCCAACGATAGATTAACCATAAAATGGAACGATCTCCTTTTTGCCATTGCGAACGACAAAATACTCCTGGTTCCTCGTGATAAAGTGAAAACTTCGAGCGTTGAAATTCCTTTCCAAAGATCTGGCAACAGGTGTCATTATTATTCTCAAGCATTTTCAGTAGGCCAAAACTGCTGTTTGCGGCAAGACTTCAACGTAAAGTGACGCCAAAAAGGTTTGCAGGTGGTCATAGTAACTACACATTTCTTTCTAATCAGGTTTGATTTGATAATTTGGAATTATCTGACAAATTCTTATCACATTGTGAACCATTAAAACCATTTACAAGTAATAGTACGATTCCCACGACATTCAGACAAAAGCGTAGGGCAGAACCATTCCTCAGCTTGATTATGAGTCGGTTCTCTTAATTATAGAATGCATAAGTTACCCTTTGCCCGGTTGCTTATCAGTTGATATCGTCTTAGATGCTTCATATAAAACACTAATCTTTTATTTCTAAGTTGCTAATTTCGTGAAGTTTTATCTGAATATTTCTTAACTTAATATGTTGCGAGTCTTTAGAAAAATAGTTAATTCATTTTGTTTCAAAATTTACAACGCATTCAAGAAAGCATTGCTGAACACATAATTAAGTGTATATGGATTGAAAAAAAGGGAACGAACATTTTCTAACCTTTTATTTAAGATTTTCATTTGACTTCCTAGAAAAAAGTAAAAATTAATATTAACTTCAAACGAATTGAAATAAATGAATTACCAAAATCCAAAATTTTAGGCAATGTTATTTTAAATTGAGAGAGTTTCTGAAAAAATGTATAAAAGCTTTTCTTTTCTTTTGTTTTCTTTTTTTCTCAAGTCATCTTTCACCTTAAGCAGTTTTCCCCAAAAGTTGAAAATAATTTATTCAGAAAATGCAATTATTCTTCATTTTGAATTTCTGGCACATTTTAAAAATAATGACCTAATAACATAACATAAATTAAAACTATTAGTGGGAAAATCAAAGAGAGATAGATGAAAGTCTTGGGTGGCAGTATTGAAATACTGTCGATTACAATTGATTAAAGATTGAAAGACTTGTGTACTGTTCAAAGCAACAAATTGTAAATAAAAACGAAATTTAAATCGTCCATTTCTTTCACTCCTTAGCTTCCAACTTCCATAGCTAAAATTAAACAATACATAAAACTTTTTGAATTTTGTACATCCAAACTAATGAAAAAAGGAAAAATGTTAAAAAAAATTGCCGTTCCTGCAATTACACATTGCAATATATTCCAAAAATGTAATTTCACATCATATATTTTGGCACGTTTTAAACATAATGACCGAATTTTGACTTGATAATAAATTTCTTGAGCTTGAACTTAAATGTAAATTTAAACGAAATCCCCCTTTGTGTTTTAAGAGTGGAGGAATGGGAAAATCCATAATCAGTAATCAGTTTGAGAGAGAGAGAGAGAGAGTGACAGATTAAGGTCTTGTGGCATGTATTTCTATAAAAGCCTCATTCCATTTCTCACTAGGCATCATTTGTCAATTATAACAAAGTAAATCAATTATGAAGTTTCTTTCGCTGGTTTTTGTTTTAGGTCTACTGGCGGCTCTAGCCAATGGTTGGTTAGCAAATTAAAACAAAATATTAGACATTATATTCTAATAAATTTTTACTTTCAGCTAATCCCCTTCATCCTGGCGATGTGATCATAAATGGGGACTGTCGCGTCTGCAATGTGAGGGCCTAAAAATGACAGAAAAAACTATTTTACACTAAAATTTGAATTTGGTCAATTCTTGAGACACACAAGTTTTAATGTCCATCTACTAAGTAATATAATAATAAATATATATATATATATATAAATTTACAACAAATGTATTTGTTTTCTTGGGATGCAACGATGTGCCTTGACCTTAATGTGAACTGCGATTCTGATACAGATTACTCAAATTACTCTGGGCAATTCCCATGCCTCTCTGAGTTTTAAATTTCTGAATTTCTCAGCAGTATAAAATAAACGACATCTTCCAAACTGATGCCAGTTTTGTTTGAATCTGCGAATAGAAAATGAATTCAATTTTAATTTCTCTAACGGTTTTGTTGCTCCTAAGCGTTTTGGCTGTGAGCTATGGTAAGTTGATCCAACGAACAAATAATATATATATCTAATATACATACATATATATATATATATTTTCTAATTCGTCTTAATTGCAGCCGAACCGGGCAAAGTCTATATAAATGGCCAATGTATAGATTGCAATAAACCTGATAATGATGATTCCATTGTTATTCCTCCCAAAGTCTCTGGTTCTATGTCCTGTTCTAGTCTAACCCAAGGAGCTGTGGCTTTTGGCCTTCTATATTATATAGTTAGTTATCTGAATATTTAAATAAAATCAAAACCAAATATTAAATGAATTAAAATATAATGTGATGTATGAACATCAGATTCAAAAAAAGGAAAGAGAAAGCAATTCATCATTTTATAATCTTTTATATTATATTATTCAGTTTTCACATTCTTGTCTACATCGATAATATGAGCTTATTGAAATGATATACAAGTTAATATACATATTTTGCATAATTAATTTCATAAAATTGATTCATGGCTTGGTATTGAAAATAAACTAACAATGAAACTGAATATATTTACTTAGAAAATCTGCTGAAACCTTAAAAAAACGAAGGTGCACGAAATTCTTATCCTAGCGACAACAATTAGATTATTGCAACACAAATAAAGAAATTACAAAAACATAAATTATATATTAAACATTTAATTTATAATTTTTTACTGGTTTTTTAAATTAATCGCCGCGTATGTTGCAGGCTCTGCAGTCGCCATTGATGATGACATTGCCTGGATGCAGTGGCTGAGCTGCAAAATGAATTTCCATGATTACTTAGCGCCATCTCAAAGGTATCATGTGACTTACCACTAGCCAGAGCCAAGAGGCCCATAATAAAAGCTATTGACAACCACTTCATGTTCCTTCTATTTGTTGTTTGGTCCTAGTAGCTGGTACTAACTAAAGTATTTAACAGTCTTGCATCCAGCTTTTATAGACTGTGTCTATATTGTGCATTAACTTTCTTATCACTTTTCTATTGCCTCTCTCTTTCTATCTTAATCTCTATGTGTTCTGCGAAACAAAGTGCGCACCTTCTGAAAAAAAAAATAATTGCAATTTATATTATTTTTATTTAAACCAAAGCAATAAGAAGACATAGAGATAGAGGAAAGCATCAAATGTTGTTTTAAATCAAAGCTTTTGTACTTAACAATTAAATTTTAATTATAAATAATGTTTGATTTCAATTATTAAGATAAAATGTTATCTAATTTGGCGTTTAGAAGTTTTGATTTTTGGATAGAAAAACATACAAAATAATAAACAGTACAGAACCAAAAAAATTACGCAGACATTTCGCAATGATACTTAAATGACCCCTTCATAATTCTTTTTTAATATATATATGATTACCTAGTGATTTATTACCGATTCCCTTAAAATGAATTAATGATTGCTTAACGATTTTTTATATTTGGCAAATATATAAATCAGAAGATTATTAAATATATCTTTATGATGAAGCTGCTTTATTTCTTCGGACCACCAATTTTTTTTTTGTGTAAATTTTTTCTTTAATCCAGGGCAATTTTGTAATAATGAAACAATTCTGCCTCCAGTCGGGACGCCGGAACATTGGGACAGGAAGGATGGCCACCGCTCCCAAATCTAATTAATTAAACCAAATCATTTCTTCTTTCCCTTCATCTTAACTACACTTATTGTTGCGTCTTTTAGGCGCAATTTTGGAACATTTGTGTCTTAATTTAAACAGTAATCAATCGATTGAAAACCGCTAAATAATCGAAGAATTTTTAGCACATTGCAATAGGAGTTAATTAGATTAAGTTGTATTAAGTTTTATCACTGTTATATAAAGTGTATTTAATTACCCAATTAAAATTTAAAACTTGATTGTTATTGCTTTTATCGATAGTTTTAAACCATTTGTCTATCGATATGTGTAACAATTGTCCATCGCAAATTTATGGCCAAAATTCATACACACACACCCACACACACATGTTGCGGTCACATTAAGTTAAAAGCAGTCAAAGGAAACGGATTGTTTTGTTTACCTCCGTCGATACTCCCAATAATGAGGCTTTAATAAAAATTGTATACCTAGGAATAATTGCTAATTAAAAGTGTGTGCGTGCGTGTTCTTTTAGGGGAGAACGAAAGAGAAACACAATAACAAGGACAACAAACTGAGTAGGCTTCAAACAAAGCAATTTTCTTGTGGGAGTCAAAACAGGAGAGGCGGAGGCGGAGTGAGTGTGGGAGCAAAGGTAGCCGGCGTTTCTCTTGTGTTTCTCCTTCTCTCTCTCTCTTTCTCTCTATCTTTCAACCTATCCGGGAAACTTAAGAAAATCTAATGTCGACGGCAACCGAAGTGAAATTATCCCGTCTGCTGGGCTTGGCCAAAAAGTTCAACAATTTCTATTTAACAGGTAATTGAAACACACTAGAGAGTTCTATAACTGTACAATTGTAACTTACTTGCAATGAATTATTTTGGCCCTGAAAATAGGGTTTGGCCCTTAATATTATGAGTGTATTTACATATGTATGTATGTATGGGTGTGTACCAATGCAGTGGGCGGTTGGGCGCCAATGCCAACTGCAACTGCAAAGAGAGGGACAGAGAGTACAAGAGTAAAAGGAGAGCGAGCTTATCGATTTGTTCTGTGTAGTTGTTCTTGTTACTGTTGATGTTGTGTCATTGCCATTTCGTTTCGCAGCCTCCCAAGGTAACGGGATTCCCAAAAACAGGCGCCAACTGTTGACATTTAAAAATGAAATCTTCCTAATTCATAAGTATGGAAGGCAAATAAAACCCTCTTAGATTCATACTTCCTTTTTCTACTCTATTTAACTGACGTGTAGCTCACCTGTTGCAGAAGATACGCAACAAATATTTCCGAGAGTTTTTAATAATTGTTTATTTGCTTAAACTTTAAAGTTTTTCCTTCTTTGAAAAATACAAAAAAAAAAATATTATTCATTTTTTACTTTGTGCATAAATAAATAAATCAGTTTGCAAAGTAAACAAAAACAACAGGAGCTAAGCGCAGGTTGTATCCGAAAGGGAAATACGCTTTGGTAAATACGCGATCTATGTTTAAAAAATTGATAGGTTTAAAGTAATAATTAAGAATAAAAAAATTAGGAAGTATATTTTTTGATCAAGTGAATATCCTTAATAAATAAATTATAAATTTGGAATATTTGGCTATCATTAAATAATATTCATGTCAGTATTCAATGAAATTATTATTCTTAAAACAAACAAGAATATTTTTTTATTTACAATAACATTTTGACAAAAAAAGAGTATTACAAAAAGGATTGAGAAGCGTCCAAATATAAACTATTACATTTACATTAAAATGTTTTGCAAACAAAATGGTGTACTTTGTCATTCTCTGCCATTAACTTAGTAATTCAATTGTTCTAAATCCAAATATTTACCCAACATTTTTCCTGGGAAACAGAAAAAAAAGCTTATTATGCAAGATCAATTTTATCAAGCTAAATCGTCAGACTTTATATGTATCTACAATGTATCTATATACAACGAATGTTTTGTTTACGTTTTTAGATATCTGTATATATGGACGTAAGCATAAAAATAAATTAACAACCATCTTGGACATAATTAAGCACTTTTGCCTCTTGCAAAAATTAGTTTTCATTGTCAATTTTGGTTTTTTTCCTCTTCTACTTCTTTTTTTTTTTGCTATTGCAATTCAATTTTGATACCCTTTACACACGTATTAAATGGGAAGATAAAGTTTATGGAATACATAGTGCATGTGGTATTTCGTTAGAATTTTTTTAATATTAATAACTGATTGGGGGTAAAGCCTTAGTCATGAAAACTTGTATGGGTTTTGTTACGACTAGGATTAAACATTTTAAAGGGTATACGAAAATCAATCCTCCAATTTGTACGTTATTTGTATAGACTCACCTTGAGGAGCTGACAAAGCTTTTGACATTATAAACATTCAAACAGCTGAAAGATCTTTGAGAGAGCTGAGAGATAGATCCACACACTTGTAGAAAAGTTTCGCACACTTAAAGTTTGTTCCCTATATATATATATATATATATACCTTCTTATGTGTATATATGTATCTATAGCTAAATAATTTGTTCTTGTTTTATGTGTTATGCTTTTGATAGATTCTCAAGTGCAAATGTTTCTCACCATTTAATTGAGGAAGACACACACATAGAGAAAGAGCGAGAGACACGTCACTTTGACTGTTGACGTTTTCCATTTATTTCCTTTTTAACTCTTCGTTTCGATCATGCCCTTCCCCTCTGTTTCTTCCTCTCTCGCTATCAAGATTTTTTTTTGTGTTCTGATAAGAGCGGCATGCGATTTTTTTGCTCTTCGGCGTGTTTTTATTTTTGTTTTGCTTTACCCATTTTAAAAATTTCGTATACTCATTAAGTAAATATTGTTAGTTGATTTCAAATTTGCTTAGCTCAGTAGTCATTTTCCCATTTATTATGAAAGACAAAATACATTTCAATAAGTTTTTAAATGGCAACCAAAAAATTGCTTAATAAAACTATAACTCATACGACATGTTGTCTAATAGATTATCTGTCGAAAATTAAATAAGAATCTTTTGAAACTATGCCAAAAAGGAAGCACATGTGTGTGAACAGATTTATTTTATTTTTATTTAATAATATACCCATGATAATTAAATTGTTCCACACAGCTAAACTCTCATACATACATACATATCAATTTAAGAAATATTTATGAGTCATCCGAAGCAGCATCTGTCACAACTCCAAGCCAAAATTAAGTCGATCAATGTTTATTTATTATTATTATTGTTTAATGCGCTTTAAAAAGTAGGCACAATGTTCATAAGACTATTTTGTAATACTTGATTTTCTAGAATTATAAGAACTTGTTTTTCAACTGAGACTTTTATGCATACATACATATGTATGTATGTACATACATATGTACTTATTCAAATGCATGAAGCTAATAGCTAAATAGAATATTTGATGGGCTTGAGGATTTGTTTCTTTTTATTAATTGTTTAGTCTCTTCGTTTTAAATGTTGAGTTACTAATATTATCGGTTAGCAGTGTAGCATAAAAACACTTAAACATTAGAAGGTAAATATCTTTTGCGTTACCATCATAGCCAAGGGATTGATCTCACCATCAAAGCTAAGGAGATCTGTATAATCTTTTAACGCTTAATGAATGAACGTCATGTAAATGAACAATCACGATCCAAACTATTCGACAAAATATCAACAATTCCACAGTGAAAAATATAATGCTTTTTATTCAATCAGTAATGCAAAACTCCGACAAAGACACATAAAAATGCAGGTCGTATTTTTAATTGAGTTCAAATAGGTTTCTGGGGATAAACTTGAAGTTTGAGATATCAATTTTTTATATTATTATTATTATATTATTTTTTATTTTATTTATCACTGTGCCTTTCTAAGGGGTAAAAGTGTTTTTTGCCAAGTTTAGAAATTGTTTTCCATTTGTATTGCCGTTTCCAACATTGCCCTAAAATGCAACAGAAAAAAATTTAAGTTTTCAAAATTTATGGTTAATTTTCTTAATACAATGACCAACTTATGTAAATCTGTAACTTGCAATCTGATCAATAATATTATTTAAAATTAGCATAAAATCAAAATTAGGAAACCAAAACCTGTATGAGACTTTAAATTAAGAGTAGAATTGTGAAGATATGAAACTAAGTTCTACGTCGATTAGAAAATGTCCTTTATATAAAAGAAATTTTTCCAAACCTAGAATTAAAATTGTTCAATTAAATGGCCTCAACAGTAAGTCTTACATTGAAAACAGTAGAAAGTAAAAACTTTTACTCAAGCGTTGTCAGGATTTGTTTGAACCAACAGTAAATAAAGTAAAAGCTCTCTTTGCAAACGAACAAATTTTTTGACCCAATGTTGAATTTTGCGAAGAAAATAACCTTTCTGCGTTCCATTCTATAGACAAACAGGCCAATTGTGTTATCTTATGGGAGTTCTTATTATAAGGACTATAGCCCATGATTCAGTTTTATGGTTAACATATATAATACTCGAACTGAAAGTAGGGTATCCACACCGGGTGCAAGCCACGACCTATCGCACGGGCTAGTTTTTGTTTTTGTCTCAATCTCTAATTCGCTTATCAAAGCGATATACAAATTTTTTTTTTAATATTCGGTAAAGCCAGTTTGAACTAGTTATTGCGAAATATATTCGTTTATTTTGTATATTTAGTGGCTATCGAACTTTACTTATATTAGTTTAAGCTATTCACTTAATCTCTAATATTTGTTGTATGTGTGCGATAACCGTAAATGATTTGTGAATGATTATTGAACCTGGTTAAAGTTAAAAGTTTGTTTTGTTTATTATTACACTGAGTAGATAGGTATTTTTGTACTCTGATAATGGAGGGGAACATATGGTTTAAGCTGAATAATACAGCTGTTTTTATTATTGTGAATCGAATTATTTATTTTTTTAATGAAAACCATATTCCATGGAAGATTTCTGTTTCTATCGCAATAATACCTTTTGTACTTGATACATGATCCTACGAGTAATTGGAAATGCTAAAAATATTTATCGAACTGAAGTCGTAAGAAAAACAAAGATAAAGCTAATAAATCATCTAGCGTTCAGGCAAAAGCAACGAAGTCCTAACTATAAAGTGTTTAACCAAAAAGCTAATAAAGTATAACAAATTGATATTCTAAAATCCGCTAATATCTGTCTGAATAGTGATTCCACATATCATATCATATTTTATCTATACCATCCAATGAGTTGAAAAGATGGCTTTGGAATATTAGTTGTTTTGGTTTTAACAAATGATCTCTTATCAAATTATTATTTTTTTGTAATTTTGCAAACTACAACCCGTGAAAACGTTAAGCCAATAATAAAGAAGACGACAAAAAAATATATATCAAATGAAAGTTTGAAGAAGAATAAAAGGCAGAAGAAGGCAACAATTCTTTGCCATTTGCTAAAATTTGCAAAAAAAAAAAAAAAAAAACAACTTTGATAAGTTAAAACTTTTTGTGGCTCTTGCCTTATTTGGTCCAAGAGGGTCCACTTTTTAAATTTGTTAAAAGTGTCTTTATACAATGTACAAATACATATTAATGAAGTGTTAAAATCAACAGAATTTTTTTTGTTTGACATTTAATTCTACATTTGCGTTAGTTGTATATCGTTTATAGGTCCGAAACGAAACCCGGCCCACAACCTGTGACTCTCTCTCTCTTACATATTTCTAATCGATGTCGATTAGATCAGCTATGGGAATTACAAACGAACCGAAAATGGAATCGATAAGCATTTTGAGATGATTTGCAAAATAAAATCAGATTAGATTAGTATTACACAAGTCTAATGTATCAGGGGAAGAAAGAATATTTACAGCGGTAAAAATATTCTAAATAAAATGTTTGCTTTCACCAAATCAGTTTAATTATTGTATGCAGTTATCAAATCGATTCAATTCGTTTTCCATTTATCAAATAAACCTTCTTCCTCTCCCTCCATTAGCTAAAGAAAACCAGGTACTTAAAGTCTCAACTTAATGAGAGTTCCCATTGGTTGTGTGTGTGTGTGTTTGTGTGTGAGGCGATGGACATACATATCTTATCAAAGTGCGCGTGCTGCAAGTGTTTTTAATTAAACAGTAGACTGAACTTTTATTGTTTTCCCCTTTTCCGGCCACAACACTCACTGAGAACCGACAAAAAGAGACAAAAACAATGGCAAACATTTAAACTTTTTGTTTATGGAAGTTGCCAAAGTTCAGAAATGAGTGATACGATTAAATGCTTGGCTAATCATAATATTTTACTATATGTATGAATAAATATAATATATATATATATACATATTCTTTTTAATGGATGTATGTACATAATTATGAATGTTGTGTAAGGTGATAAGCGAATTGAATTGCTTGGCCTTTTTTCTGTCTGGAACATAAATTTTTTCTATATGTGTGACAAAAAGAGTTATCGACTTGTTAATACCCTAAACTTGAGGTTAAGCATTCATAGGCCTACTTTTTTCTTCAGTTTTTTTCCACCCTTTAAGTTTTCACAAAAAGCGCATTTAAAATATTATAAAGAAATTGAAAAAATACTGAGATAATCATCTTGTCATATTCAGATCTATTCTTGTTTTTGAGTCATTTTTAAATTAAATTAAATGCAATACTTATGAATTAATTTTTTTTATAAAAGGCGAACAATTTGATGCCAAATGCATTGAATAAAAGTATTCGAAAAGCAAGAGCAGACATTATAGTCTTATTCTTAGGAGTTAAGGTTTAAAAAAAATAGTTTTCTTTTCAAAGAATGTTGTGTGAAAATTTTAATTTATAAAAGTGGACGCTGACAATTTAATTCCAACTTTTTCGAAACTTTCTATTGTCAATAACCTGCTAAATAAATATCGGTTGTATGTTTTAATGTCATGTAATTGTAAAATATTATTGGAACCATTTTATATTACTCTTATTTTTTTTGTTCAGTTCTAGTATTAATACATTGTAAACATTCTAAATAAATAAAAAGCAAATATTTTTATTTACAACGAAACAAATTATAAACAATAATACGAAAAACTTTTCGAAAGGCTATCTTCGAAATTAAAATCCATGTATTGTTTGTTATTTAATACATAAAGCCGGGCAGCTGGATAAACAGCAACTTTGTTTTAATATGAACTATATACCAATACCTTTTTTATCCAGAATTTTTATGTTTTTTTGTATAATATAAAAATGGAATTGAATTACTTAAATAATTTTAGCATTTATCTTGTTAGGAGTATTGAAAATATGTACATACTAACACCAGGGTCTCAAGGTGGTCCCCAAAAACACGATAAATTGAAATCCTGGTGTATACTACGATTATATTTCTCCCTTATAATATATCAGATCTTTTCTAAAACTATTTTTTAATTATATATAATATGCAGTATATTGTCACTCTCTTTGCTCAATCATAGGATGTTTTTTTTTCTAAGAGAGCAAATCTTAAGATAGAGTAAATGTTTCCGAAATAAAATAATTAATGTGTGGTGGTAGATATTTTCCTAAGATAATAAAGAACAACATGCATTTGTTTATAGTTTGAAATGCATTTGTGTTTACACTTTGACTTGAAAAATAATTAGTCTGAATTTGTTAATTATTTCTTATAGGTTTTCATAAGGGCGACATACGTCCCTTTCTCGTTGAAGGTCAACAATGCGGTCTCATTAAATCTGATGTATTGAAGCAACTGGTCAAGTATCCTGAAGTGTTTTGCATACGTGACTGTGAGCATACCAAACAGGTGAGTGCATTGGGATCTATCTCAAGGGTGTAAATGCAATCATCGTCTTTCTTTTTGCCCTTTAATTGTCACAATAGGGTCTGGTTGAGCTAAATCCGGCATTCCGTGATTATAATGAACGCACGCAGCAATTGGAAAAAGTATTACGTAATTTACGTAGCGAGGGTCTCTTCCCCGCTTTACAGGGCTGGCGGGATGAATACTTCGAGGTCAAGTCCGAGCACAAGGCTCTTCTTAAGATGGAACGAGCAGCCACACCTTTGTTTGGGGTTCGCAAATATGGCGTAGATATTAATGGCTATGTGATACATCCAAAGCATGGCCTATGCATTTGGCTCCAACAACGCTCCAATACCAAAGAGACCTGGCCTGGCAAATGGGATAATATGGTTGGCGGTGGACTATCCGTTGGCTATGGCATCAAGGAGACAGCTATTAAAGAGGCCGCCGAAGAGGCATCCATTCCAAGTCATCTGGTCAAGAATTTAGTTTCAGCCGGCTGTGTTTCATTCTTTTTTGAGAGTCGTCAGGGTCTATTCCCCAACACGGAATATGTCTTCGATTTGGAACTTCCAGTGGACTTTGTGCCACACAATGCCGATGGTGAGGTGCAGGCATTTGAGCTATTGCCAGCCAAAGAGTGTGTGGAACGTGTATTTACGCCTGAATTTAAGACGACCTCGGCGCCGGTTGTAATTGATTTCTTGATAAGGCACGGTCACATCACGGCCGATGATGGTAAGTGATGATTGTATCATTATCTAGCTAAATCTTTATTCATATTTCTCTTTACAGAGTTGGATTTCACTCAGATAGTGGAACTATTACATGTGCCGTTGCAATCTCTATATACGTACAAGACGCGCCTGGAGCAAATGCAAAAATTGCAGCAACAAAAGTTGCCCAATGATGCAAACAATTGTAATTGTCCAAATCTACCCCCAGTTAGACCCCTAGAGAACGGTCACAACAAGAAGGCTGCCTAAACTAAATGGACCGACACACACACACTGTAATCATGAACAACGACAAAAACAAATATTTAAAAAAGAAAACAAAAACACACCAACAAGAACAAGTGCATTGAGAAGCTGCGGACTAGATACGAGAGACTGCTTTTGTAGTGGGATTTGTAAAATCCAAAGCCAATAATCGATAGAAAAACATAAAAAAAAAAAAAAAACAAGAAATTCAATCAACCAAACAACCGAAACAAACGACAAGATCTAAATTATTAAAAGTAATAGATTACTGATTATTATTATTATTATTATGATTACGATGGCAAAGATCGCTTAAAGTTACATATATACATATATTATTTTAATTTGTATGTGCTGTTTATTGTAAATGTATATCTATTTACAAACATATATTTGGTATACACATACATTCATATATGTATATTATTTTTAAATATTTATTACATACATACAACATGCCTATATACTCTCCTTATCCTATTTATGTGCTTTTGAGATATTCCAATTAATCAAATAATGAAAGCAAAAAAATGACGCCACATTCTTAGAACTTTTGTGAAACAAAACGGACAAGTTATATAATTATATCTATATAACAAACACATTTATATGATAATAGCCATAGTTAAAATACAAAAAACAAAAGAAAAAATTATATATACATATATTAAACAATATATTTAAAAAATTACATTTACTATTATGTGTGTGTACCAAAGTGCTCAAACTTAAGCAAAAACAAGTTTAAAAAAACGAAAAAGGCATAAATAAAAACTTAATTTTAATTAGTTTTCTGTTGAATTTGTATAACTTTTTTAAAATTAATAAAAATGTAAACCAAAAAAAAAAAATTCGAAAGTTTCCAACGTTAATTAACCAGTAACTATATTGATTAATTTTTCATCACTAGTAAAATAAGGGAAATTTTATATGTATTTCAACCACATAAATGAAAGTTGTTTATTCTTGTAAATTTATATTTCTCCGCTCGCTATAACGTTTATCGCCCTTCCAATTATTTAAAACTATCGTTATCGTTTCAGTCTTTTAGTATTTTTGGTGATTTTGGTATTTTCCCATATCGCTCTTCTGGTCACACTGTTAACGGCCATCTTTCTTTTTCCCCAACTTCACGACCGCGTGGACGTCCATACGTAAAAGGTTAGCCCCTAATTCGCGAAAAATGAACAAAAATATCAACAAATTTAATGGCAATCGATGCTAGAACAATGCAGCCAATAACAGTGACTAAAAGTGTATATCCAATTTTGTTTCAGGGAACAACACAGGCTACAAAATGACCAACTCAAAGGGTTATCGTCGCGGCACCAGAGACATGTTCTCTCGCCCCTTCCGCAAGCATGGTGTCATCCCTCTCTCCACCTACATGCGTGTTTTCAAGATCGGCGATATTGTCGACATCAAGGGACACGGTGCCGTCCAGAAGGGTCTGCCATACAAGGCATACCATGGCAAAACTGGCCGCATCTTCAATGTCACACAGCATGCTGTCGGTGTCATTGTAAACAAACGTGTGCGCGGCAAGATCCTAGCCAAGCGCATCAATGTTCGTATTGAACACATCCATCACTCCAAGTGCCGTGAGGATTTCCTGCGCCGTGTTAAGGAGAACGAGCGTCTGCTTAAGGATGCCAAGGAGAAGGGACAATGGGTCAACCTGAAACGTCAACCCGAGCAGCCAAAGAAGGCCCATTTCGTTAAGAAACTGGAGGAACCCATCGCTCTGGCTCCCATCCCATACGAGTTCATTGCCTAAGTTGGAGAAGGATTGGATTGTGTTTATGTCTTTTGTTTACATATTGTAAATTGTGGAGAATGGAATGGATTTTCTATACATATATATGATTGATTCATGTAAACAATTCTAGACGAAATTGTATTTCAATTTGGTTTTAAGTGTCCACCAAAGGATGTGCGGTTGAAACAAGAGGGGAATAGTGGGGGAAGTGGTCATATCATCTTCGATAACAATTAGGGTTATCGAAATGTATGTTGTTCTATAATTCGATAATAACCCAGTCGAAAAATTCTTTGCTTTGTTTTTCATATATATCCCTGTATTAAGACTTGACAGATTATTAAATGTTCAGATCTTGTAATATCTGCGGTAAAGAATTTTCAAAACCTGCTCTGCTAAAACGTCATCAGGTTGTGCATACCAAAGAAAAATTATTTGGTGTAAGTTGCCTCTTGGTTAGGCGAATCTATACCAAAAAGTAGAACTAATTGATGGAAATTTCTTGTAGTGCGACAAATGCTCTTGCACCTTTTCCCAGCAGAGTTCTTTGCAACGTCATCATTTGCGAAAGCATGCAAATACCTTGACAAAAGAAACCAAGAATGCCGTACTGGGCCAGGTGATAGAGGAGGAGGAGGAAGAAGTGGCCCAACAAACTTTGGTTGCTCTCATCAATTTACAAAGCCACATGGAGACAGCTCAGCAGAGTCATTCTATGGCAACCCTAGAGGAACAGCCTATGGTCAGTCGACTGGTGGACATTAAAGATAATTTGCATCCAAATAGAAGTGAAATGGTACTTCTAAAAACACAATTAATCCAACGTTCTTTGACGGGAAAACGTTGTTACTATGTATGCGAATTTTGCGCCAAAGAATTTTCAAAAACATATGACTTAATACGACATCGCCGTATTCACACCAAAGAGAAGCCCTATGCCTGCACCCAAGGGGAGTGTTTCAAACGGTTTTCCACTCGTTCCAAGTTAAGAGAGCATCACAAGGCTTTGCACTGCCCTCATGAACAAACTAAATTGAAGAACATACCAATGAAAGATAAAACTCTGGAGGATTTGAAGTTGCTACTACCTCAACCTCCAACTCTGGGTGGTTCCTTTAAGTGCGTCTATTGCCAGAAAATATTTTCCAGGAAATTCAATTGCCGCATTCACATGTTGACTCATTTGAAACGTTTACTGAACTCAAATCCCGCGATGGACTCCTCAAAAGTATCACACGTCTGCTCCCAATGTGGCAAATCGTTTAGAAAATCGCATGATTTAAGCAGACACATGCTAATCCATTCGAAAGTCAAATCCCACTCATGTCATATCTGTTTGAAAGCTTACACTGTAAAGTCTACGTTAACCCGTCATTTATTAACTCATCGAACAGATCAAATAACATTTAATTGTCAAGTTTGTGGTAAATCATTCAAGAGTCGAACATCTTTGACTCTACATTTACGTCTCCATACTGGCGAGCGGCCATTTAGTTGTGAAATTTGCCACGAAAGTTTTCGTACATCTGGACATCGGCTTGAACATATGCGCGGGCAGAGGCATAAAATCAGTAAAATTGATTTATAGAAGGATGTATTCTTCTTGGTGTATATGTATATTTCAAAATACTTCTTCAACAAGTTTTGCACAGATTTCTTAGGTATTAAAACCAGGGGATGAACCGTAATGGAAATGTTTGTCAAACTCTTGACTCTTGGACAAATCGCTTAAACGTTGCCTTTTGTCGGCCAATATAAAGTCATCTTCCTCAATCATCTCGGAGTCACCACGTTTGCGGCGCAATTGTTCGACAGCGGGAACTACACACTCCACAGATTCGTCCAAATCATGTGCCTTATAGACTAGATAATGAGGCTCAATATATTTGTTGGATCTGCAAAACAAAATAACAATTAACATACGAATTCAATGGGACTGAAACGGTTTTTTTTTTTTTGTTTTTAAATCTTACAATTTCAGCAAATAGGGATCAAATGGAAAGAAAGTTTCAAGTGTTTCCTCTGGCATGGCCTTATCATGACCATAGACAGTGGCCAATTTGCGACGCGCATTTCGTTCCAATACAGTATGACAATACGCCAATTGATGCGTACGTGTAATACCCGCAAATGCGGTGGCCACTGGAGGAAGACAATAACGTAAAGGATTCAAGTGGCACATCGCCAGGCGAGATAATTGCAACGATTGAAGAAACAACAATTCTATGAGAGGGAAAAGCATTATTGTCACAAATGCTAAGAAATGCAGTAACTAATGCCTACCTTTTGTGCCAGCTGTCAGATCCTTGGCCCGAAAGGCAATCAAATAGAACAAGGCTTGACAGACCGAAAAGAATACCATATTTGCCTTTAATGAGCCATTCTGGCTATTATATTCATCCGTATCGTCTATATACCTAAGAGACCATTTACTCAGTTCGGTGAGATAAAATTTAATGGTACTAAAAGAGATAGAAATTATTATCATCGCGTTAAAATTATTATAATTTTGTTTGCTACTCACCTAAGGGGCAAAAATTTGGATCGAGCCATAAAGCTAGCCATGTAACTGACTGCCGCATGCCGTATAATGGACGATACATTTGGATTCTGAACCTTAAGCCATAATGAGCTTAGAAATGCTTCCGCGTAGGCGGGACGCAAGCTACATACTTGAAAGATCACAAATTGCACATGACATGTATTATGGCTGGGCAATAGAACCTCATCGAAGATGAATAAGAGCATTTTAAAGAAGCGATTTGCCGACCAACGATGCTCCTCGCTTGTGGTTGGCGCTAGGCGACATTTTGTGTCCAGGAACTTGTATAGCATCGAAAGGCATATGTCCAGAGTTTGACCAATAGGATGATCAATGGTCTTGGCTAGAGGAGAGGGCGATTTAGTTGGTATATCATCCATTTGGAATATACCATCTTCGTCCATTTTATCTGGCTCTCTATCCTCATCGTCATCTTCCTCATCGTCGGTTTCCACGTCGATTTCATCACGCGGAGCATTCACATCCAAGATAAGCAGTCTATAAGAATGGTATAGAGTAAGACTTCTGACGAAGATTATATTAAAATAAAAATAGCTTACTTCTGCAGTACCAGCTGCATTACAAGCTCCTCAAAAACTGGCTTATACTCCAAGAGCCGCAATATATTATAAAGATAACCTGCTGTGACATATGATGGCTTTTTAAAATAGGGGAATTTTGCAGAAATAGCATCAATGACCACATCAAAGGACATGGGTACAGCCGTAAGTATACGATCCAATATTTTATGCACCGTTTCGAGTTCGTTGCGCACAATCTCCGTGGGAGAACCATGTATTTGCCACTCAGATGATTCATTTTCCGTTGGGACCCAATGAACAATGAATTTACTAATGCCAATGGGTATATAGGTGCTATGAGCAACCATAATGTCAATGGCAAATTCTGTGTAGGCTTCAATGGCTTCAGGAGAACGTTTACGCCAATTAACCGAAAGTAAAGCCTCTACAACGCCAGCGAAGTTTGAAGTCAGACTGTGACATATTTTGCGAGCATCGTTCATTATTTGAATCACTTCTTCATCCTGTCGAGGTATGGCAAAAAGTAATTGTAATTTTATTAATGAGAATCTCTATAAAAATATTTTTTTGACTTACAGAGAGAGTCGCTTCACATAGAAAATAGGAAAACTCCTGAACTAAATGATAGTCATGCTCTTCCAGGGCAACACGCACAGATTCCCTCAGACCCTTCTCTTTTGGCGTGGCAAATCGCACCTTATTGAGAGCCGCTGTCTTTGCTCGTTCTCGATCCACACTAGAGAAGGTCTTTAATATGGATGTAACACTAGTTTTACTTGTGTACACCGACATAGCTTTAGGTTATTTATAAACTTAGGTCTAGAAAAAAATTTCTTTCAATGATTTCTATTTCCTAATAATGCGCAATTCTTTGCATACGCAACGAATTGTCATTGACAAACTTCAACGACGCTTTAGTTTAAATTTATCCAGTTATGCTCAAATTTTAACAGCAATGTTTATAAATTAATAAACTCCTAAAACACTTGGTTGTCGTTTTATAATGCCAAATTGTCATTATATTTAATAAGTTGCAATTATTTTGGGTGGATTTCGTTGTCGACCGATCCAAAATCAAAACACGTTGTGCTTTCAGTGTTACCAGAGTTACGAAATGCGACAGTGTTGAGAAGGGACTGTAGTAAGAGGGTTTTTTGCTTTATCCAGCCCTGAAATTTCGAGGCGCTTGGTATTTTTCGCTTTTTCTGAGTACGGTCACATAAGTCGAAACATGTGTTTTGTTTTTTTGTTCACTTCTTTAAACAGCTTCAGTTAAGTGAAATTTCCCGCGAAAATGTCTTCCATTTTTATGCTGGACACCGCTGGTGATCAAACCCTTCTGAATGAGCAAGGTTCTAACTTACTTTACCGCAGTCTAAGCGGCCAAGAACGCCTCCAGTTGCAAGAGAGCGATAAAGACGCTTCCGGTACAGATGAGGATGATGATGATGCTGAAATCGAATTGTTTGGCGTTAAATTGAACAGCAGAGATGTTAGCAAAGCCATCGGCACTGGTAGAAATACAAAATCAAATCAGACCAAAGTGGCTCAGGAATTAGATGAAGTATCAGAGAAGCTTGCCAAGGCAGTTGAAAATTCCACCAAACACAAAGCCAAGAAACGAAGAACAAAACGTGTCGTTGATTTAGATCACACTGAAGGACCTGATTTAAGTATGCGTAAAGAGAATATTACAAAGGATATGCAAGACGCTAGGCGAACAAAGAACCCTGGTCTGGACAAAGAACATGCCCTCCCTATAGTTGGCAAAAGAAAGCAGCCAATTCTGAATCGAGTAAGTTGTAGAATCCTTTTAGCATTCACTCTCCCCATCTCCTATATGATGACATATTCGACATCGTAAGCCTTTCTTAGGCTGCTTGAAGCGATTGTTGTGGTTCAGACTCCATAAATAAATTTGGACTATAACGCTCCGTTTCATCCGTTGTAATCTTAGCTACTGCCTGGAAGCTTGCGGTGCAGTTGGCTGTAAGGCCAGCGGAACATTAAAAACCATGCCTTTTGGGCTAGACTGTTATTTGCTTTTAAGTTTTTCAGTAAATAATTTAGGCCAAGGCTTACAAATTTCAATTTTTCTAATGAAACATAAGTTATAGTCCGCCCAAAACACAGCAATCGCCGAGGCCCGACTATGTATAGGGCGATTTGACGACGTCTTTAGTAATCTGATATTAACTAAAAAATCGTTTTATTAAGAAAAAAACATTGTAATTATTTATTAACTGATTATTATATATCTATACTTTCAGATTGAACGTGCAAAAACAAAGGGTAGTGGTTGGTTCGATTTACCTGCAACTGAGATTACCGATGAGATGCGCAACGAGTTAAAAATCATTCAAATGCGATCTGTATTGGATCCCAAACATTTCTATAAAAAGAATGATTTGAAAGTGTTGCCGAAATACTTTCAAATTGGTACAGTTCAGCATTCACCTTTGGATCACTATAAGGAGAAGAACACACGCAAGAGTAAGAAATCTTTGGTGGATGAACTATTGGCGGATGAGGCGTTCCAGAAGTTTAATAAGCGTAAATACAATGAAGTTATTCAACGCACTGACAAATATGCCCATCGCAAGGCTATGAAAAAGATGAAGAAACTCAAGAAACATAAATAAAATTAGTTTCGTTATATGTAAAAAGAAAAATTCAACATTTTTAAAAAATTTATTTCTGCTTCGTGGGTTTGGCTGAGATTAAAATGAAACTTTAAAACGTTTTTCTCAATTTTAAATTCGCTGTTAAATCAATTAACAATATTTTATCTATTTTATGAATTTGTTACTTTACCTTTTAAAAGGTTAAACCAAATTTACTGCAAGTTAGGGTAGAAAATCGTGCCAGGTAATTTTTTGAAATTCAAAATGCATACGATATGGAGTCATGTGAGGCAAACTTGGAATGCGTTTTATTCAAAACCAAGTTTTTTTTATACTTGTGATAAGTCACTAATACAGTCCGTAATTCTGAACCGATTTAAATGAAAAGGAGGCCAATCATCCCAAAATGGCCACCTTTCTAGTCCGGATATCATTTAGCATTTAAGCTTTTCTTTATTTATATTTTTTAAATATTTAACAAAAAAAAAAATGGGCAACAAAATTTTTCATTTTTCAATTCAAATTTCAGACAAGATCTGAGATCTTTATTAACAGCCCTCTCTCCAAGGAAAATTTTTTTTAAATTTCAATTTGTTCGTAAGTAAAGAAAAACATAATTGCAATAACTCCATTCGTTTTCAAATTATAATTTAACTAATTTAAAAAGTGTGCAAAAAAAAAGACTTCCAACAAAGAATACCGCCTTAACCACTCACAATGCTTTCTACATTGCACAAACTCACTTTTATATGTATGCATATGTACATATATTTGCAATAATTTATAACAATCTTAGCAACAATAAAAATAATCTAAATCTATGCCAAGTTCCAAGGGTAACAAGTTTTAGGTGGAGCTATTTCTGTTCTCTTTCAAATCTTGATTTCTACGCTCGTCAAGAGTATCTGAAATTTGCTGAGCCAATTGTTTAAAAAGTTCTGAGTAATCCGAGTCTGGATATTTAACCACAACTGGAACTCCTTCCTCACAGCATTCGGCTATGTGAGCGTCGAGGGGCAAGGATATCAATTGCTTTGGTAATCCTTTTATGGACTGATCGGGGCGAAAGAATTCCATGCGTTGTTTGCATTTATCACAGATGGAATAACGCATATTTTCGACGAGACCAAAGATGGGTACCTTTAATTTCTCATACATTTTGGCACCACGCAGAGTAACCTCTACGGCTGCCGTGTGTGGAGTGGAGACCAAAATGACACCCGATATGGGGGCGTGTTGTGTAAGTGAGAGATGTACATCTCCAGTGCCAGGTGGGGTGTCTATGACAAGGATATCGAGTGGACTCCAGTCGGCTCCTTTTAGCAATCGCTGGATGGCTGACATAACTAGAGGACCACGCCAAATGATAGCACCATCCGGTGGTGTCAACATGCCCATCGACAGGCACTTCACATTGTAGTTTTGTGGTGGAATCATTAAATTTTCGTTATTGACCAGAGGTTCATCGTGAACATTCATGAGTAGGGGAATACTAGGTCCAAAAATATCACCATCCAACAGGCCAACCCTTTTGCCCAGCTTGGCCAAACTACAGGCAAAGTTGGCTAAAATGAATATGTTTGTTTATTCGCGCATGTTTTTAGTTTTGTAAGTTCAATCGACTTACCGGCCACTGTGCTCTTGCCGACACCTCCCTTCCCGGAGGCGACCACTATAATATCCTGGACGCCTCGCAATCTTTCTCGTTTCGGCAATCCACGCGCCATTATAGCCGCTTGATGTTCCGTCAATTTGACAGCATAGAAGCGACTATTGGACCTCACCAGAGGACGCAGGGCCATTAAACTTGAATTGTACATGGCTTACAATTTAATAATAAATCAGTATTTGTTTTTTCTCCTTGTGTAATGTTTCGCAAAATTAAAGTGTGTTTGACATTTGTTTACAAATACGAAGCTTCAAGCAGAACAGCAGCTGATGGCTAGTGTGACCAGTTGATGGCGAGTCAGCTGATTTAAAAGAAACCCGGGAAATGACGTAGATACCGTTTTGATTTATTTTGCTAATGGAGTGCTATGGATTCGCAATGCTACGATTTGGACATGGACATAAAGGAGGAAGAAGAGGAGGAGGAGGAACAACCACAGGAACACAAGCAGGAACAAGTGGCAGTGGACGATGAAAACGATACCATCTCCCCTCTCTGGTCCATTGAAGATGATTCCCTATTTTATCCCCAAGGATTGATCAACCACACGAATAGTGATGCGGGCTCCAGTGGGAAATCTGTCTTCATCACATGGAATGAATATTATTTGCTTAATTATCGCTTTAAAAAAACAAAAGGCTCACGCAATGTGAAAATGACCAAAGTACGAATACCATTGCCCAGAAACGGAGCCTCCTATTTGGTTAGCATTCACATGCTGGAGTACAATTCCATTTTACTAATGTCCGATGGTCTAATCTATTGCTTTGAATCCATTAAATCATTGCATCCCATCAAATGGTTAAGTGGAATTCGTTGTTTCTCCAAAACGGGTCAAGGATTCAGTGTGATCAGAGAGCAAGACAAATGTCTTTTGCTGCAGGTCTATAAGGATTTGCCCAGCTTAAGCAAGACCGGCAGTACATTGGATCACAGCTATGATATAACCTATGATGGGCAGAATCTATTTCGTTGTGAGTGGAATAATGACGACTATAATCTGACGTCAGTGAAAGTTTTGGAAGAACATGAGAAATTCATGCAATGCCTTTTCGGTGGAGATCTTAAAAAAGGAGATGATTTCCATATATTCAGCATTAGTGGTCATATTTTTGTTTTACTGCCAACTGCAGTGGATAATCATGATGATAAATCCCCGTCAGGAGGTGACTATAACATTGAATTGCTGTGTATATATGTGCCCTCAATCTGCTTTATACGTCTTTTGCCTGAAAGGAACTTGTGTTTGATCTTTCTTAGCAATGGTGCCATAGACATTTGGTATGTGTCCCAACTGCTGCAAATTAAACAACGTCATATGTATCATTTAGGATCGGAGTGGTTCGATTATGATGCAGACAGTTCATTTGGGGACTTTTACTATACAGATGGCCAGCAACTGGTGCGTCTGAGATTCAATTATAATGCACAAATGGATGAGTTCGATATACAGAAATGGGCCAAACCAATACCAGGCATGCAATCTTGTACTTGGGTTGATGCCATTAGCCAATTGGTTTGCCTCAGCAATAATAATATATTTTATCGCATCAGTTTTAGTCTCCAAGAAGAGGAGCGGGAAAGTCAATTGAATGGAAATAATTCAAACATAATGAGTGATCTGACACCCTCTTTAATTGAGCAACTGCGTCGAAATGCTCAACTGATGGACCAATATGAACAGGAACCGGCTCGACTACAAAAATTACTTCAAGGCGAACTGGACAAACAACAATTGGTGGCTGTGGCCACAAATAGTCACATTTACAGCCAGGAAATGGAGGCCCATTTGGAATTTCATAGAAATGTACCACTCATCAGTGGTGAGACATTATTATTGCAATCTTCTCCTAATGATTGCCAATTGCAAAGCTCAAGAATTTATGCCATCATCAAATTGAATCTCAATTGCCGCCAATTGATTCACTCTAACCATTGGCAATTGTTGGTCTATTATGATAAACATATTGATAATCATATTATTCCCACCGAACTGATACTTCGTATGCAATGTCGTGTGGTTATTCCTTTAGTGAAATTACAAAATCAACTTCTACCAAAGTTTACACTAAAGTTAGTAGCTTTTCTGGAACTAAATAAACAAATCACATCCGTTCTGCTGCCCATACGCCTTGAAGAAAGTTGCCTTACCTATAGTTTACTCTTTAACGGACAATTATTAGCTTTGGATCTAAGGCCAGCGTTCACCTTGTCACAACTGATCAAGAAGAAGCCAACTGTAACCATTATTTCCCAGAAAATAGCAATAAAAGAAGGATACAGTTTGTCTGACATATCAAAATTATTAAATGTTGAGGGTAAAATTGTTGAAAATACTTTGAATATATATTTTGTGGACAGTAAAATAACCCTTAGTCATAGGAATAGTCATCTAACTCTGGAAAGTGAAGATGCTTCTGCTATTTACTATATCAAAGAGCACCTTGCATTCATTGACAAAAATGAATTGAGCACTAAAGATTCTGCAAAAACTACTGAAATTATGGTAGGTTTAAAATTTTCTAGTTTATTCCTTTTCCAATATTAAAGAATTTTACTTAAAACCATCTTTTTCAGAAATTACAATGTCAAACGGAGCGTTTATATGGCACATTAGGAGATAATGGAATGAATTCTGAGACCAATGTGGGAATGCGTTTGGAGGCACTTCAAACGCAATATAAAACCATAAGAAATACAGTTTTTTAGTTGCATTTTAAAAACTGATTTGGATGGGATTTTATTTATTGTTTAGGACGTTTCACAAAAATTCGTGTTATTAGTTAACAAATCACATTGCATATATGTATGTATATAAACACAAAAAAACACAAAGAATATACACAAATTATGCGTAATAAACAAAATTACTTATGAGTCTTTTTATCAAATTGGGTATAACTCTATCGTTTTGATTCCATACTAAATCAGTTTTGTTATTCTGTCGTTTTAGTTTTGGATAAAATATATTTTTTCAAAATTGTTAACAGTTGGCAATTGAAAAATTTGTGGCAGATATTAGACTCTTTTTTGTTTGATAAATTTGAAGAAAATAAATCATTTTAACTAGAAAAATAAAATATTTCTTTAAAATACATGCATAATACTTGTAAAAAATAACAACAAATATGAATAATTTAAACAGTTTTAGCTAATTTGCTGATGAAACTGATTGAAATTGTTGTTTGTATCCTCAATTTGTTGACTCGAAAATTGAACTAATTGGCAATTGACAACAAAATTTGTAGAAAACAAAATTCGTTTAACTAATGCTATGTATGTATATGGCCAACTGCAATAGCTGATTACTAATAATAATAATTATTTTGCACTAACAAATTGCGCTAATTACTATGTCGCATTTTGTGATTAATGTGTTTGTTTTTTTTTTTTTTTTTTGTTTAATTTGTTAATTAGGTTTCTTCAAATTCTTTTTACGTGTATTGCCTGGACAACCGCCAGTACTTAATAGATGCAATTTCCAGCCACCGTCCTGAGGTAAATGGACATCGTCATGACAAAGTGGACAGCGGGCGGCGCCAGTTTTAAGCTCTAAATAAAAGGCAATCTATAAATACTCTTTGGATTAAAGCTTAAGCTTAGGACTAACCACGACAGTAGTCTTCCATTTGATGTAATTCATAGAGCTGCTTATGCACAGACTCTGTGCAGCGGGTGCAGACGACGTAGCTATCCTTAGCATCACATTCAGCTGGGAAATATATATATATATTAATTGTTATTATATTTTATTTAGCCATTTAATATATTGCCCACTCACTAGTCAAATGATAATTCAAAGCAGCTACCTCCAGTACTTGGCTGCATTGTGGGCACTTGGTGAGAAATGGACATGTCTTCCAATAGTGACGATCCAATTGACTAGCATCGTTGCCAGAACAAGACCAATCGCAAAAAGGGCAATGTCTGCAATTAATTAATCAAATCATATGATTGATAAATATGAGATAGTAAAAACTTCATAAATCTAATCAATCTAAGTTGAATAAAATCTTTTTTAAATATGTTTAGTTTTTATCGAGGAGAACAGTTTTAAAAACATTTATAATCTTACATTTTTGGTGTGTTATCCTCCGTGGACTCTGAATTTGAGGCAGAACCTTTTCTTGAATTGGAGGCGGATAGCATGGAACGTTTTAATTGCTCGTTATATTGCTGTTTGCCATTGCAACTGTTGTAACCATTGCTAGAGGCAAGACCAGGACCATGTCCACTTTTGCTTTTCATTAAACGCGACGCATCTGAACTGGTACTGGCCTTATCCATATGGCTAGTAGTTGCATCACTTGAACTATGGCCAACAGCTACAACATATTTATTAGATTCCTCCATAAGTTCTTGCTTGCGTTCCAAATCGATTTTATCAAATTCGGTGAAGAGTTGACGGTACAGCAGATTGCGTCGAGTGATATCATCATCGGGAGGCAATTGTTTGCGCACTAATCGAGGATTCATTTTATAGACAATTAAGATTATACGCTCTGCAACTTTTCGCACCGGTTCCGCTGGATGATGAATGCCCGAACATCCGCATTCTGACAGAGCCCGACACGTAAGACCACTGTGCTTATCCGTGCTAATACCCTGGGTATTGACTAGCTGCTCCAACATTTGCAAACGGCTCATGGCCAGACGCTGATGGGTGCCCGAGCCAACGCTTCGTGAAAGAGCTGGAGCCACTAAGTGCTGTTCGGCCACCTCGGGACAGGCTGCTATGCTTAGTATAGTATGCTGAGCCAATGTATGTAGCCTGGCCGATGGATCACCAGATTTGGCCAGCAATTCTGGCAGCAAACGATCAACACAGCGTGCCACCTCGCTGGGGGAAACACGTCCTGGCACATATTCAAGGAACATAACGCGTACAGTTTCGGTGGCCTGATTAAAGACAGAATAGACAGCATCTCGCACAGCACGATGCAGGAGCAGAGCAGCTGATCGTGCCACCTTATTGGGACTTGCTGCATGCTCATTGCTACTCGTTTCCGCTGACTCCATCAATTCTTGCTCTTTAAGAAAATTTCTCAAACGCATTAGACCATCCTCACGATCCTGAAATTGACGGGAATAGAACTGCTCCACCTGAAATCAATATAAGATTGTTCATAATCTATTAAGTAAATAGATATTGAAACTTACCAGTTCATTTCCAAACACAAGAATGGGTAAGGCGGCTTGGCGACGTTCACGATCATTGAGACGCGAACGTCCCCGATTTGGATCCGCTTCAAGTAGGGCATTTCCCTGGCACTCCCTTAAAAATTCATTAGTATTTGAACTAAACAAGTTTTTTTGGTTTTTGATTTATGGAACGACACACAACGCATACGGATACGGATATAGAGAATTGCAAAAGTACAAAAAAAAAAAAGATACAAAACATAAATCAACCAAAAGTTAGTCAAAAACATTCGACGGTTAGTGTTTTTTGGTACTAAGCTGGCATCTATCTGGTTTGTTATTTGTATTGGGAAAGCTTTTTAATCTGTAACTACAAATTGTTATAGACAAATTGTTTTTCATATCATGCATAATTAACGAACACTGTGCAACAGAAATTCGGCTAAAAATCACGTTCATGTTGCATAGTGGTCTATTCTTTTGTTCTATCCATTTAACAACATTAACAAAGACGAGCTTTCAAATTTTAGGGATCTGTCACTTACTGCCTCAATGTGGGTATGGCTCGTTCTTCGTAATCCTCATAGGAGTTACGTGGAACACTTTTATTGCGTCGCCTTAGCGAACCCTGACGACTTGACATGGGTGAACTGTGACGTGATGGCAAACGTGGGGATTGTGGTAATTCATCGTGAGATTTTCGCCAGCCTCCAGCATTGGCCACATGTGTCGAAAACGTAGCAGTTGGCACTAATGGAGTGGCCGCCGTTGTTGTTGTTGTAATCACACTCTCATTACTTGTTTGCCCTAAGGAGCCATCTGTAGAGGATTTATCATCTTGCTGACATTGACTCTTTGGGCTGAGAGCCGCATCAGCCAAGGCATGAGCGACATCTTGCAGACTTGGTGCTGGCGGCAGACTCGGTTTGCCTCCAGCATAAATTTCGCAACTTTGATCATTACAACTTTCGATACCATGAGTTTCTAACAGCTGCTGGACTTGTAATTGCTTCAGTACGGTCAAACGATACATTTCCATTTGCTCCTTTCTTAATTTGGCTGTGGTAAAGTCCTCCTGTTGTACCGCCTGTCGTTTGGCTAATGAATATCGACCCAAACGTTCGCCAGCTGTGCGAAGTGCGGTCATACAAAGCTTCAATTTGCGGGCATATTCAAATCTTTCTGCGTTGACCGCTTGGGTTTTACGCATTTCTAATTCTCGTATATAATGGACAATTGACTCTTCCACATACATGGAGAAAAGCAAGTCATCACAAATGGAAGCCAATGCCAATTCTCCGGTTGCTGTGTCCAAGGGGGCTGCATCGCTACTACTGCTACTACTAAACTGCTGTTGCTGCTGATCCTCGCCATTTGCATTTCCAACATCTAAATCTTCGCCTAGAATATTGACAGCCAACAGAGAAATTTGCCCCGTTTGATTCAATTCATTGCATTGAACTCCAATTAGACGTAACTTCAAATGGGTGCCTCGTCTGGGTGTCACTGTGACGCTTTGTAGTTCACGAGATTTATAATTGGTGTTGGAATTATCGGCTAGAGCCACAAAGCCAAGAAAATCAAAATACTGTGAAGATGGAGTACTGGGCATCGATTTGGGTGAATAGTGTAGCCATAGTTCTACCTTTTCGGCTGTTGAATGAGATTAAATTAATTATTGACAAATTATTATTTGGTTTCTTAAATATTAACTCACGTATTAGATACTGATGGGCTAACAATTGTATCCTGTAGATCTTGGCGGGCTGATGGAAACGTAGGATAATGTCATGTGTATTTAATGAGCTGCTCGCCGAGCTTCTCCATCCATGAACGGTTGGGCCATGATTGTTAAGCTCACTGGCCGGAAAATTGTTATCCTCATCTGGACCGTAAAGGATAGCAAGTTACATATATGTATATTTATAAGAAAATTTGTTTGTTTTTTCTTTTATCGCAATATAAAAGTCCAAGTCATGATTACGGTGCATCAACAATCTCAACAGGTGTCATAGTGTTGGTTAACATAAAATAAACAGCTGGGCAACGCGATACCGTAACAGTGGGACAAAAATAATATACATCTACTTGAAACTGTAGCAAAACTAATGAAAACTAAATTTGTCAAAATAATACTTCATGTCAATTATAAAATCTTATGTGGCTTTCTTAAAAACTAATATGAATAAAAAGGTTTAATAAAACAGGCCAACAAAAGATGTGCCGAGCCCCTGACCGAGTATACTTTCTTAAATGATGATACTGAATACGAATCGATGATCCAAATTTTTAGATTGGTTCTGGTTTTCACTGATTGTGAGATACAGCAATTTTATAGTACACTGGGCTTCTAGGACAAATAATATTTTTTAACTTAATATGGTTAGTAATTATAGTTTTTAAAATTTTGTTTATTGCCTAAACTACTATAGCCTGATCCTATTATTTTCGCACAGTTGGCATTTTATTTTCGATTATAATGTTTTCAACATTGTGTTCCAGTGTGCATTCTCTTGCTCATGTCTCTGCCTCTCTTGGGCTGCTCTGTTATAAGGGAGATATAACTTTGGTTTTGATTATAAGTTTTAGTCATTTTGGCGATCTGCTCTGCGTTGGAACAAATTTTGTCGTGAATTAATGTCATAGAGGCTAAATAAATAAAAACAACCAAAATACATAATGGCAAACACGAATAATGTAGCCTCTGGCTGGCTGCAAATCCAAAGCCTTTTGAATACCATTAACCATATACTAATATTTTTGGTTGCGGTATTCTTTTTCGTCCTGGCACGCAGCTTAGAATTCAAGGACACTGCTATGCATATGTTCTTAACTGGTATTGGAGTGAGTACACAAAAAAAATACATAAATTAACAATCTTATCTCATCGGAATCAATAATTAAGCCCAAATAATCTAGTTAGCATGCAACGTCATTATTAATCTTATCTTTTAGAACATTTCAACATTACAAGTTATAATGTTAATGTGAAATATCATGCTTATGAATTTAAAATCGAAATTATGAAATGTAATGTTATTTTTTTTTAATTTTTAAAATAGTTCCATGTGCTCATGGCCGAGGCGTTGATGTCTCATTATAAAGTGAATCCCATAACTCGTTCGCTCTCCCATCGCAACAAATCCCGCCTACATGGCATTTTGCAAATTGTTGGCGGCGCAATGATTTTATTGGGAGCCATGGGTAAATTCGCTAATAAGGATGTACATTGGGACACCTGGCATGGCCGTATTGGTAAGTACTCAATGAAAACATTCTGTTTTTTAATTATAAATGGTTTGTGCACGTATTTGTCTAGGAACGGGTGCTTCTTTTGGCTGTGCTGCAAGTATTGTCGGTGGTTTGGTTACATATTTTCAACCCAAAGTGGTTTTAAATAAGCTCCCGCCATCAGAATTGAAGTATCGTCATAATCTTTTTGGCTTGGCTAATTTTACCCAAGGCATGACTGCTATATTCTTAAGTTACTATTCTAAGTTCTTTTTGAAATTTGTTGATCATCAATTTATACCAGCATTGATGGTAACTACTGTCTTGGTTTACCTACTGACAATTATAAGCCCAGTGAGCTCACTATTGGCCAAGTATAAATATAGACAGCAAAAGAAACAACAGGAGAAGGTAAAATAGGAGTAAGTGAATGAAAAGTTCCTTAAAAAAAATAAAATTTAATTTGCACAACAATTTTTGGCTTTTGGCCAACCATTCTTTTTGTAAAACTGACCACAAGTAAGATGGACTTATTATGACAAAAATGGCCATCTATCTATATTATAATGATTTATGGTCATTGCAGGGTTTTTCAGATTTTATTGTTCCACCAGACTGGGCATTGCAAATTGAAATTTGCAGAGCTAATCATTCAGTAATAAATGATTTACTTTTGTCTGGACATCTGCCTGCAACATTAGGCGTATGCGTATTTTATCGATTTCTCAAGTGCAGTCAAGTGTCGGCTCTGTCAGGCGGGGAGAGAGGGACAAGAAGTGTCAATTGAGGGGCTTGTCTAGTCGCAACTAAAATAAAAAAGTAATTAAACAAAAATAAATATAAAATAAATACAAAAGAGAAACCAAACAAACATAATAAAACAGCCCAAAAATTGTTTCGCTGTTTGTATTACCTGAGGCAAAAACCACATTGAAGGATATCTTTTTGGCCATTACGATCTAAATGGGAATCACAAACAAACATTTACAATTTCACACACGCACTCCCGACGTACGGGTCATTAAATAACTCTTTGCTGTAAAGGACTCTATAGAACTAAATCAAAAGTTTTGAAATTGACACAAAAAGAATATCCTGTCCTGGCAAATTGCAAGACCAGGAGGCGGTAAATAAACAGTGCCCGCAAATGATGCTGTTAAATTTAACAGCGCGCAGTGTTGGAAAAAAATTTATTCTTTCATGTATCTGTTTTTACAGCACTAGTCTAGGAACTCTATTTGTTTATTAAGGAAAAATATTTTTTAAAATTTGCATTTGCGGCGGATGCAGTGCAGAAATAATGGATTTGTATGACGACATAGATACCAAGCCGCGTGCCAGCCAAATCGATGGCTGGTCATCGGGAATCAAAATGTTGCAGACACAACTAGCCGTGAAAAAAGCAGCCCAACTGCCCAAACCCAAAGAACAAATTAAGAAACCGGTAAGTAGGAATAATATTAAAGATTATGTGCGAGGAATAACTTGTCGTTTAAACTAATGCCAGCTTATGACACCTGTGGTCAATCTGCGAGCCAAGCGGCCAGCAACAGATGCCATAGAGACTGCAGGGTTTCCGCCCTTAGCGGGGGCCACTACAAAACCCATTATAACTGGAACAGCTCTGCCACCACCTGCCATGGAAAGTTTAAAGAAGGACGATTGGAGTGATTTTGTAGACGAATACGATCCACAATGGCCCAATGAGTATGAAAAGCTCAAAGAAAAGACAAAAAGTAGCGATAAATCGCGGAATAGCGGCGGCAACAAGGAGCATCGAAGTAACAACAAAGATCGCGATGGCCCACAAGAACGAGATCACGATCGCAAGCGTAATCGTGGTAGCGGTGGACGTGGAGGTGGTGGGGGACGCGACAATCACAAAGATCGGGATAATAATTCACCACCAAATGTGAAATTTAGCGGCTTTAGCCAGCGGCAAAGCGAGGAGGATCGATATAGTCCGCCAGCGCCTGGCTCTATGGCGAAACAAGGTGGCGGAGCTGCCATTGCCCCACCACCATCCCTGCAAGAAATCTCTATTGATAATGGTGATGGCAGTTCCAACGTTACAATACCCTATTCAGCCAGCTCTGTCGCAGCCAAAATTATGGCCAAATATGGTTTTAAAGATGGGCAGGGACTAGGCAAATCCGAGCAAGGCATGTCTGTGGCATTGCAAGTCGAAAAGACATCAAAACGAGGTGGAAGGATTATACATGAAAAAGATGTGTTCCTGCCACCAGCGCCATTGGGCGGAGGAACACCATCATCTTCTTCATCGCCACCAATGTTAGCTCCTCCTAGTCCTTGTCACAACGCAATGCCGCCACCTTCATTTCCCGGTTTGGCACCGCCTTCTGCTAATGAACCAGAGCCAAGTATCACAGAAATCATGAAGGATCCCAGTAAAGTTGTATTGCTGCGAAATATGGTGGGACCAGGGGATGTGGACGAGGAGTTGGAACCGGAAGTCAAAGATGAATGTAATACCAAGTATGGTGAAGTGAACAGCGTTATAATACACGAAGCATTTGGCACTACACCCGAGGACGCAGTCAAAATCTTTGTGGAATTCAAGCGCATCGAGAGCGCTATCAAAGGTAAGAAAAACAAAACAATAAAATGTAAGATGAAACTAAATGACATTCTCCGATGTTTTTCTCTCTAGCTGTTGTTGACTTGAACGGACGCTTCTTCGGTGGACGCCAAGTTCGTGCTGGATTTTACAATTTTGATAAATTCAAATCTTTTCAATTAAATTAATAATAACAGAATAAGAGTTTAGATTTGTATTTTTTGCCAGGGCTGAAGCATTTACGATATTTAGAAAATCGATAACTTTTAATCAGAGTCACCACTGGCTTTGGGGGGCCGCTACACGTCAGTTTTGCCCAAGTCCTGCCAACTTATTCTGCTCTCTTCATTGCTTTACCTTGTTTTAAAACTTCACAATTGTGAATTTTCTTAACAAACAATAAATGAATTTGCCATTTCATTTTGATAGACAAGTTCAAAAGTTTGGCATCAGCACAATCAATATTGGTTTGAAGACAGCTGGGACGTAACGTGCGGAGGCACCTTGAGACGGGTTGTGTTCTGCAGACGACAATTAAAATCGAAGCCAAAACGAAAATAAAAGAATTACAACAAATCGAAAGGAAATTAAGAAGAAGAGGAAATAACATAATAAAAACCAAGGTAATAAATTAAACTGAACGTCCCGATATTTCAGACACTTTTACCATTTCCCTTGGTTGTCAATTTCGTTCTACATTTTAATTTTTTTTTTGCAAAACGGTAAATACTCGAAACGTCAATGACCACCACCACCTCCCCTCATTCACGAACGCTCTCACTCAGTCTCTTACTATCGCTCTCTCTCTCCCTCTCTTCATCTTTCTGTCTGTCAGTGACCCAAGAAGACATTTGTAATTAAATTCAATTAAGCCAGTGTTATTAATTTTTGTATATAAATTTCTTTTATGAAAAGAAGGCAATATCGAGGCACTACAACAACAACAACATAGAGCTCCGAACGACCGCCCGCCCTACCCTCCATGGCCCAGGCCCAGGGCCCACAGCCACTGACTGCAGTCTGCTGCTGCTGCATGTAATTGTGAGATCACATACACATACAAACACACTCAAAACAAATTGTTAGGCTCTGCTCCATGCCAATCAACAACAAAACTTTTGCATTGTTCGGGTTCACATAACGAGCATATAACGGCACTCCACCCACAACCCACCGCCCACCACCTTCATATACAGTTCCCCTCTTTTCCCCGTAATCCCATCAAGTAGTATTAGCGGTTGTTGTTGCTGTTGTCGGGTCATGGGCCTCTCTTCGCTATCGCTGCCGCCAACTGCTACTGCTGACAAGGTAAGGGGCATGGTCGTACAAAGGGTTGCTCTTGCTGTTTACTGGTCACGCAGTTTCTTTCATTGCACAAAGTACACACACACACATACATATACATATCCAAAGAATGAATTTTATTTAATATTGCACGCACATATTTCTTGATTCCGATTCCATAAACAAATTGGAGCAGCTGCCTGCCCCCACTACTACTCCCACTGGCCCCTCTGCGGAATCGCCAAGAGCATACATTCTCACTTATACACACATAGTCATTTACTGAGGCAAGTTAGACATTTGCCCCGCACTCGCTTTTTTTTGGCCTGTTCAATTATATTTTCAAAAAAAAAAAAAATGAAAATAAATTCTATTTTTATAAGCGAAACATTTCTCGTTAGTTTTGGTTTGCGCTTGCACTGAAGTTTTCTTGTACACGGAAATGTTTATTAATTTCGAGCCCCTAAGAAAATCCCGTATACAGATTTTCATAAAGCAATTCTCTTTCGAATATATAACAGTAAAAACAAGTCCAGGAAATTGTTTTATTTTTCAATTTCAACATCAAAATAATATATTAATATTAGAAACTGTTTTTTCTAGTTATATTTTATTTTGAATAGAAAATAGGTTGTAGTATTAGGTTTTTATTGTTTTTCTAATTTTTCCATCTGTTGAAACGTCAGTTTCCCCTATAAACATACATATGTCCAACAAAAATCTTCGTCCAGTTAAATAAAAAATGGCGAAAATAGAAATATAAAGCATTAGTAAAACTACTAGTATGACATTTATTTTTTATTTACATATGTACATATATTTCGCTTAATACTTCACATTTTTGGCAACTGGTCTTGCTCTTTTTTTCAAACTTGTCTTATTCGATTAAATCTAAAACAAAAACCTAGTTAGTCTTCTGCAGTTGTTATTTGAAATTCACATCTCAATAAACTTTGAGAAATCACTCGAATAATTTGTCAGATAAAACCTTTTAGTCGTTTTGTTCAGTCCAATCAAATGATATATAAAAACAACAATCCAAAAAAAAAATAAAATAAAACCAAAGCAACAAATTTTTAATTTTTAAAAACCTTTGCTCCCTTCCTTTTTTTTTTGGAATAACAAAATATACAATTTTTGGCTGGAGAAACTTTTAATTAATTTTGCCTTCTTTTTAATGTCCAGTGATGGTCTTGGTGAGCAACGAATGGCGGAACAATAAGGATGACGAGCAGAAATCACCACCATCATCAGCATCTTCACCACCACCAACAGCAACAGCAGCAGCAGCAGCAGCAGGAGGAACAGGAGCAGCAACAACAGCTACAACAACATCAGCAGCAACGACGGAGGGAGAAGCACCACCAACAGGATTAGTGGGAGGAGCAGCTGAAACTGTTGCTGGAGCTGGTATAAATAAGCGAAAAAAGCAAAGCAATAATAATAATATGGAAACGAATATAAAGCAAGCAGCAGCAGAGGAGCAAGATAAAATACTTCAAATCCTTAAAATGGATAAGCAAGAATCGGAGACGACGACGACAACAACAACAAACGATCTGATCATGAACGATGACCCCAATGAGAATCAGGAGAATAACAATGTGGAAATCTGTGATTCCAATACAAATACATTGCAGAATCATAATCAGCAACAGCAGCAACATCAACTAAGCAGCAGTCCCGATCGTCATTCGGCAATTATTTCGACCAATTCAACTGGTGGAAGTAATACACCACAGCAGCTGCAACAGCAACAACAGGTGATCAATATGGCCCTCAATACTGTGATTAATGGTGGTGTTAGTGGTGACGGAGGAAGTGCAGGAGGAGTTGTGGTAGGAGGAGGAACGGGAGTTCCACTCTTCGGTTCATTGAGTGGACTGAATAATGGTGCCTTATTGCAGCGTGATTCAATTGAATTGCAATCAAATCAATCATTAACGGCCGCCACCGATCTCGATATCGATACTAGCCGATGTTCCGAGGCGAAAATTGTCCTACAATGTGAGGCAAAATCGCACAAATTTGATACTCGCACCATTTGCTTGCAACCAAATCAGGAATGCAAGGTGGGACGCCTTATTGCCAAGAGTAAGGCCAGCGAGGGTAATGCCATTTTTGATTGCAAAGTTCTATCACGCAATCATGCCATGCTATGGTATACACCAGACGGTCATTTCTGGGTCAAGGACACCAAATCGAGCAATGGTACATTTATCAATGACACCAAACTGGGCAATGAGCCGGCCGAATTGCATTATGGTGATACTGTTAAGTTTGGCGTCGAAGTTATTGAGAATTCACGCCAAGAGGTTCATGGTTGCATTATTGCGCGAGTTACGCTGTTCCTGCCAGATGGACGAGAGGCCATCTCAATTGAAACGGATCAATTGCAATTGGTTGGACCCAATCGCATCAGTTTCGATGAAATCCAGCGCTTGAACTCATTCCTTCAGGAGGCAGCGCAGCGTGAAAAGATGCTAAAGGCCAAGTTAAGCAGTTTAAAGGGTGTACTCGATTCGACCCGCAAGAATTCGGCCATGTGTTGGCAGAGTATGATCACCGAAGATCAATTGTTGCACAAAATCAATCTTCTGGAAAAGAAATTGCAAATGATGGAGAAAAGTGTTCCAGAGAATGCTTTAAGAAATGAGGTAGGCCCATTCCACTTGGTTTTAAGATGACTGATTATGAATAATCCTTTTTAATTTTATTCATTTTAGATTGTCAAGCTGTTGGAGGATAAGACCACTTATCAATTGACTGCCAAAGAGGCTCTCCGCAAGGTCTATCAGGAGCGTTGCGATGCCATGCAAATGGTTTCGAAAATGGAGATGGCCTACGCCACCTCGGAGAATGAATGCAGCATATTGCGTGCCCAGATTCTGACCTCTAAACAGAATCTGCAGGATTACAACGCGCGTTTGGAGCAGGTGCAGCAAGAGTATGTGGAATATAAGCAGGATTCATTGCGTCAGCAGCAAGAGGCTAAAGAGCAGGAAGAGCAACGATTGGAACAGCTTAAAGATCAATTGGGCACACAAGAACAAGAAATGGAAGAACTGCGTGCTCAGCTGAAGATATTACAGCATACCATTGCCGAGCATGACAGCGAGCAGAAGTTGCAGGAGCAAAATGCCCTGGAACAACTGGACGCGGCCATTACCGACAACATGGACGAAGGTGATGATGACGACGATGACGACGACGAAGACGACGATGATGCTGATGCTGACGATGAGAAGAGTAAAAACATTGATGAAAAAGATGCAGACACAAAGCAAACGGGCGAGAAGATTGATGAGTTGATAACCAACACACCACATGGAAAACAAAAGAAGGTTAGTAAAAGATTTTAGAATTAAATTAAGAAATAAAAAGTATCTCTATTAACTACTAAATCTCCTATTAATATGTAGAATAAGAAGTCCAAGCACGACAATCAGGAGAAATTTGACATAAAGAACAAAGTAATACGCAAATCCGCCGTAATTAAATGGCTTAAGAACTCGGATCTCAATAAAGGTGAAGGTGGTAGCGATATATTGCAAGCCATTATCAATAGTGCCGATTCCGGAGATGAAGAGCATGATAATAAGGAGCATCTACCGAAGCAAGAACAGCCCGAGCACGCTATTAAAAGTGGAGCTGAGGTTGAATCAGAGGCCAGCGAAGAGTTTATACTCAATTCACCTAAAAGAGTTCGGCTCAATGGATTGGATAATTCTTCCGCCAAAACACATAAACTGGAGTCGCAGGAGACTCTGGTGCTCGACTTTAATAGTGGTGGGGAATTGTCCGAAGATCAAGCCATTGAAATGCTTCAAGAGGAATGTCAAGCCTATAAGCAAAAGACCACATTGTTGACCAATGAGATTCATGAACTGCAAAGCCAAATGAATGCATTAAAGGAACTGCTAGAACTGGAGAAACAGAGTAAGTCTAGCATAACATCTGAAGTGGAGCAAGAAAAGGCGGTAGAAAAGGAACAGGAGAAGGACTCAAACAAATCGCAAGAGCGTCAGCTATCTGGCCAAGAGGACAGTGATTGCCTGGATGACAATGAGGCTGGCAGCTGGAAGGAGGATATGGCTGCCATGCGTAATGCAAATGTCGAACAAGAAGAGGAGCTAATTGTGTATAAGGAACGTCTAGAGCAATCGGAGAGCAGCAATCTTCTATTACGGAACGAAATCTCACAATTAATGTTGAAGCAACAGCAAGCGGGACTGGTGCAAGACAAGCAATGGTTCTTGTACCGTATCCTGCCAGTTGGATGTATAGCTCTGGCTGCCGTAATTTATATCCTCACATCTCGCCTCTAAGAAGCGGACAGCAACACAACCCTACCCTCTACTCTCCCATCTCTTTAACCACCACCACCCACACCCACAACCAAACCCATACACCTCACACTACACACACACACACACACACACACACACACACACACACACAAACGAGAGATTGAAGCCATGTTGGATGTAAAGTGCAAAACAAAAACCAGGAATGGATGGACCGTTTTACAGTTAATTATATATATATATATTTATATGAATAGGTAGCGTTATAATTCGAGCTTTACTCTATATTTTCATTTGCTTTGTTTCCCCCCTCCCAATTTTTCGTTGAGCGCAAAATTAATAGTCGTAAATATGAATTGGAACGAACTAAAAACAAAAACAGAAACACAAACGAACATTAAAAACATCAAAAAAATATAACTTACAAATAAACAAAAACCGAAACACAATGGTTAGTTAATTATTAAGCCGGTCCCCACCCAAAAAAAAAAAGATGTGTTTAACAAATTATTGTTTTATTATGCGTTGTCATCTAAATTTACCCTAAATATGTATATTTTTTTTTTTGTAATGGTGGTGCGTTCCATGAATCGTCAGCCGCGATAATCGATTTGTGTATAGAAGATGGAACGCGATGAACCTGCCGCGGAGAAGTGAGGAATCCGGAATAGACCACCTGCTCAGCTGATAATGCGTAGGGCTAAGCCTGATAGCAGAATCGCAGGGCTAAGTTAGCCTATAAGTTGCAATTACGATATTTAATTTTCATAGGTACCCCAAGCTATGTTTTATATGGATTGCATGTTGATTTATGTATTTATATATTTAGTGGATTCAATATTATTTTTTATATATATATATATATATATATATATATGTATTTATGTATTTATGTATACATTCAATATTATTTCAATGTTTTTCATAAACGAATGCGTGGACATTACAAAATATGGGAGTGCTTGCGATAAAAAGTAACAAAAAGAATATGTAAAAATGAATAAAAAATAGTATACAAATTACAACAATAATAAAAAATAAACAAAATGTATCCGAAACACACCCAAAAAAAATACAAAGAACAAAGAAAAAAAAAAGAAATGCAAAATAAAAAACAAAGATGCGATAAATAAATTTCTTTTCTGTTTTTTGTACCATGCACCCATGCGTTGAAATGGTATATTAGAAGATTTTTCGCCCCATAAAGTATATAGATTCTTGATCTGCATGAGTCGATTAAGTCATGTCCTAGACTATAAAAGCTAGAGCAACCAAAAGTGGAATGTAGAAAAGGTTTACTTGAATTTTTTTTTGAGAAGCCAACTTAAGCCACTAAATTTACACTTGTTAGGTAAGCGCGAAGATAATAAATGCTTACAATTTTTGCCACACTCACTGCCCATAAATAAGAAAAAGCATTTTCATTAGCAATTTTTAAGTACCGCTATTAAATTTAACACACTAATTAGTGTTAGTCATATTTACCGGCATACCAAAAGTTATAAAAATCGGACTGAAAATAATCAAGTTATTCATATAAACGATTTTAACTAGTTTTTTGGACGAAGTTGGCGCTATGTACATATGTTAATCTGACATCTCTAATATCTCTTTTATAATTTTACATAATGAACGAATTAAAACTATTTTTGGAATGTTTGCATAAAATATATTTAAGCAAACAAGACTGCATATAAGCTAGGACAATTTGTAATGTTATTTGATCTTTATTTTTAGAGAAACAATAAGTTTGGCTCTAATCTAATCTTTTTGATGAGGTTCTAGTAAGTATGAGAATTTTCTTGAGGAGTTATTTTAATACATTTTAAATAAAGACCACATAAAATATGGATAAGTCTATAGTGGATAATTTAATTAAACGATACAAAAATCTTCATCTAATGACAGCGAATCGTTTGTCTTGTGACGCTTGAATGATGGTACTTCATTTTTTGGCAGCAATTTCTTTGACAGTTTTAGTTATTTGAGTTCCCTTGAGTTTGAGATTTTGTTTAAAGGCAAATCTTGCAATGGATCAATTTCCTCTGAGTTCGTTGAATGATATATTAATACCTCTCCTTCATGATCCTCTTTCTTTGTGGCATCTACAAGGATAATACGGGTTTGGTGTTCACTTTCGTTGTCTTCAATTAGATTATTATTCTTTGGAAAGTCAGTGTCCCTGAAGATGTTGGGATTAAATGGTGCAATGCCCGTTGCAGTGAAGCCCAGTTTAATTGTTTTTGGCATCAGGGCTGAGTCCAATGCAGCACATACTAGTCCTGGAATGTTTTGGATTTTGAAAACCTAGAGGAAAAAAGAGAGTATATTAATATAAAATAGAAATGCACATTTTACATTGACCTACCTTATTGTCGTTTTTTGCAGACCAAGTGGAACATTCGGATATGAAATAATTCTCGAGTGAGCCAAAAACAGATACTTCCAATGGATTCAATCTGTGTGTACAGTACGGCGGAAACGAGAGAATATGTATACCATTTGCAGACGCAATATCAAGTGCTTCGACGGATAAATGTGATGAATGACTGTCTAAAAGCAAAAGAACTGGCCGATTTAACGATGGATTCACAAATCGAATGAAATGCCGTAGGTATCGAATAAATTCAGGTTGGCCCATCAAACCTGATTCATTGGAAAAACCAACAGTTCCATCTAAAACGTTGTCCAAGAAGCCAGTCTCCATTTCTTTGCGAGGGAATAGAAAGAATGGAGGAATTGAATTTCCATAAGCACTGACCGTAGGAGCCATGGTTATCATTGCGCCTCGCTCAGCTGTCTCGACTGATGCAACTTTCCTAATTCCCCGATTCAAGACTATGACTTTTCCCATTTTGGAAGGAACTGCCGAGAAACCACATTCAGTCATGTTGTAAATGGCATTGCTACTGAACAGGTGTTTCTCTAGCAGACTGCCCAAATTTGAGAAATATTTTTCAACTATTGGCTGGGAGAAAGCATTGAACCGCTTCAGTGATATTTGCTCTGGAGGTCTGAGTGTAAGTTCTGGATGACGTTTCATAAAAAGTCTACACCATTTACTACCGGCTGTGGAATCATCATCCCAGGATGAAAAATACTTTAGTTTCAGCTTGTTGGCATATTGGAAAGCCAACTGTTTAACCTCCACAAGGGTTAAGCCATGATAGTGATCAACATATTTAAGTATATAATCAACAAGATCCTTTTCTTGGGAGGGTGAGAAAATCTGTCAAAGAATTAAAAAACATTTTTAGTCTTTTTAGAAGATATACCCAAAATACTGAGGGAATAAACGTACCATATTACATGGAGTTTTTCTACTACACATACGAAGGAATTCCAACAATTCATCATCCTTCAGTGTCGCAATATCATCATAATTTTCTTCCACTTTCCTCATATTACGGCGTAAAGTGTTTTTATCTATCCCATGCTCTTGGGCAGTCGATCGAACGCTTTTCTTTTCCAATAGGCAAAATTTAATTGCCTGAAGCAATGAATTAAAATACAATTTTTGCGTTTCGCCGGAATGTTTAAGGGGTGGCATGACCTAGAAATGGAAAAAATATTTTCAAATTCAAATTCGAATCAATTAAATTTGATCGATCGGCACGTAAATTATTGGATTGAACTAGGAAAATTAAGAAAACTTTAATCTTTGTGTTTGCTATATCAACGATATTTTTTCACCCTTCTAACACTTTATAGATTACTATTCCATTATTCTTAGCCTTGGATCTATGGGGGTAACTTTGTTCCTTAAAGTGAATGATATAGGTGGGAAAAGAATGTATATGCCTTTTAACATATATTAAAAATAGTCTATATACTATGTTTGTTTCGATGATTACAGGACTTTCTAAAATCTATGTATATTTATGGGGATCGAACTCTCTGACTCCTTTTTTTTCATACTTCAGGGAACAAAGGATCCGATCTAGAGCCAACTACCAAATATGTCTTTACCTTCGTGATATTCTTCTTTCTATGTTTTAATTTTATTTTAAATTCTTAATTATGTGTTGACCTTATTCCCTTTACGGCAATTATATTGACTCTTAGTTCGGTTTATATGGTTTATAACATAAGCTTAAGAAACATTCAATGTTTAATGTGACCGATTGTTCCCATGAGAGCTATATATAGTGGTGGTTAATTGTTATACTACCTGAAGTTTATATACATATGTATGTACATATGTATGTAAAGGCCCGTATTTACTAGCTATGAAGACTACACAAAAAAAAAGGCCTAATGAGTTTGGGCAACGGCGATTTTGTTAAAAAATTACAAATATGTACCAGACAAAGAGTAAACAAATATTTTAAAACGGATTAGCTACTTATTAAAAATATTACAACAAAGTTTCTCAGCCTTGAATCCCGAAAAAATCGCTTTACCACTTGGCCTCTAGACCTGTTTATATGTATAACAAAAATGTTCACAGTTTGCAGCATTTCTTACCTGCGTATAAAACAAAATCTCATCTAAGGCAGGAAGAGCCGACAAAATTAATGCTCACATAATTAATGAATGTCCCCTTTTTATAATTTCCAACTCATCTATAGAGTAATAAAAACAGACAGATGGATATTTCTATAGGTGCTTCTAAAGAAATAAGTGGTTGGATTACTTTTCCCTTGTACGTTACATGTATTTGTTTTTGTAATTGTTATCAAAAAACAAAAAGTGTCCCACAACTGGACCATAGTGTCTCACAACCAGGCCTCATCTTCACTCTTTCATTGTTAAGATATTAGTTTTGACCACCGTTTTTAAATATCAACTCTAAATAAGAAAATACCTTATTTTTATGTATTGCAATCACCTGTTAAGCTAGACTTTCACCAAAAACAAATATGAAGAACAAAAAACCGGGCCTAAACTGGACAGTGGCGATGTTTGTATACCCTTGCAACGTTTTTGTTTACTCTTCCCTTACAGGTAAGGAAGCCGTTAAGGTGGGAAAACGATGTATCTTAAAAGAATTTCCTAAAATAAGGCCAAAGGGCCTTATTATCTATCGTATGTTTATATGACAGCTATATAGTATAGTAATCCGATATTGATGAAATAAGGCATGGTCATTAACAGCTATATAAACTAAGAAGTATTAAACGTTATGGCAATCGCGTCAAAAGTAGCGAAGTTATTGATAAAAGTCAGTTTTTTCGAGCGATTGTTCCTATGGGAGCTGTATGATCTGTACAGCCGATCTTTATAAAATTTGGCACATTAGGCATATTAGATTCACAACTATTCAATAACGAAAGTATTGAGAAGGTTATTTTTGCCTTATTTTGCGTTTTATTTGGAAGCAATTTCATATAGGGGACCGATCCGGCGGATTCTAAATTATAAAAATCGTACATGAACTCGTCTTGTCGTGCTGCTCATATACATACCTATATATACTTAATTTGGCCGGAGATTTCTCCTTTATGGGTTGCAGACTTCTGACCAAAACTAATATACTCTGTTTTAAGGGTATAAAAAGTAGTTCTTCAACACGACAATGGCTGTAGATGCGAACGATAAATCAGTTCGATAACAATTTAGCCGCCAATTCGTGTCTCACAAGTACATCATTCAGGTTAACAAAAACCTTACTTAAAAACGAAAATTAGTTCGAAATTAAAATAAAAAACCCAACCTATGCTATGATATAGGAAAACAATAATAAATTATGAGCCATATTCTCGTCTTGCTTTCTCAAGATGTAGATTAAAAAGCCGATTGCGCGTCTTATAATTGACTTTCCAATTAATGCAAATAAATTTAAACATTTTAATTAAATTAGATAATTAAATAAATATAAATTATTAAATGTTAATAAATTGAATATTATTTGTGATTCAATTTTGTGTTTAATCAAAAAAATGTTTGTCTAAATTGAATATTATTTGTGATTCAATTTTGTGTTAAATTATTAATGTCTTTGTCTCATAAATACCATATCATAAAATTGTGTGGCAAGTTCTACGATCAAAAGACTGATTCTCGAAGATTCGTAAAACTATAATAAAGCTCTTAAACTCAATTTCGGCAATTTTAGTCGCTTTTCCCAAATTTGGGCTGGACATAATAATAAGTGTGTTTTAGACGTCATTCAATAATGAACATTTGTAAATTTGTCAAAATGTTTGTCTAAATTGCCATTCAATTTCTGTTTTCTTTTATGTTATGAGATATTTCTTCATAAGGTAGTCTTTTTGAACCGACGGTTTATATGACAGCTACATATATGTTTTTGAGGTCTCAACGGAACAGTTTTATTTCAATCAATTGGTATATCAACTTGGTTTCTCAATAATGAATAACAAAAAAACAGCCATTTGAAAAATTTGACAGATAATTTGAATAATTTGATAATTTTATAATTTTTGTTTAAATACTTATGTTTTTGTCATGATTGTGGTATTTATTAAGTTGAATGCTAAAGATTGTTATTTCCTTTAGTCAACCTATTCAGTATTGAATATACTAGCTTACGAGTTATTTCTGACATTGAAAATTCATTACAAATTCGCTATCTCTTTGAATTTGTTTAATTCAATTTTTTTAAATGCCTAACTTTAATTTTTTGATTATTCTTTCTTCAGAATGCTGTAATTATAAAATTTACAAATTACAAGTGCTAGAATATCACTTCAAGTATTGTTCAGATTCATTAATGTCGGTCTGTGAAAAGCTTATAATCCGATTGTTTTAGTTTTTGTTGTTCCACGATTTCCCAAGAATCCAGACTTTAGCAATATTATATATTATTTTTCCTTCTAGGGACATATTTAAGACCCGAAATTGAACGCCTTCCATTTCCTACTGGCTAAACAAAGTGGTATGTCAATCAAAAACTTTCAGGCATATAAGGAGGATAGAATTTTTTCTATACCAAAGCTGAAAAGCATTAAAGAGAATCCTAAAAAAAAAAATCTTTTTTACGAAAAATTAATTTCAAGTTTCAGCTTTAAATGGTCTTGCGAAAATCGGATATGAATTTTCAAAAACAAGTCTCGAAGACCATGGAGCATAACTAATTTTATTTTTGATCTTTTTTCACCCAGCAGCAAGCAAGAATCAAAACTTTAGCAAAATAATAAAAATTAAAAGTGAGTACTAACTTATTGATTCACTTGTGCATTGACTAACTAGTTTATTTTTTCTCACGTTGCAAATAATTAAATTTTATTAAATTTAAGTAACATCTACATTTTTAATTAAACCAGCTCAAATCGTATCTGATTACTTGATTTTACTTTTTGAAGCATTTCGACACGTTACTTACTTCTTATTTTTTTTTAGAACATAGTTTTGGGGGGTAGTTTTTGTCCATCACGTTGCAATTATTCAAAATTACCTCATTTGCATTATACATCAATCATTTGAATACAATTCGATTCGATTCATTCATTATCCATTTTGAAAAACTTTGTTGATCAACAACGCATTTCGATTTCCCGCCCAGAAATATTTACCACTTTCTATAGCATACTTTTGGGTGCTTAACTTTCAACCCCCGATCCCTTGATCGCACAAAATCTGGTTGAAATGGACAAAAATCCAGTATGCAGTCAGATGGGACTTGGCTTCAATGGGTACATGGGAAAGTCTACTTGAGCTCCAATCAAGATCATTCGGCTATGGCCTACGTTCTCTCGTTGTTACCTGGTGTGCCTGTGGTGCCACTCAATTCGGACGAGTATGTGAACGTCACCGAAGTAAAATCATATTGACCATTTGCGTAAATCTGATTCCCATATGCATGGCGAATTCAAGCTCAAAAAAAAGGATCCTCTATTGGTCCATTCCAGGTAAGATAAACATTTTTTAATCATCTTTTATTTTTAACTAATCTGTTCTCACTCATGCTTGCCCACAAAAGGCAGAGGTACATCTCATTCTTTTACTTAATAGATTGATAGATTTGGAATCAACGAGATGGAATTTATAATTTAAATAATTTCTAATATTTCTCTTCTTTCCAACCATTTCACAGAATCAAGACTCGCAATCGCAAAAATGGATACTTGACATCTTTAATCCCAGCGATCAGACTCAGTCTGTTCTTATCGAAGACTCTACCATCGGTCTAAACTTCACCATTGCCAATTTTGGTTCAATATCCACTTTGAGATTCAAAAGCCGCTTAACAAATAACTTAAATTTGGGGGGGAAAAAGTTGAAGAAATTAAATGTCGGTCTACCAATTGCTTACAAAAAATTAAATTGATTGTATTTAAAAAACAACTTTAAACTTTCAATTCATTCGCATCAAAATGTTTATGGAAGATTTAAATAAAATCACCTTTAAAGATGGCAAAATCCGAGAATCAAGGCTTGGCATTGGAAAATATTGATCTTCCTGCTTACAAAAATATATGACATCAGTTTTAATGAGTTTTGTCTATGTATTATGAAGAGTATGAGTTAGTCGGCTTTGTGTTTTTGAAAAGACTTCGATGTGGTTCGATGTGGACCACCGTTGTTTTCGTTTTTTGTTGTTTTTTTTTTGAATATCAGATAGATGTTTTAATCGATTACTTGCAACGACTTATCGAATATTTTTGACGGTTATCGATAGCTTGCAAGTTTAGCCGATGAGTTTTCTGCTGTCGATGAGTTTTCCATCTCTAATTGTTGTTGTTGTTTTTTTTATTGTTGTTTTTTTCAAGTTGGAAGGTTGTGCTCGCGGAAGTTTCTCCGTCAAAAATTGTTTAAAAAAAATTAAGCGAAGTCGCAAGTGAAGTGAATGTGCGGAAAATAGGAAAAAAAGCAAGAAACAAGAAAATTTAAATTAAAAAGGTAGTGAAACCATTTCAAGAGAAGCAAATAATAATAATTAAAAGAGGTGCCATTTTGAAATAGAAATGGAAGAAAAATTGAAAATAAAAGAGAAGCTGTGCTTGGGATAACTCTTTATAAATTTAGGTTGTATATACATATGTACATATGCATATGAACAATTAAATATACATACATATGTATGTATTTGTGTTAGTCTGAGTGTGTGTGAAACGGATGGAAAATTTGTAGACTGCAGGAATCAAAGTCGAAGAAATACCCCTGAGAAAATGCTTTATTATTGCCTTGTTGTTATTGTTGTTTAATCATACACTTATAATTAATAAAAAGAATTGCAAAACAAAAAAAAAGAGTTGATATTGTGTTTTCTCATACAAATTCTATATTCGTTTCACTCGCACCTCAGAGAAGTTAAAAAGCTTCCCAAGCGCAGTTATATGAAAGCTTTGTGTGTGTGTGTGTGTGAAGGTGTGCGCTAGTGAGTCGGAGAGGAAAAGAGAGCGCGAGAACTTGTGGTTTAACCTGAGCTCCAATGCAAAGTTCAACATGTGAAATTTCCATATAATTAAAGAAAACACATTTTTTTTTTATTCTTCGTTATTGTTGTTGCAGAAGGAATCACCCAGCCAAAAACAATTAACAGTAATAAAAAGACAACGTGCAGTGACAAATTAAAACATTTAAGCAACAGCAACCAAAGGAAAAAGTACGCAAAGCAGAAAAAAAGACATTAAGAAAGAAAAGCAAAGCAAAAAAAGAAACTAAAAATACTTTCAATAAGCTTACAAAATGTGGAACCAAACGGCAGATGCAAAAGCAACAAGTGATAATAAACAGGAAGAAGCAGCTGCAGCAGCGACGGATTGTAGCTGTGCAGCCGCCCCCACTAGCAGCAGTGGCCGTAGCAGTGTTGAGCAATACGGCACAGTAATTCATAACAGTAAAACGCCAAATTTAACGCCATTTGGCGGCAACGACGGCGACGCCATTAGCAAGCAACAAAAAGAATCTTTAGCACAAAGCGAAACAAGTGATTCTGGTTTCATCTCTGGGCCGCAATCATCGCAAATCTTTAGTGACGAGATTAACATTGAACAAGACATCAAAACCAGTTCAATAAACGAGGCTGAGGAAAAGAACACCAACAAACAGCAGCAGCAACAACAGCAACAGCAAAAAGAAATTTGTTCAATTGCACTCGATTCGGGCCTCATTGACGAAGAAGTTGACGAATTATCGGGTGAGGAGGAGGAGGAGGACAACGGAAAGAAGTCATCATCGGTAGTACAATCCCCATCCGAGGAGGCACCTAAACAGGAGCCAGCATCCACATCATCCGAACAAATGCGCTTCAAACATAATGTAGATTTTGGCATACCACAATGGACAGTCCAATCGAATTTGGCCAGCAGCGGAGATGTTCTTAACAATTTAAGTCGCAAACAAACACCTGCAGCTGCAGCCACAACTGGAAATGGAAATGCCACAAACTCGAATAGCATTAATATTATGAATGCCTGGGAGCAATTCTATCAACAAAATGACGATGGCGACACGTAAGTAGTATTTCCGTTTTAGAATTTCCCACAAAACAATAAAATATGACAAAAGATACATCTTCTCTCTTGACCACCAACCAAGTGTGGAGAATAGAGGTAGATGATGGTGGTGGGGGGGCCCTGGAGATTTTCATGATTCACAAAGACACCCGACACGAGACAATGAATGAGACAGGCAAATTCACTTTGACACATGTTAGTCAGGCCACATCCAGGGGTTTTCCTGGTATGTGGGCAGGTACAAAAAAAAATTAACAAAAAGCAAAGAAGAAGCTAAAACAGGTTTAATTTTTGGGTTTTTACTTCACAAGTGCTGCGAGCGTGAAGAGAAGGTAAATAAACTCAAACTCATCTCTTTTCGCATTCTCTTTTATTTCGTTTACTGCAGACCTTTGCATTTGGCATGCATATCGGGATATGTGGACGTTGTTGCTGCCCTAATCCGTATGGCACCACATCCATGCCTTTTGAATATACAAAACGATGTGGCACAAACTCCATTGCATTTGGCCGCCCTCACAGCACAACCGAATATATTGAGAATGCTTCTACTGGCAGGAGCCGAGGTAAGTTAACATTGAGAAATTTTATTGGCAATAATTTTGATTAATTTATCAATTATATTTTATAAGGATTTTCCCATAATACAACATTTTATATACTATAAAGTAACTTATCAAATTTAGCAAGAAAGACTTAAAAAAAATCCCCTCTCTCTAAGTCCATGAATTTCCATAATATTGTGACTAAGTTTGACAAGGGTTTTTTTTTTTGGGCAACAACAGAAATAATTGTAAAGTAAAAACAAAAACTACAATAAAATGAAAGCTATTATTAACTTTGAGGGTTTTACAATAAATGTTTAACAAAAAAATTGAAATTTCCATTTAGTTAAGGACTTTTCAGCACATTATACATTTCCTATATGACTTAATATAATTATTTTTCCCACTTTTGTTTTTTTTCCCTGGTTTTTTAGCCCACAGTCCGCGATCGTCATGGTAATACAGCGTTGCATCTATCCTGCATTGCCGGTGAGAAGCAATGTGTACGGGCTCTAACTGAAAAATTTGGAGCAACTGAAATCCATGAGGCACATCGTCAATATGGACATCGTTCGAATGATAAGGCAGTTAGCTCATTAAGCTATGCCCGACTACCCGCCGATTTAGAGATACGCAACTATGATGGTGAGTAAAAAAAAAAACGCAAAAATGTATACATTTTTGCATTATATAAAAATGTATTATATTTGCGGAATATATATTTTTGGCTCGTCGTTGTCCCGCCAATGGCTAGCCACAGTGCGAGACATTTTCCACATTTTCGCTTATATGTTATATGTATGTAGTTTTCTTTGAACACATGCCAAAAATATGTACACCATTTCTTATTTTTTTTTTGGCCTCCGACACAAATTTGTTTCGTTTGAAAATTTTCCCGTGAGCTCGTGAAAACCAGCCATTCCGCTCTCCTCCTCCGTTTTTCCTCCCAGCACACAAGCAACGACCGTCTAGCATTATTTCTTTGTTGTTGTTGCTGCTGTTATTATTGATTTACCAAAATAACCCAAAAATAACCAAAAAGGAAAAAACAGAAACAAAAAAAAGCAATTTTCAGACGTCAGCAAAAATTTTCTGATTTTCTATACTCTGAAAATGTTGTATACAAATTTATTTCCACCAGATGTTTTTTAATGGCGTCTACGATATTATTCTTTAATTTTAATCAAATTGAACATATTTTAAAATCTATTTTGATCTTGTTGGACAGATTATCTATATTTTTTATGATGTAGAAAATATCGATAGTATTATTATATAATGTATTCTCAATTTCTCTTGATTATTTTATCTTAAATGATAATTAAATTGATTATAATTCTGCTTGAAATGAGATATATACCCCAAAATCGGTATACAAATTGAATACATATGTATACTGGGTGTGTTATTTACGTTTCAAGGAAACAACAATATCGAAACGAAAATGAAATTCCGATATACAATTTCCAGTTGATTTATTTTTCAACCCACCCACCCAAAAGGTGGCAGTGACTGGCATGTGGTATGTGATTTGCTTTTGGGCCTCACCCACTTCACTTGCGAAATGTATTTCCTTATTGATTATTTTCATTGATTTCCTTCATGAAGATTATGATTATAATAATAAGGATGATGATGATGTTGACGATGACGATGACGATTCTTCCAAAATACTGGCTCACAAAAAAGGGCACGAAAGTAAAAGTAACTAGAAATCATCAGCGAAAAGGTTAATAAACTTCAAAAATGAATTGCATGTGGGTGGGCGGTGGTGGGGGTTATAGGAGAGAGAGGTAATTTTGTTAGCTTTAACCTTTTGCTTTTGTTTAATCGATTATCTTTCTATGCGAATACGAATGTATGTATGTATATATATAACCTTGCCAAAAATAAAGTAAAAGCCAACAAACATTTTGTGGCCAAAGTTAGATCGAACCGGTTTTGTTCGGCTAACAAACAGCTGCTTAATTCCATTTATATACTACAAGCAAACAAATACATATATCTACATATATAAAGCTATATATACATAAATTTATGTAGGGGAGACATGGCAGACACAAACTATTAAACCCAATAACATTAACAATGACTGATTCGCTGGCTATGCCGCTCTCTTGAGATTTTTTCGGGTTTTCCCAAACACAAAAAAAAATAATAATCTACAATTTACAAAAGTTTACAGATAGATGCGTTATAAAGAAATCAAAACAATGATTTATAAACATTGAATACTCTAGTGAGCAATGCGGATACATCGCACACACACAAAAAAAAGCATTAAGATTAAAAATCTGCGTTTCGAATTTTCTGGAAATGAAGTCAGGAGACACACAAAAAGCCTACAAAATGAAAGTGGGGTTAAAAATATTTCTTAGAATAGGAGGAAATCAAGCATACCAGAATGTGTGAGTGAGTTATATTTGGGTAAACATTTCGCATCGGGCGAATTGCCAACTAAATGCAGACTATGTATGTATATATACACCATAAATATCCGATATATAACATATATATAGTTAAATATATCTGTGTGTATTTAGTAAGTATGTATCAACTATAATTTATTACAAAAACCAACCCGCACTTGAAATGTAGATCAAGCAAGGTTTCAAAACAAAAAAAAATAAATTTAAAAAACATGGGAAATTCCCAGCTATTTTTGTTATACAATAAATTGTGATAAATGGTTGGTTACATTCCTTTTGGTATTTATTATATACCTAAATATAGTGTATACTATATTACAACATTATTCAGAACACGCAATCTCATTCCTAAGGAAACAAGTAGAACACGCAAAGTATAAATAGATTTTCCTTTGAGTCCCTGTATTCGCTCAATAAAAAAAAAAGTTAATTTGGGTGATAAAAGAAAATAGAAATCGAATGAGTTTCCTTTCCTTTTGACTTAACTAACCTAAGCAAGTAATAATTTTTGACTAGAACTTTTGTTGCATATGAAATCTTTCTTTTGGTCAAAAAAATATACATAACTTAGCTGGAATACCCCATGAAAATTTTATTTTGTTGCAATGGCTTATAAAACGAGGATAGCTTTGCCTTTTGTTGGCTTTGTAGGATAGCAACGATTGTGCTCACTTAACTGTGTCATATTCCTGGACAAATTATTGAATCAAATTATTGAGCATAATTAATTATTATTGCTGGGAATTACTTATTTTATTTTATGATAGTAACACAAATCTTTAATTATTCGTTTTCTAAAGATACATTTTTTTATACAGTTAGTGCTCAAATTCAGGCACATATCTATCAATTTGGCCATGAGTGTGTGTATGTCTTTCCTTTAGTAAGCATATACCACAAATAAGTAAGAATAAATGGATTTCCAACTAATATAAATTAAACATACATACAAATGTTCTTAGATTACTATCTGTGCGATTCAAGAACCGTCGTGTTCTCTCATAGAAATTGTTTGATGATAAATTAAATTAAGGGAATTTCAGAATACATACATATGTAAACAATAATTGAGCATAAATCTCTAAATTAGAAACGATTATAACTGGCCATAGTAACACTTACTAAAATAAAATACGTTTCTATATACATACGCTTTCTGTACTTCCCCCTCGCTGTTGAGTTGCCTTATCTTGAACAAACAGATTTGTCAAGCACCACAGTCAATGCGCCACAATTTTCGTCACATAAATGTACCCAGAGAAAAAAAGAGAAGCAGCTAGCCAGCGCACACACAATTTGTGTTATCACCTAGGTCTAGGAAAACCCCAATAGGTGGTCTGTTTATTATATGCGATTATACGTAATGTATACACACCGATATAATTAACGTAGGCCAAAAAGTATAGTAATAAACGATAAGTGCTATCACCGGTTTTTACCATTTTTGCTTGGCTTTTTTTTTGTTGGTTGTGTTGTGTTGCTAAAGATGTATTTGCTATTTGATTTTTAACACCTGCCGCATATATAGTGTGTAATATTATTTGTATAGTTTCCCCATGCATATGATAAAAGATAGCCACACACACACACACCTATAGAAAGAAGGATTCCACCACAATTATATCGTATGGCTTTATTTTTAAGCTATCAGCATGATTTGACGAAAGTAGAAATTATTTTTTGTTAAATGGGTCGCCGTCATATTAAAGTCTACATATGTACATATATACGTTTTTGATAGTACGTCATAGAGTGCAGTTGGGAAATCCGAGAACTAGTTGTAGATAATGATAATAAATTGAGCAAGGTGATTGTAAGTTTACTATATAGTAATTATTAATGTAAATTTATACTACAACGAGATATTATAGATACATATAATATATGAAATTGATCGAAACTGTAGTAAAAAAAAAAAATCTGACTGAATTAGAACATTTGGAAATAACTTCTAACAGTGGATTCCACAAACATAGACGTTTAGCCTTTAGCACTGATTTAATCGTTGATTTTTTCGACTTCCAAGGAACAACTTCTTGATAAATGTATTAAATATAGTCGTCCAAAATGTATCATAGAATTGGATTTGGCTCTCATTTAAATTATAATTCATGTAAGCAAGAACACATACTGATCTAGATTAGAGGCCATATTGTATATATGTAGAGAAAGGTATTAAGAATACAAATAAACCGTATGTTCTAGCAATTTCAAAGATTATCCACCATAGTATCCAAAAATTTAGCTTTCTAAACTAAGAAAAGTAAGTAAGATCCTAAGAGAAATGGTGTTATATTTATCCCTATGACCCTTAATTCATTCAAAGTATAATGCAAAGTCATCTAGACCGTTTTTTTTTTTTTTTTTGGTGTCACATTTCCCAGTTGTAAACTATTAAATCTGAAATGCATTTAACAAATATGAAAACCAGTTTTCAAGTAGTCACACTCTGTCAGTTATTCTATAACGTCAATTGAATACATAATAATTTTAGTTTTTATATTATTTGTGTTCTGGAATTTGCTTTTATAAGCACTTACATCTTAAATCAATTTTGCAACTGTGAAAAAAGCGAATAAACTTATAAACAAATTAGTCATATAAAGAATACAGAGAGAGCGAGAGAGAGAGAGAGAGATGAAAGGAGATAGAGACATGACCACAAGGTCAGACGTCTTTTAAAACATCTATGTATCTCCCTCTTTTTGTATGTCACGATCAATAAAGTATGTAAAGCGGAAGTGTATGATTGTCGTCCAGTCCAGACATAGGAAAACCCCTCGATTAACAATTGAAGTGACAAACCTTACTTTTACCGTATGGCATTATTATTGTTGATCTACCCACCACATTGAGGGCGACCTCTTGGCTGGAAATATTGTTGGCAATGGAATGGCGGGTTTTGCCCGTGCGCCATTTACGCCTTAATTATACTTGTTGCTGCCTCTCCACATCACCATTTCACTTCTCTTTTTGTGGTTCGTTTTCTTTTTTTTTGGTGGTCACACGTGGCGACTACCATCACGATCGCTCCGCCCCGCCTCCCTTCCCTTCCCCTCTGCATGGAGTATTTGCATTTGCTTCACTCAAAAGAAAGTCAACAAGATGTTGGACGCGGACGCAGTCGCCCATCGTCTGACATAACTGGCTTTTTGGGATCGCCAACAAAACACTTTCATTGCCAAGTCGGTGTCGGTTGTCATCGTAGTGAGGCGCTTTATTTTTTATATTTTGGAAAATCCATAAGCTTTAATTGTGCTAAATTGTTGTTATTGTTTGTTATTTGTCTTGGGTTTTTCGCCGTCAAATTTCCACACACCATACAAATTGGCGGAAAGTTGGAAAGTTTAATTTGAAAAATTCGCAAATGTGGCGCCCAGAAGTTGAAAAAAAAAACAACATATAAACAATAATTTTTAATTTGATATTGTTGTCTGTTTTAAATGTGTGTGTGTGTCTGTGTGTAGGTTGGCCTCTGTTTTAGACTCCATTGTTTGGACAGTTGTTTTTGGGGTTTGTGCCGCCTTTCTTTCTTTTCTGGTGTTGATTTACTCTTTTGTTTGTTTGAAAAATTCCCCTAATGGCCCGCTAACATTTCTTTTTTTTTTTTTTTGTCTATTTTGTTATTGTTATTTATTTCTTGGGGGCACGCGCAATTGCGGCGTAATGGATGAAAATTGTAAAAGTAACGAGTATAATTTGTAACGAGTGAAAGATCACTGAAAGTTGAAAGATCTTTATAGCAGTTTGGTAACGAGTAATTGAACTTGAACTATGTAACAACTAATTTTTAGACTGGTTAATTGAATTCTGATTGGAATTTGTAATAAATATTCTTTTTTGAATATTTAATTTAGTTAATTACGCACTGCAAAGCAGTTTGCCCACCAAAAAAACCCAAAATAAACTTTAAATATTATTTAACAAAACGACAAATAAAAAAAAAGAGAAAAATGCCATCATAATTGAATTATGAATCAATGAACCATAAAGTTGCCCATCTGAAGGACGTGCAAGCAAATGAACCGCGATAAACACGTTATAGAAATACCAAAGCTACACCAACAAAAACAACAGCAGCGCACAATTAATTAAAATTAAGCAAAAAGAAAAAAAACAACAGCAAGAAAGAAAAAAAAAATCATCATCATATTTAATATTTGTTCATTGTCAATAAATTTGTGAACTTTGTGACTTTTTGAGTACTTTCAACTGCGCGGTTTTTTTTTTTTTTTTTTTTTTGTATTTACTCTCTTTTTATAAAAGGTAAATAGAATTGTGGAATAAAAAAAAAATAATAAAATATATTAACAGATGTCAAAATTTCATTACCATTGCATACGATCCGATCCGCTATCAAGCTAAGGGGTTATATGCAGTTCAGAGTTAAAGAAAAAAAATTATTTTTACTATTAATTAAAATTCTTAGTCTTAGTCTTTAAGGAATATATATATTATGGGAAAAATTATTAACCTTAAAAGTGCTGAAACAAAAAGCCTTTTGGTGGTGATTTTTCTATTTTAATAATTATTTCTTTATCCTTAAAAAAAGATTGTATGTATTAAAGTTTAAGATCGATCATTGAAATCATTTTTAGGAAATCGAAAAGAAAACTGCTTTTAGAGTTTTAATATAGAAATTTGGTTAAATCTTTTGAAAATATTTAAACCAGGGTCTACTGTAAATATAAGTTTATACATTCTGAAAATTTTTTATTTTTGAAGTTTACATTTTGATAATTTATTGAAAAGTAGTGTGTTCTCATTAATTTGAACAAGACCCTACTTTGTTTTTAAATATTAAGTCTAAGAAAGTGTTAACTACCCTCAAATCACCTTAAATATTTAAACGATTCGATTAGTCTTTTTATTAATGCGCACTTCAACGCAAATTTCACAGCGATTTAATTTCTTTAAACCGAAATTAAATCTGCTCAGACTTGTTGGCAACCTGGAACGATTTTTTTTGTTGTTTTTTGGTAGATGTGTGAAGATGCGTGACGCAGCAACCAACGTTAGCAGGTTAGAGCTCACAAGTTTTGGGGGAATTCCCAAAAAGTTTGAAACAAACTTTTGTGTTTCAAATTTCATATGTTGGTTGTTCGATGGTTGGTTGTGCTGTGTGTGTGTGTGTGTGTATCTATAAATATCATCAAAAAATAAAGATTCAGTGTATTATTATAGCAGCTTAAGCCTTTAATCGTATGCTAACGATCGGCACGTTGCTAAGTCTTCTTCAACGCAGATTCGCTCACTAGTTTCGCTCACAAGCAACAATGGAGAAGAAGATCTCTGGCTTGGCTGGTTGATTGGCTACTACTACTATCTCTTCTTCTGACTCTTTAGTTAGTCGCTCCGTTTGGCTTAAAATCAGAGAAAAATACAATACATATACATATAGATAGAAATATATGTATATGTATACATTATGTTGTCATCGTTTATATTTAAAACTTGTGACACAATTGTTGCTTTTGTAAAACAAGAAGAGAAGAGACAGAGAGAAAAAGTGAGACCAACAATAACTAAACTGGAAGACTTGACTTTCTGCTTTCTTTCTTTTTTGTTGTCGAAAAACAGGAACTTCAAAATTAGTCTTAAATATATCAGCAATTAATTAATTGATTTATGATGGGCTGCAATAATATTCCATTTAACTGATTAGAATTTCGTGATTTCTATTTATGAATCTCTGGTTCATGGTGAATCGTTTCTTATCTCAACCTTAGGGTTTTGTTTTCATTCACATTTCAATCTCAACTATTCTAAACGATCCAATCGTACATACATTTGTTAATTACATCTCCAACTACACAATTTTTTTTAAGTTAGGCTTTTTCACTAAGTGCAATCAGTTGGCCTTTTTGTTATTGTTGCAAAGAATTATTTCATTTATACACAATCTATTATCAATTTAATATTATTCACAATGTCTGTGTGTGAGTGTGTTTGTGTGTGTATGCAAATTTACAAACTGTTTGTGTGTGAAAGTCAATCAACAGCACGTGTAGCCACAAATGTGGGCAAAATAACAACAATAACAACAACCAAAAACTAATCATAAAGCCATAAAAAAGCAAAAACCAAGAGAAAAAAATTCCACACGATAACCCCGAATGGCGACTTTAAGATACCGCGTATCCGATGGGAATATACACAAGTTTAAGATTTATACAATTTCGATTTCTATATTGCGAATGTTAGTTCGTAACCGTAAATTAGGATTTTTCTTTGATAAGGCAGTAAGACTAGGAGGAAATTGTGAATCATTGGTTAGAAGAAAATGGTAAAGCTCTTAGCAAGCCGAAATGGGCGAAATTTAGATTTTCAATGAACCCAAGTGTGCTTGAAAATTCCGGGACAATCGCTGTGTTCTTCAATTTTTTTGTGGAGGAAGAACATCATAGAGAAAGATTATGGAAAGAGATCCATAGGCTAAATGAGAAAGAGAGTCAGCGAAGCGACATTAGGTTTTCATACTCTCAATTTTATCTCGTGTTCCCTTCGGCATACATACACATGCCAACACGACCGATTGCCGAACACTAACGAGATACATATTTGATAGTTGTGCAAATCCTTGGTATAAGGTAAAGCCCAGTTAGTTACCTTTACCAGGATGTGGGACATTCGACATCGGGAATGCACCTTTTACTCATTTTTTAGGGTAATCAGTCTGAATGTTAGGTTAAGGCCAATCAATCAATGGATTATTCCATTCCTTCTGTTATAGGGTATCGGATAAACTGCTTTTATTTCGTATGCACGGCACAATCACAGAGTTGAGCAAAATGGCTCAATTTGATGAGAAAATATTGTGAGAAAACAAAAGCAAGAAAGAAAAAAAAAAAACAAAAACTATAGTCAAACAAAATGTTGAGAATGTATGGAAATATGCATGCATACATATATATTATTTTTTTGTTGTTTAAATTTGTTTAAACCAATTTGAACTTGGGCAAACTTGTTGCTAAAGTTGGTTTGTTAACTTTACGCCACTTTTTTTTTCTTGTTATTGTTGTTGTGTGCTTCAACCCGTCAGTCACTCAATTGTTGTTGTTGTTGTAGCTGTGTGTGTTATTGCTGCTGTTTTATTGTGGGAATTTCTTGGGTTTTTCAACGCACACCACTGCACGAGACATACACGCATACACCAGACACACACACACACACATGCCAAATCGCGTACGCGTTGTCATATTGTCTTATAAGGCAAAAACAGCTCCCACTTGCTGCCAATGCTCCCCCCCACCGCCTTCCTACTCCTCTCTTAGCTCCGTCTTCAACATTTACTCTCTCTCTCTTGGTATCTCTTTAGTTTGCATTGGCGTAATCAAAGCTCTTTTTTTTTGTTGTGTTTTGGATTTGTATTACGCGCTACTTGTTTTACAACAGGTGAAGCTTTTTTTTTTGGATTGGAGAAGCTTTTTTTTGTTGTATGATCAGGAGGGATCACATTTCATTCATAAATGACGATTTGAAAGAGTAGACACACTGTGCACATTGACACAGAAAACGATTAAATTTTTTGAAAAATATTTATGGGATAAATACAGTTAACAGAACTTCAATTATCCCCAAAGATTTGACTTAAAAACAAAGAAAAAAGAAGAAAAAGCAAAAGTTTACAAAATCTTTTTTTTATCCACAAAGTTAACAATTTGTATCACAATTTAATTTTTTTAAGAGTACAAACAAGAATACCAATTTATCTGAATAATTGAAATCCATCCATCTCCAATTGTTATCACATTTAGGGACTTATCAATTTAAGAATAATATTTAAGTAAATTGATAATTAAATTATTTACTAATTTGATATCTGAATGTTCTTATCTTTTTTTTTTTGTAGGTGAACGTTGTGTACATTTGGCTGCCGAGGGTGGACATATTGATATCCTACGCATTTTGGTATCCCACGGAGCAGATATTAATGCCAGGGTAAGTTAAAACATATAATTATTTTTTTTTTATATAAATTGATAAACTAATTGATTTAATTTTTTTGTAGGAGGGTAAATCAGGACGCACACCTCTACATATCGCCATCGAATGCTGTAATGAGGATTTGGCCAATTTCCTGCTTGACGAATGCGAGAAATTGAATCTGGAGACAGCAACCTATGCCGGATTAACGGCATATCAAGTGGCATGCATACTAAATAAATCTCGTATGCAGAATATACTCGAGAAACGTGGAGCTGAGACATTAACGCCGCCCGATAGTGATTATGATAGTAGCGATATTGAAGATCTAGACGATACGAAGGTGAGCGTGACAGCATAAAAAAGCAAATCAACCAACCAACCAACAAAAAGTACAGAACATTAAAACAAACAAGCAAACACAGCAACAACATATTAAATAATATATGTATACGTATGTAGAGAAATATCCTCACTCCCCTCAAAAAACAAATCCTAAACATTAGAAGAAAAAAGAAATGGAAAAGCTGAACTGGTATTCAGTTTCAAATGAATATGTATATAACATTTTATGTATTGTCTTAACCAAAAAAAAAAAAAAAAAAAAAAAAACAGAAGTTCGAGAAATAGCCCTCGTCATATAGTTTACAAAGGGGGGCTGGACATCTATGTTTTAGTAGAAGCTCTCCCCAGCCCAAATCACCCACATCACCCACTGAAAATGAAAACCAACAAAATAATCAACAAGAACTGTTAATCCATCTATATCTATGCTGTCTCCTATATATATTTAAGCTGTGTTATGTACGACTTGATGTTTGTTCCTGTCTCCTTCTATCTCCCATTATCTTGGTCTATGTATTATGTGTGTTTGTGTGTATGTGAGTGCGATTGTGTGCGTGAGTGTGTGGATGTGTGTGAAATTGATAAACTAACCTATAGATTTAGATCTACCTTATACTATTACATTACAAATATCTGATTCTAATTTAGCAATTTAACAATTTATGTCTCTAACTCTTAACAACACAAACACAAAAAAAAAACAAAACATACAAAAACAGATGAGATACAAGAAAATATTTAGTAATTTAAGTTAGCTAAATCTAATTGATGTTTTTAAATTGATGTTTTCTTTCGACTGATGATGTTGCAAAATAAAATATTTGAACAAAACCAAAATTTGTCGGAAACGAAATTTATAAATTGATAAAGTATATATACATATACACTGTACCCAGAGGCATATGGTAAAAATTAAAAAAAAAAAAAAACAAAAGGTTTGTCTGTCCGTCAACTATAATTTCCAAATGATGTTTAAAAATTTTATACAAATTGGGCACATAATGCCAAAGTTACAAAGTTTCCGGACTGTTCTGTTCTTTTTCGGCTTCTAAGTAAAAAAAAATAAGAAAACTGTCTAATTTTTAAACGATTTTAATAAAAAAAAAAAAGAATTATTCAATTCCCGTTGACTTCACTTGACTTTCGTTTGTAGTTGAAGAAAAAAGTACTTCAGTATATATTAATGCCCTAGAACGGCATTTAGATCCAATTCGGATGTTGGGAGAGAAGATCAGATCTTAATTCCATATACTGAAAACGTCATAAATTTGTGACCACCACTGTATATGTATATAGATGAAAAATTTGGTTTAACAAAAATCATTTTCTACTGCATAACAGTAAAGTCTAAAAGAAAAGACAAGTTTATGCCATTGGTGGTACAGGGTATTTCAAAGTCGGTGGGTCGACTTGATATTATGGACTTTGTAGTAAGTTGTAATTGAAATAGGTAAGTAAAATTACACTCTTATGTATATTAATACAATTATTTTCCTTTTTACACTATTGCCTAAAGTTTTGTTTATTATTTTGTTGGTTATGTTGTTATTTTGTTCAATTTAAATCTAATTTTAACCAAATATTTTGGCTGGTCTAAACCAAGTTGTTTTTTGTTTTCTCTTCTGGTTACAGATGTACGATCGCTTTGGCGATCCACGTTACTTTGTTAGCTATGGCAATGGCAATCCCATGACAGTTGCTTGAAACTTGCATCCATTAATTGTATATAATATACACCAGATATAACTTACATATAAAAATATATAAAAAAAACTTATTTATAATTTCCTTTCCGCTATTAACAAAAACGAAATGCTGCCGATCCAACCGATTGACAAGAAAGATATATGTATATGTATATGTACTTACGCAAAAGCAACAACGCCGAATCGACCGACAACGATTACATATTATAAGAGAAATGTATTTTTGTAAAGAAAATAAAGCGCATTATGGAAAAAATTGATGCACCATGGCAGCAGAAGGCAATTTTTTTTATTATTTCATATGTAAAACTAACAGCAAAGTAAACTTAATGAAATTAATTTTTATTTAATATGTATTAAATTAGAAAACATTCAGCTCAACGAAATATATATATAAATGTCCTTGCAGATCATTTATCCAGAACATCTTTTTTATCATAAAATGTTGAATGAATCTCGATAGTTTTTACAAAATGCAACAGAATAAATTCCTCTGCAGACAGGGAATAAGGTGATCTGTGTAAATTTCCTTAAAATCAAACATAAAGTATTACATAAAATTATTGATATCATTAAAGTGTCAAAAATTAAATAGTTTCACATAAAGTCATTATACAATCACAAAATTATATCGTTTTGTCACTTAGCAGCACAATGAAATTTTCACATTTGTCTAGAGGATTACTTATAAAAAAAACATTAAATTAAAATAAACTAACACAACTAATTCTAATTTAACAATTTGTTAGGGAATTTGATCTTAAATCCAAAAATATAAATATGGCAAATTAAAAAGGAAACGCCAAGAAAAATTTCATAAAAATTGAGAACTTCTTGGAAATTAAATTTTGGATATAGCCTCCTGTTTGTTAACGTATACTTTGACGGAAAACACTCTGTTTGGCCATGCTTTTGACACTGGATACTTTTTTAGCAGCCAATGGATCGGGAGCAAAACAATTCCACAGACGCAAAGTTTCGTCTGCCCCGGCACTGATCACAGTGCTGCCATCGGGAGACATGGCCATTTGGAGAACTCGGGATGTGTGACCGGTTAGATCAGCCTGTTTCACCATTGTGGGATATTTCCAGATGGTCAATTGGTTGTTGGCAAAACCATGAGCCGATATCAATTCCTTGTAGTGACGAGAGAAGAGCAGGGCACAAACCTGTGACTTTGAGTCGACAGACTTGATGAGCGAGCCGTTGCATACATTCCAGAACTTAATACAACGATCGGCTGTACCGCCGCCAGTGGCCAAAGTGTTTGGTTGCCAGGGACACCAGGCCAAGGCACGAACAGCTGCCTGATGTTCATTGAATTGATGCAAAGGCTCAGTGGCTGTGCCCACTCCACTTGAGGCCAAAGGCCAGACATTAACCAGATTATCATTGCCACCACTAGCCAGATATTTGAAATCTGTTGACCATTTAAGACCGCAGACCTCTTGATTGTGACCCGAAAGGGAGGAGATTTTATGATTAGCTGAGCGTACATCATGGTGAATGATTAGGCCATCACGTCCGCCCGATGAGACCAGAAACGAATTCCAAGCTAATGAACCAACCCGGGCACTGTGGCCATCCATGACACGCAGGCGCTTGGCCTTCGAGCAATCCCAGAGCTCTACGGCGCCAGTGCTGTTGCCAATGGCCAGAACTTGCCCTTCCTGAATCCAGGACAAGGAGCCAGCATAGTCGCCCTCTTCAAATTCAGTTAGCTGTTCAATGTTTCCACTGGCTGCATTCCACAGGTACACACAACTGCCCAAGGCAACGGCTACAATATTATCTCCGCTCCAGTCCATTAGGTTAAGATCTATAGAAGAAATTTAAGTAAATCAGTGTGAGATGTGGTAAAAATAATTTCTTTTCGATATCTTACAGTAATCATTAATAAAATCTGGAGCATCCAGAATTCTCTCCGATGTGGTGGGTATATAGCGTGAACCGCTTTTGGTCGATATGGGAGTCTTAATAGAGTAGACAACTTTCAGGGGATTTGTATGGGACTCAGGTGCAGCTGGTGCTTTATTTTGATAGCACAATATGCGAGAGCCTCCCGCTGCAGGTCCGCCGTCCGGCACCTGAGCCACTTCCGAAATAAGCTTCTGTCGCTCATCTTTGTGAGCCGAAGCCTTTACATTGTTCTCATTGCTGTCGTTGCTCTCCTCTTCTCCTTTATCCGATTTGACCTAAGTAATTTATTGGAATGTGAAATATTTATCTATCTTGATTCCTTGCAAAATCATCGATCTTACCAAGAAATGTGCTAACTCGAAATTGGTGGCTGCCCGATTGGGTATAAAGCGATCTCCTCCTCCTGGCGTCTTTGTCGGTGTTTGCTTTTTGTTGGTTTTTGCTTCGGCACATTTTCCCGGAGTTTTGGTGGGCGCCTGGACGCCAGAGAAGCTGGTATTGTATGATACCGAGAGCACCGATCTGGTGGTATTCACACTACCATTTAGCGACGCCTCTAGTTTCTTCTGCCATCTTGGCGGCGGTCCGCGCGTTTCTCCATCCAGTATCAACGCATTTTGCAAGTCGCTCACAAAATTGAATTGAGACATTATCTCGTTTTTGCTATTGCGACGAGGTTATTGCAAATTAAGTCAAATATAAATTCTATTTATCACAAAACAATTATTATTACGAAAAATTGCACGAGTGACGCTCAAATGAAAATGGCGGGTAAGGTTTGTAAATGCCAGTGTGACCAGATTACGAATTAAAACCATATGACACTAGACAAGCTGCTATTTGTAATGTAAGTTTAAAAATATTTACAATTAGCTATTAAAATATTTTGATTTAGATGGACATATTTTTGAAAGTCGGAAATCTGAATCATTAAATTTTTTTTAAAATTTCTTCATTTTATTAATATTAAAATTTCACTTAATTTTTATACATCCGCACACTTAGTTTTTTGTAATTTACTGTATGGTATATATCTTGCTGACGAGGGATATTTTAATTTTAATAATAAAAAATAGCATTTATTGATTGCTATTTTTAGCTTTAAATATGTCTTTTTTTTGGCTAAATGCTTACTGCATACGGTCACACTGTATTTTTAGTTCACAGCTGTCGCCGCCCTGATAATATAAAATAAGTGAGCATGAGTCGTTTTACAACAAATGTAGATGATTAACCTTTGTAAATTTTATTAACACAGTTTTCTGCACAATTATTAAGCATCTAGAAACGTGCCACAAGTATTTCCATTTTTACACATAACTTCAACACAAACAAAGATGGTCTTCAACTTTACCGCCTTCACATATATTGTGGCTCTGATTGGCGATGCCTTTTTAATATTTTTCGCAATATTTCACGTCATTGCGTTCGATGAGTTAAAAACAGACTATAAAAATCCCATAGATCAATGCAACAGTCTAAATCCGGTAAGTTTACAATGCCAATATACATAAAATTGGATTTAATTGATCAATTTTCTGGTTCTTTTGTAGCTTGTATTGCCGGAATATTTACTGCATGTATTTCTAAATTTATTGTTCTTAGTCTGTGGAGAATGGTTCTCCCTGTGCATTAATATACCCCTCATAGCCTACCATGTTTGGCGGTAAGCATGACAAATCATTATTTGACAATTTAGTGAATTCTTTTGTTTTGCAGTTATAAAAATCGCCCCGTAATGTCTGGCCCGGGTCTCTATGATCCGACAACAGTTCTCAAGACGGACACGCTATCCCGTAACATGCGAGAGGGTTGGATTAAGCTGGCTGTCTATTTGATTAGCTTCTTCTATTATATCTATGGGTAAATTATTTAATAATCATTTGTCTGTTTATTTGTGATTTGTCTATCTTTATCTCATAACATTATTTCTTTGGCTAATTTTAGCATGGTTTATTCTCTCATCTCGACATAGAGGTCCTACATACATACCTCTAGAAAGGGCACCACCTGCCTGGGGATCTCAGAGCATCTACATCGTGTGTGTGTGTGTGTTTATGTCTATAAGTTGTCATCATACTCTTATTTGCTTATTTTTTGAGAGATTAGCTGAAAGATCTACGCGAAAAACAACGACAAACGCGAAGAATACTTTACTTTGTAAAATTTAATGTTTAAATACCATCTTAATTACGATCCCATGAACAAAGACACATGTTTTCCCCTCTTGTAATGTACCTATTAATTTTCGGAATTTTTGGTGTAGTTGGATTTTAAACAACCAATAATAAAATATTAAAAAAAAAGAAATTAATATAAATTTTACCAAATAAATTAACGTTTCATTTTCAGTTTGAGGGACAGTGGAGTCTTTGGTTAATGCAGAAGAGGTGTCCCAGCGGTTGCGCAAAAGTCCATAAAGATTATTCGAAACGTTATCAAGCCAACCAACCTTAACATAGATAAAACATGGAAATTACCATTAAGGCTACAACAGTTGAACGGTTTCCAATTAGCAAGTATTTTGGTTAAGATTTCTGTTTGCTATATTGTAAATTATGTTGTTGCTTTTCTAAAGTATTGACAATTTAATAAATGTATTTATGCTTATTTGATTCCGAAACTGTAATCTATATATCAAAACGAATTTTAGATTCTTTTTGCAAAATTGTTAAAAAATATTTTACGAGAATAACTAGTAAATTGCTAGTTATTTGGATATTCAAATCCAAATAGAATTTCTGAAAATACTTTGACAGAACTTTTAAAAATACTAAAAACTGGATACGAATGTTTGAATTGACATCGAAATAACATTATATTGGTGTGTTTTCAACTGTTTTTTGGCCCTAAATATATAGCAAGACTTAATAAAAGACAAGTTAGTTAATCAAATCAAAAAGAGAATACAGAGATAATCAAACGTAAAAAAAAAATTTCAAGGTCAATGCTAAAATACTTTATGTTTTTGCTGTATATATTATTATAAGTTTATTTTACAATCTGATTTCGTATTTTTTGGGATAATTTAATAAAAGAAAAAAAACTGAAACTGTTCACTTGAGGGGGAGGGGAAGCTGGATTCAAAATTTCTATATATATATATAAAGAGAGGGAGGCTATGAAGAATCCCAATCGTCTTGATAAATTATGACATAAAAACAACAAAGAAAAGGAAGAAAAATATCAATACACCAAATATCTTAATCATGAGCCAACGATTCTTTGAAACGGATTGAAAATATTTGAGGATCTCGCCATGGGCAGCCTCAATATTGAGCTCAGCATCGGCCACATTTGTATCAATGCGTTCCACAATTTCCTCCTGCTCTTTGACCATATGGGCCAATTGTTGAAAGATTCCACCCAATTCAACAATTGTCGACTCAATATTTTGCATAGTTTCCGCTCGCTGTTGAACATATGAATCGGATTCATCATAAATGGCAAGCTGCTGTTGCTGTTGAAGACGAGCAGGTGGTCCCAAAAGAGGCTGTGTATCACTTCCACCTCCACCCATGTCTATGCTAACAGCCTGGTTCTCTTCGCTAAGGAGCAATGAGCCCTGCTTGGCAGTCGATGGTGAGACAGTATGTGCGGCCAATGGGCCGGGCCCTTGACTGAACTGATCTCGTCGCGTCTTCTGCTGTTTGAGATTTTCCGTGCGCACTTCTAGAATTTGTTTGAAATCTGTACTCATGCTGGCCAATTTGGATTGCAGGGCTAACACCATATTGGAGGAATGTGAGACCAGATGCTTGCCATTTGTGTTTCTACGTTGATCCTTGGAGATGTCCTGAAGTCGGGCAATTTGCTGATTCAAGGCATTTAGATCGCCCTTTATGATATATGTTAGCTCCTGTATCTCTTGCGGTCGATCATCGAAGAGGCTTTTCTTTTTGGCCACTAAAAACAAATGTATATAGAAAATAAAGTGCAAATTTTAATAAAAGTTTAATAGGAATATTTCTTTTAAATTGTTCTTACACATAGTGAGCTTCTCCAGTTTGGCATAGGTACTGGCTATATTCTTGCCAATAAATCTGGCCACCATCATGAACTCTGAATAGCTCTGAAGCTGTTTGACCTTTCGCGGATCTCGTATATTTACGGCCCTTGTGATGTCTCTTGCCTGAAGCGATCGAATCGCATTGGCAAATTCTCCCGTACGATCTCTAGCCGCCATTATGAATATCTCCTCCTCGGGTTCAAGAAAATCCAAATCCTCACTTAAATTGTTTGGCGGCGGAGCCGATGTTGCAACTGCACTGTAATTATATTTATCGAAGTTATTATTATCACCCGGATGGTTTCCAGTGACCACAGCTGCAGCGGCAGTCAGAGTCCGCAAAGCCTGTCCCGAAAAGGCACGCAAATTCCACTGGCGAGCTGCTTTTCCGTATTTATCGTCTGGATCTGGTTGAGTGGACAATTGCGATGGATCGACAACGCCAATGCTAATAGATGCCTCGTTATGGAATTGTTGTTGCTGCTGCTGCTGGTGTTGCAACAAAGGCTGTTGCAATGGTTGGATTAACGTATGAATAACTCCTCCACCACCACCGCCGCCGCCACCTGTTGATGCTCCTGGTTGATGATGATGGGGACGCTGATCCTCTGCTTGATAATTGACGCTGTTAATAGTGTAGTTGTAATCCTGCTGGTCCTGCTGATGATGTCGTCGTCGAGTTTGCATCTCATTTCAAAATTAAATTACGTTGCTGGTGTTGCCTTTTCCCTTTTGGTTTTTGCATTCGTCATGCACTCACTTAATCCATTCACAAACGACTGGAAAATTCACAAAAGATCACTGAGTGATTGTGAAACTTTAATGACTGTTTGTGTTTTCGTGCTGTCCCTCTCGCTCACGTTAGCTTTAACAATGCAAAGTCAAGCTCTGTGTCTGTGTTGAGAGTTTTAAATGTTTACAATTACTAAGATTTTTCTAAAACATTTTCAATTTGGCAAATAAAAGTAAAACAGATTTGTCCAATTTTTTTTTATCGTACGCAAAAACTTACCAGATGACAGATGACGTGTTGATAGCTAAACAGTGATGATCGCCAGCACTGTCGATAAGCAAATATCGCTAAAACGCCTGATTTAAATGATTTAAAGCAAACATACATATTTTAGAAAAAACGAAAAATTTGTTGATTAATCTAATGTGGCAATGACGAACAAATTGTAACCTACAGTAAGGCAAACGAAAACCACAAGGAACCGTCTAAAGCCTGTTTACACTTATAAATATAAATTGTAGCTATAGCTAGCGTGTCATTTCTATCGATAGACAAAATGGTGGCATCACTAATTCAAGTGACAGCTGCCCTGCCGTTCTTCGTTTCCCATGTTGTAAAGTTAAATTAATTAAGTACAAAATACGAAAAGCCGTGGATTATCAAAGAAAATGACGTTGTATCATTTTGGAAATTGTGTTGCACTGTTAATGCCATATTACTTCACCTATAAATACTCAGGCCTGTAAGTAAAATACAACCCAAAAGCCGTAAATTAAATCAATAAAGGTTTTCTTTTATTAATTAAGGTCGGAATATGGCGCATTTTGGAAGTGCATACAAGCAGGCGGCATTTATATATTTACACAACTCTGTAAAATGCTCGTATTAGCCACATTCTTTTACTCTGATACGGCAACTTCGAGTAATGGAGAATTTAACTTCTTTGCGGTAAGCAAATTAGGCCAAAATCTCTTATCATATTGTTAACTTAACCTGAATCTAATTACCTAAAATAGGAATTTTTCCGATGCAGCGTGGATATAGCAGATCTGCTTGGATTTGCCTTGATACTCAGCCGCATACCCGGTAAAGGCCATTCCAAACTGATAACCGCTGGACTGGGATGTATGTGAATCCTCAAATCGTAAACAATTGCCAGTAATTAACGACCTCAATCTCTCTATTATAGGGGCCACCGCTGAGGTAATTTTATCGCGTGGCATTTTGCTTTGGGTTGGTGCCCGTGGTACCGAATTCAGTTGGATCTATATACTTAAGTGTTTAGAGTCGAATGTCTTGCTGGTACAGCATATAACGACAGCCACATTGATTTGGCTTTTTACCCGCCACGATCTTAACAAGTCCTACAAGCCTGTGGTTAATCTACTACTAGCCATCACAGTATTCAAAGGTGTTTGGCTGGAAGGTCTGTTGCATATCCTTACGATCGGTCCATGGTTAGCAATTGCCGTCAAGGCTCTGGTTGCAGCCGTTATTGGTAATATCACACTGCACATCTACTCGGGTCTGGCCCAACAGATTGGCATTTAAATTGAGAGGGAGGGCAATAATATACATATATGTATCTAGTGGTTTTCTTTTTTTATATATTTTTTTTCGTTTGTTTTACTTTTTAATTTGACATCTGAGAAATATGGTTTAGAAAGGAATGTTAATGAATTATAACTAATAGATATAAAGTAATAATATTAAATGTGTTTAAAGCCAATAAAAAGACTTGAGAGGATACAAAATTATGTTTTTATTTTTAAACAGTATTTAAATTACCTAGAATAACTTAGCAATATACGTATATATATATATATTACTTTTGCTTATTCATAATTTTTTTTACATATTAGTTTTAGAATGATAAGATTGCCGACAGAAAACTAAAAGTATGTGTTCTTCCATTTAATTTTTTTCTTTCCTTTTCCTATGTCTACTTTGTTTCAACAAAGATTGATCGGAATTGCCATTCTTTCAAAGATTGGTTCTTATAATTTCTTAGATAGACTTTGTTTTAACAAAATTGATCAAGAATACTGTTAATTATACCTATTATTGTTAACGTTTCTTATAAATATTTTGTTTTCTTAATATTTAAATTTTGAGTCTTCGATAAATTAAACTAAATTTAAAGGTTTAAGCCCCTTCCTCAATCTTGAAAAAAAAAAAACTATTTTATGGTATTTATACCATTTAAATTCTAAACATTTTAACTAAGAGATACCATTACGGTTTACTTAACTTCTATAACAAATAAGTATAACAACTACAACCAAAACAAATTTAAGATACATTTCTTTAGTGACATGTTTCGTTCAAAGAAATGTCTAATATAAGGCGGATCGATTCCGAACCCAATGTTATTTTATCCATTTCCAAAGAGTTTGGCTTTTTGGATATATATATAAAGTGATCACGTGATAGACCTGAAATAAGTGCATATGTAAGTACATGTATTTTAAAAATATCTCTTGAAAAAACTTACACAACAAGTAATAGAAAATTAGGGCAGCCTGTAATCGTGTTTGAGAAAATTTAATAAGCTTATTGGCATCAATTTCTTTAATTTCCGGATTCTTACGCCAAATGCAAAGGAGATGCTGCATAACATTAAATGCAGAGTCTAGGTTAAAAAAGGATATATGAATATGTATGGGTTAAATAATCATCTAAAAATTTATAACCTTTACCAAAATCAAGGTTCATGTTGTCTACAGTAGAAATATTGTTATTGTTAGGTGTAAGTTTGGATATTTGCTCCTCTGATAAATACGATTGTGCCTCATGTAAAACAGTGAATGGCAAAGGTGTATTTGACCGCTCCTGTTCTTCGTCTGCACTTGCCGATGGACACATTTCATGATTCAGCTCAACTAAATCGTTCGGTGACGACATAGGTGAAAGAATTTCATTTGATGATATTGTTGCCTCTTTCTCGAATATCTCCATGGCTAGGTTAACATTTCCGAATATGACAGTCAATGTAGTTTTATTGTCTTTAATCATTTGAGTTTTAGACAATTTTGGCATCTTCCAATTGGCCAAATGTTTATGTTTAATTTTCCCCAAAAGAATGCCTCTTAACATTTGTTGAGCATTTGGATATTGTTTGGGAATCTTGAATTTGGATTTGTAATTGGCCAACAAAATCTCTTTGTATTGGATTCTATGTTCCACAAGTGTCGCTCGGGAATACTTGATACATTCATCAATTATTAACTTCGAGGGTTTTTTTTTTATTTGTCGGTTTTTTTGGTTGACTGGAGGAATTAAGAATTCTGCAACTATTTCCCGAGGTGGCATCATATCGCAATTGTTTTTGACTGCTTCAATGTTATCATGATTTATATTATTTTCATCAACTGCTTCACCCATATTTGAGTCCAATTTCAGTCTTTTACGATCAGATAGATCGTCCTGAGTTGGGCGTTTTTTTATTTTTTCTGGAATGTTTTCCTGAATCGGTGGCATATAACAATCATTATTGAACTTTTCTGCACTTGTTTGACCATTATTTAAATCCAATTTTGACTTTTTATGCCCTAAACTATCAGATGTGTTGTCCTTTACTGGTCGTTTCACTAAATACAATTATCAAAAGAAATATAGACACATTTTTGATTTTATGGAAAGAAAACTTACATGAGCTTTTGGAAAACAGATCTTCCATAATAGTTAAATCTATATCATCTGGTGTAGGATCACCAAAACCATCGTTTTCATCTGGAAAATGGGAAAAATCTCTCAGTTCCTCATTGCATATAAGATCTGGCATGGTTATAATGTGCTCCGATGTACTGGTATCTTGACACATCCGATCGAATTCGGTAGACTGAAGAGAAGAACGATATCTTAAAGAATAGTTAGCTTTATTATAACTCATATAATTGTTGGCTTGCCAGTTTAATTTTATTCCATTCCAGGCACTCGTCTAACATATATGTATAAAAGTTTGGACAGTAAATATTAAGTTTCTCAGTCCCATCAACTATTTTATGCTTGGTTGGCTTAACATCAGGTTTTTTGGTTGTAGTAACTTTGCGCTTTCGAGTTTTTTCGGAGATCGGCTTAGCAAGATCTTCAAACAAGTTACCACATTCCTTCATTTGATTTAGTAAATGTTGAGTATCTTCTGAAATGTTTGTAAGCAAAAATGAAGATCTACACATGATCTTTGCCATCTGCTTACCCAATAAGCTGTCAACCTGTTGACTAAATATATTTGTCAAACCAAATGAGAGACGGGCTACATCCTTAAAAGAAACTGTATCTGTATGTTTTGTGGATATATAAGATGGCGACGGTATTAAAAGTTGACGTCGTCTATTTTCTTGACTACTAATTAGAGTCTGCACCTTTTTGCTAAATAAAGCCAATATTAAAAATCAATATTTGGTGTGTGATGTATTTAGCGCAATTTACCAGCTTGCTAAAATATCAACTGCACCTATTTCCCAAGTTCTTGCAAATTTTCGATTTTTAATAGATTTTATGGACTTTAAATATCTCTGGCGAACGCCACCTGCCATCCAAGCAGGCTCCAACAGGTTGTCCTCTTCCTTCAAAAATAAGGGCAGTTCACTAATCATGTTGTGGCACTTTTAAATTATACGAATTAATTATTATTAAATCACATCGCATATTTGTTGTTATCCAGAAAGCTGCCATTACAAATAAACATTTGAAGATACCAATATTTTGGTTTTTACCGTTAAGTTAGTTATGGCCTAAGACTGAAATATCGATATTTGAGGGCAGTGTTGGCTAAGACGGAAAGTGAGCAAACATTTTGCTGTTGAATTTGAATTCAAGCCGCAAAAAATTAAAAATACATAGTCATCAATGTTGTTTTCTTGTCTAAAGCAATTAAATATTTATTGTAAACTTTATTTTCATTATATTTTTGTTCTTGTTTTGCTTTTACATTCCTTACAGCTTGTGTGTGTGTTTACGTGTGCATATACGTGTATGACGTGTTTGGGTGAGAGCAATGATTAAATGTTTAATTATTATGCTTAAATAGAGATATCTATATATGAAAGTGATAATGGTTTTTTGACGTGTGTGTTTTGAGCACCCAAAACGTGAAATTTTGTTTTTTTTTTTATTATGCGTTTATCGTATAAATAATGCAAGTAGCATTTCATAGAGAAGAGTTACTAATACTTTATAGATTTGATAGATCAGTTGGAGTGCCTCAAAAATGTGCTAAAAACTGGTAATTACGTTTTATTTTTCTATTTATTTCACTTTACTTATTTTTGAGCACATTTAAAATACTTTTATGTTAGGGTTTCAATTGCTAGAAAATTATTAAAATCTACCATAAAGAGTGAATGTGATTATTATTTTTTTGTTTTTGTTTGTTCTTGTGGAGTTAAGAAGTTTCTAATGCCTTATCAAGGGTATTTACAAATTGATTTTTCTCTTTTTCATTTGTATTTATTTTTGCTGTTCCATCAGGATTTTTACTTATTGTTTATTTACAATTATAAGATTGTTTTTTGATTTATTAAAATTAATATTGCAACTATCGGCTTTTTTCTGCGGTTGTTGTGATTGATGATGATAAAAAAATTAAATAAAGAAGGCTAAATGTAGATTCCTCTGTTGTGTGTGATAATAATGTGTTTTAAAAAAATTTATTTTATTTTGTATATTAAAAATTCCATTATTTTTCTGCCAGATTTATTGCGCATTTTTATTTGTTTATCTCTTACTCCACATTTGGCAGTGAACCTGAGCTTACTTCTTTCTTATCTTGGGGATCGATCTAAAAACTTTACAAAAAACGGCTTTCACCCAATTTTTATGCTTTTAATTAAATATATGTAAGTATGCGTACGTGATTTGTTGTATTAATTTATTATTAAATGAATTATGTATGTATGTATGAATATGTATGTGTTTATAACTCTATTTTTGTTTTTGAATAGATACATAATAAATTCAGTTAGGTTAAATGATTAAATTAAGCACACACAAGGCGAAAAGGAAATTTGGTTTTCTTTTATTTTTCGCAAATCAAACAACCAGAGTCTCAGGAGATCTCACATTTCAATTTCCTAATGCAATATTCAAAAAAACTGTTTTTCTTTTCTTTAGCTAAACTTTCTTGTTCTCCCGCGTTTATATTTTTATTTTTTCTGTTTATCAGGCCATTTTTATTTTTAGCATTTTTTTGCTTTCGTTTATTACTTTTAAATATTTATGTATGTATGTATGTATGTTTCTTTCATCACAAAATTGATGAATTTATGATTTCTTGTTTCTTTTGTAGACAAATTATATTACGCTTACATTTATTATAGGCTTAATTCTAAACATTTTTGTTTGTTTCAAGGTGATTTTCTTTTTTAAATTACAACTTAACTGAATATAACTCTTGAGTTAGTAGCAAAAAACAAGAAAAACTCACAAATTATTATCGACTAAACAAAAAAAAACTCACAATTTTCGTATCGAAAGTATTACAAATGATTAATTTTGTTTCTTTGTTTTTGATTTTACAAGCGATTAAACTTAAAAATAATTATTTGTTGTTGCTGTTATATAATAAGCATATGGGTAGTTTCAATGATAAATGATTTAATTCTGTTTTTGTAGAGTTTGTAGAACCATCTTCTAAAGATTTACAACGTTTTTGCGCGATCCAAGAGATCACTAATGAATTTCGATATGTCCGATTGCGGGCGTTTACAGACTGAAAGTAATCTCTGCAAAAGAATTAAAAAATAAAAACAATTATTGTATAAGACTACAATTTAAGAAGCGTAATATATATTAAAAATTCTTAAATAAAATTCTTAAATAGGTTTCGAGTCTTAGGGAAAATACTGCACAGTTTTAAACCAAATAGAAACATTATGTCTCTGTTTAATAGAAAAGCAACACAATTTTGATATTTGAAAGAATTTATTAATTTTTTTTTTTAACTTAGCTTTAGATTCTAATGCAGATTGAACGGAATGATTTATTCCAACTTAAAAACACATAAATACATAAATTTAAAAGCATTATAAAAAAATATAATTGTCGAAAGTTGACAAAGAGTTTTTGAGACTTTGATTTTTCTTTCCCCTGCTCAGACAGTAATTTGGTTAATAAATGACAAATTAATCAACTTTTAACCATTTGCTAATTCTGGTATTTGGCTAATCTGGGCACTGCTTCTGATGTTGAAAATGTTAAAACTATTTCTCCTTTCCTTTTTTTTCTAAGTTGCAGTTATTACTTTTGAATGCTATAGAAACCTGAGCAAATTCGAACAGAAAAAATTGTATACTTATGGGCTGAAGAATTATGTCAACATGATTGTATAATTAGGGACATTTATTTATTGGCAAATGTCTCGTTTTGATCCGCAACAAAATATAATTTACTTTTTCTGACAATAAATAAGTTTATATTTATTATCCTTGTGTCTTTTATTTCATACTAAAAATGTTAAATTAAATTGTAAACTGTTATTTTAATCGACATTTATAAAAAATCATCTGACTTTATGAAGTTGCCATTGAAAAGGGGCAAAATAATTTTAATTTAATTCATTTGATTATTTTTTTACTTTATGATACTAAAATCAGAAAATCGACCATTTTGAAATTTAAAGAAAGAACTTATCTGTGAAATAACAAAGTTTAAACTACATATATACTTGCTAATATATGTATATAATTTAATTAAGTATGGATATCTTCCCAACCCTGCCCATTGCTTTAAGATTATATTTACTTACAATAAGATGAGATCTTCTTATATCATCCGTATCCATGTCCAAAATTTCATCAATATCCACATCAATGGCTTCGCTCTGCGAATGGTAGAAATTTATTTTTAATCAACTTTAATTAATTGTAAGTAAGTACACATTCATACCGGTGGATCGAACAGTTTCTGCAGCTCATCATATAGCCACATTTCGACGGCCAAACGTTTGCGTATTAAACTCATTTGATGTGATCCATATTTGGCAGTCAAGAACTTCTCCCTACGCTCTTTGACCTCGGCTCCCTTTTCATTGAAGTTGACTCGTAAATTTGTTCGATTCGGTGATCGCTCACAATCGTTCATTTGTTCCAGTCCGCACTGCATTTTGGTTGAGTTTATTTCAATTAATTGGCCTCGCCTGTAATTGAAGATTGTATCGACGGGGGAGAAGAATTGTAAGTGAATTGTTTTTGTTATTTTCATAATTGAATTAAAGTTAATGTTAAATTATTGTTTTGGGATGGGGGTGGAGAAAGTTGAACTTTTCACTTCTGCGTCATCAAAGCAGCTGCAGCTGTCAGTTAGTTAATTCTTATTTCTGGCCCAAAAGGCATCTCTTACAAATGACTCACTCACACTGCGGGCCCTCAAACTTCATTCCAGGCAGAGAAGTTTCATGATTCCATGATTCATCGTGAACACACTATTCACGTTTCCGTCTATATAAATGTATTTGTATGTAGATATATCTTGCAGGAATTTCCACATGCAAACAAGTAAATAGGAATAATTGCTCACATGTCAGATTGTTTGGCTTTGTCCTATCTGTATCTGGCTATAAACACACACTCCACTCACCCAACCCACTTCCAAACACCCCACACACATACACACATTTCACAGTTAATTAAATTAATGTGTAATGAATGCTTTCTCTCTGCCTCTACTCGGATTCATGACATTTTACTTTGACTTTTGGCCGGGGCCAAAACGAAACCCAACGAAACCCAAAAGACCCTCCCACGCTCCGCCCCCCTCCCCACCTCACCAAAAAAAAAAGAATAAAAATCGCTTTTGACATTTTGTCAGTTATTGATACATATATTCCCCTGTCATTGAAATAGAAAGATTCGAAATTTATTAAATAAGAAAATTATCCTTACAGTAAATAATCATAAATTTAATTTGAAAAAACTATACACTAAAGTTTTAAAGTAAGTTCGATGACAAAGCGAAAAACCCAAAAAAAAAATAATTAACACAATTTAGACATATTGTTTTTATCAATTTGATAAGAATAACACGAAAACCATATCAAAGAAATCGATTTACTACAGAAATGTTTGTTTTTGCCTAATCTTGGATGTTTAAATATAGATTTAATATCAAATAACCTCAATAAAATTACTTTTTGAGGAATTATTATAATAAATTATTAAATAATAGTTTACTAATTGCTTTAAAATATACTGAAATGATTTAAGATTTGTTTTGGATAGAACACAGGAACAGATCTAAAAGGGAAATTTCGAACAGGGCCCAATCAAAAAATGCTTAACAAAGCAAAATCAAATATAAACCATTTGTAGTGTGATCGAATTGTTTGCTTTTTCATAATAATGAGGAAATTGCCAAAAATTGCCAGGTATACGATTTAGTCTAAAACTGAAGCCTGAAGCTAAAAATTTCAATGTAATTTTTCTAGATTAAAATGAACTAAAGCACTTACATACTACTAAGCAACTTAATAAAAGCTAAGAAAATAAATTTAATTTTTACATATTTAACATATTTATATATTTATAAAAACTTTTTTAAAATTTTAAAAATTTTCTTAAAATTTTAATGTCAAATCATATAAATATTTAAAAATTCTTTTAGAAAGTTTTTGAAAGATTTCTAAATGTTTTGTTGAAAAAGACAACGAATATCTGAAAATGGGTTATACAAATCAAAAGTCCATTAAAAAAGTTTTTAAAAATGTTTCAAGTTTGAAAAGTTGAAATACACTTAAAATTGCCCTAGAAGAATATAAATTTTAAGCTTTTTTAAAATTAAATATTTTGTATTCAACGTATCCTCATATAAATATCCTAGCTTAATTTCTACTTCTAGGGCTTTCAAGGGGTTTATAATCAAATTTTCTCCCCAACTTATTTCTTAATTTATGTATTATCGTTAAGCATCAACTCTAACTTAAGTCTTAACCTTTAGAATATTACTCTTACAAATTAAATGTATATCAATATTAGTGAATAAATGAATGAATTTAAGATTTTTTTTAATATTTCCATTCTTCTTATATCTAAACATTCTCCATTTTATCAAATTGGCTTAGTATTATTTTTGCTTAGTGTAGGATTTCTTAAATTTTTTTTTAAATTTTACATTTCCTTAAATATTTATTGCCCGTTGATTGGCTAATGTTTGCCTGTTTCACATTTGCTGCCATTTTTCTGTTGCCTTTTTGGGCAAATGTCAATTTTAATTTACAATTTGACATGCGATCGCTCATATTGGACAGCAGCTGAGTCCATCCACTCACTCACTCTTCCTTCCTCCGGCTGGAGGGAATGGGGGAATGGGCATTTCAGGGCAAACTTAATTGATATGTAATGCATGGACATGAAGTGAACTAATTTGAAGTTGCAAATTGCATAAAGCTAAAGCTTAATGTGTAAAACACACAGACACACATATTTTATCAATATACTTTTTTTTTGTTAGGTAAAATCAAAATATTTGCCCCTTGGCACTCCCAAGACCCTTATGTAGAAAAAATATTTCCTCAAACCCGGAAATTTCCACAACGTTGAGCAAAAGAAAAAGAAGGAGAAAGGTGTGGGGGTATTTTGAGTCAGTTGTCGACAGTTGTTACAATTTTTCGCAGTTACCTATCATTTTATTTTGGCTCACATGCAACATGTTTCATGTGTTTCATGTGCCTGCTGCTGTTACTTGCAACATCATATTTATGCAAAGTTGCATTAGTTGAGTGTGGCAAGACAGGCAGGCAACCAGGTTTGTAGTATGTAATAATAATAATAATAAGGGTATAATTTATTTTGTTTTTGCTTTTCATTGCTTTTTCCTTAACCCTCTCTTTCTCTTGCTCTTTCTCTCTCTAAACAGATTTGAAATCTACCCACATAAGGGAAAATAACAAAGTCATCGGTCAAATGGTTTTACTTTGGGAAAATATGTAGAAATTCCTAAGATAAAGGTTTTCCTAGTAGTCAACATAATTTATTAGAAATCTCACAATTACCGTTGCTTTTGCACCATGATGGGAAAACTCTTGTGGGTGTAGTCATTCAAAACTTGTACGATGGAAAAACAAAGAATATACGACTTTGCTGATACCCTTTAACCTAATTGGCCATTAACTTTTAATATTTTTGGTTTAGTGTATATTTTTACTGGAATATCAAGGTAATTTGTCTCCAAAAAGCGAAACTGTACTTCTATAACTCATTAAACTATGATTTACCACAACGTTTTTACCTTAACAATACCCGATTTCCTCATTTATATCCTTTGCTGTATTGATGTTGTTTATTTTTAAGGAACTTAAGTCAGAATATTCAAGTTTCCCATTTTTGCTAGAGATCTAATGTAATGTTCAGTTATATTTGCCATACAAAACAAGAAGCGACACAATTTTACAATGTTATAAATTCCCCAATTATATGTTAAGATTACGACTTTTTTTAAATTTAAGTTAAGGCTTGCATTTAACCCGTCTCAAAGTAAATCCCGTAAATCAAATTATTTCAAAGTCAGAATTGAAAGCTGATCAGGTTACCTGTATAAGTAGGTAAATCTAAAACTAAACTTCAAGACTATCATCACGTGACCTTGCTAAACTTCAAACTCCAAAACTAGTTGGGAATTACAACTAAATAAAGCGAAATTATATATAAATGGCAAAAATCTCATTATCGAAATTCTTATAGAAACGAAGAAATTAAGCCTCTAAACATTTTAATGGAATAAAAGCTTAATCTAGAAAGCATTTATCTGTAATTTGTGATTAATATATATATTTTAATGGTGATTTATAAATCTTTTTTAAAAAAGTCTATTTAAAATATGTTACTTTCTATTTGTTACATTAGGCTAATATCGAACTAAACCCTTATTTTCAATAATTTGATTAAATTACCTAATAAGAAAATCACTTTTAACACCTATAAATTATAGGCCATATGTAATCATGATTTGCCTGACTTTGATAGCACTTACTGCATTCTATGTTTTGTATAAAGGATAAGGTTAATTTAGATTATTAAAATATGACATTTCCTCATTTAACTTACTTAACCTTTAGCGCCATTCGCAATTTTGGCCTTTAAAATATATCTGAGTACTGAATATTACCCTCTTACCCTGTAGAGAATATTTATGTATATTTCGTTTTTTTTCACTTTTGATAAACGTATATCATGTCACCAAACCATCAACATGCCTCAACTTCTCACATTTGTGTGTTCTAGGCCAACGGATCCACACAATTAACTTCATTTAGAACAATTTCCGGCTGCCTCATAGCCCATCTGAGTGGAGAAACTCCCTTAACGGGGGAATTCTCATATTACGGGGAACGAGCCAAAGCGAATCTTTTTTGTCTCAGGTTCCTTTAGGCCGACATGCGAGTGAGTGAGTGACAAGTTAAACGTCAGTTTCACATAATTGCTTATGACTCTTGAGTAAATCTCATATCAGATTTCGCACAAGAAAGACAATATTTACAAGTGCACACAGATATTTGTGGGAATCATTTGAAGTAATACTACATAACACTCATTGTTATTGTTTGTTCTTTTGTCTAACAGAAAAGTTTGTTTGGAGCAGGAAAGGCGGAATTTTCACATGTTTCAACTATTTCAATATTTGGACTGATGGCAATTCAATTTCATGTAAAAGAGAAAACAATTTGGTTAACTTTTGTTTCTGGGTCGGCAAATTGCAATTTCAAGGCTCAAATATTATGTGGGAGAAGGGGGACAAAAAAGTAGCGCAAGGATACACGAAAATAGGTTCAACATATGTATGTTATGTATGTTGTGTGTTCACCTTTCAGTTCAGGTGTTTAGGGGTTATCCTAGTACCTCCTGGCACGACGGCCTTCTGGTTGCCATTGACATTTTCCTTCTTTTTTTTTGTTGGCGAATTGGGGCCATTGTTTTTTATTTAATATTGACATATGTTCATAAATTCTATTTATTTTTCAGAAAAAAATCAATGCGAAAATGTCACAGAAAGGGAAAATAAAAATTGCAAATATATACTTACATATATTTTATAAAATATTTATAAAGATTGCCAAATTGAAAAAAAATCTTTAGTTATACACATTCTCGCAATTTTATTTTTGGATAATGCCAATGAAAATGTCAAATCTAAATTGATACGTGGGAGTATTTGTATTTTGTTAGCAAAATTAAATATAGATTTGACTACAATTGTATAAATAGATTAGTCTTTTGACTTTAAAGAGTTATTTATGCTTAATTTATATTGTTTACTAAAATAAATTTTATCAATGTTAATCTACAAAATTATTAACAATTATCTCACTCTTTTTATAAAAGAACTTATAAAGTTTTTTTTTTTAAATCTTTATCAAAAGGATAATTCCTTTTTTTTTAAATCGGGTTCAAATTAAATTTTTTTAAACATTTAATGGTATAATACAATTTTAAATTATAATAAATTTCGATTCAATTAATGTTTAACTTTTTGAAATCGTTTAGAAATTCGTAATAGTCTGAATAAATGGTAGATTAACCAATAATTTATGTTAACAATTCTAATACAAAAAACATTATCTCTGCGATTAGTTTCGACTGATTTCCATTCATGTTTTAACTTTCACATTGGATTTCTAATTTGCTACAGGCCCAGAGCTGGCTTAATCCGGCACTGGGTCTCGCATATAGTTATAATTAAATGCTAAAAAAACCAAAACGAATTATTTTCTTAATCATTTCATCGCTTTTTATATCATGTGAATCTACAAAAATAGTCAAAAAATTTCAGATCATAAGGGTATTTAGCAAAACACAAAATTTTAGTCAAATTGCCTTAAATTAATATATTTACTTGTTTACTTTCGCTTACGAAAAAATTATATAAAACTCGATTTGAATAACCTTTTCAATACCAATGCATTTATAAAGTAAATCCATCAAGTAGCACATTTGGCTGCATTTTGCTTCCTACTTTAAATAATAAAACTTTTTACCATCCCACAACATTTTCTGTTTTTTTTTTTGTGTGCCATTAAAGAAGTCGAATCAATCACATGAAATGGTATCAATAAACTCATTTAAACAAGAACTCAACCTTCATTTTTTAGTGTTCAATAATGTACAATTAAACTGAATGTAAATTTAATGAGCCATAAATATTAATTCAATTTAATTTCTTAAAGCAGTTTCCAATCAAAATTTCAAATACAAAACAAAAAAGTAAAACAAACAAACAAACCTCTCCAACAGCTACCAATCTAATTGGTCTTCATTTTATTTTGAAATAAAACTTCCATTTGCTGCCATTTATGGTTCAATATGCAAATCAAATGTGTCGCAATTGTCGTTCTATCTCACTGTCCGTATTTTGCCTTTGATTTGTATCAATTTCCCGAATTTGGCCAAACCTTAGACCAAAAAAAAAAACTTATGGCTGGGCGCCGATTAGACAACAAAAAAAAACAAAAATTTATGTATTTTGTTGTGCAGAAAGTTCATGCTAATTTCAAGGTAATTATATTCCCGCTTAATTATACGTTTTATACATCGATTTACTTTTCTAAAATGGTATGACCAAGCGACCTCTGTTATAAAACACTTTACCTAAATGGTCTCAACTAAATATCCATAAAATTTCAAGTGATTTTTGAATGTCTGCCAAATTGCCCAGCCCCACCTTCGAATTGATTCCACTTCACTCCACTCCAGCTCCGGAACTTTGAACGAAATGATGCCTACGGATTTTTCCCATCATTTATACATTTTCTGCGGCATTTTAATGTGAATTTTTTTTATAGATATTTGTTGTTCTAAAATTTGGGCTAATGGCTGCAGACTGCGGTTTCATTTTCTGTGACCGAACGACATGTAAAATTTTAAAACCAAAAACAAAAACCGAATTAAATTTACATAAATCGAAATTGAGTGAATGAAAGAAATATAAAAAAAAGAAAAAATGATGTCGACCAAAGAAAAAAAGAATGGTTAGGAAATCCTAAAATAAGTTAATGAATTCTCAGTTGGAGTTAGAACTAGAGATGAAAGCGTGATAAGCCAAGATATCACACTCAATTAGAAATCGGATTAATGTGCCAGATCTTCTTCAAAATTGATCAAAAGTGAGCATTAAGTTTATTCGACTTACTCATTTGTTCATTCCCTTGATCAGCTGCTCACTCACTTGATTTTTAAGAATTGTTATATGTATTATTTTCGTTCAATCTTTTTCCGAATATGATTTCCTTGTAGTTTTTAAAACGACATGGGATAGAAAAATCATATCTAATTGATTGAATTCTGCCTTTTTTTTTAAATATTTTGTGTCAAGTGTAAAAAGAGCTTAATTTTTAAGAGTTTTCTATGATAGTTTTAAGACTGAGCGGCAAGTTCCAAAGATCCAAATTACCGAAATTATGATGCATAGTCTTGCACTACTTAGATCTTAACCATATAAGATAAATATATATCCCCAAAGACCTTTTCGGAAAGTAAAGGAAAGTATCTGTAAAATTCTCCGAATCGGTATCAAAGTATATTGGAAGCCAAGTTCCGCAGTAGGATTAGGATTATGTCTTATCACAATAATTTGCCAACCTTTTAAATTATGTTTATGTTTTTTATATAGTCGGAAATGCTTCAATATTTTACAAACCTTGTTAAAATATTCTATACAAGAGTATAAGAACTGATCAGGAACTTAAAAAAACTAAAGGACTGAATAACTGAATAAATGAAGAAGTGAGTTAGTGTACAACAGGTGAGCAAGAAACTGAAGAAACGTGTGAATGAACAACAAATGAACAATTGAATAAGCAACTGATCAACTGATATACTCTTTAAAAAGTGAGTTACTGAGCACTTTCATCAAAATGAGCTTTACTACCAATATTTTCTATACAGGCAGCAAAATCTACATTTGAATCTTTTTAAGTAAGATTAGGAAAATAATTTCTTTGTTAAACATTTACATATATTGTTATCTATCATTTTCGTACAGATCAATTTACACTGCCATCTCCAAGACCATATAGAGAAAAGTGGCACAAAACTAAATCGCAGTTGGAGTCAAATTTATCTACGTTTTATTTTTTATATTTTTTTTTTTTTTCAAAAAACCATTCAAGCTCAAATTTTCACATAGTCGGCATTTTTATTTTATTTTTGAAAAAAAGAGATAGAGAGAGAGAAGTAAAAAAGTGAAATGTGACGCTTTTATGCTAAAAAGACCTAGAAATAGTCACAGAAGATGGAAAAAAAGTAGGCCTAACAAAAAACTTGGTTTGTTTATGCAAATTTTTGTTGGCTTTTTTGGATTTTTTTTTCTAGTTAGTTATGAAAGGCTATGAGGCAAGTGAAAATCCGATTTGACTCTTAGTTCCGCCATATTGTTTGTTAGTTAACCATTATTCATCATCGGGCTTATCAGTCCAGACAAACTCATCGAACTGTACTTACAATAAATTATTATTTATTATTATTTGAGCCTCATTTAAATAAGTCGAACAACGTAAAAAAATAAACCCCACGAACGCTGATAACCCAAACAGCTGACGCTGAGCTCAGACCATAAAAAATGTATACATTGATATGCATAAATAAATATATATATGTATGTATATACATATATATATATATGTGTATGTATATAGTATTTTCTTCATCAAGAAAGTCAATCAAGTAAAACAAATTGCAAATATATTGAGCTCTTATATAAATATATAGATTTTTCACACTCTTCGATTAGATGTGATTTGATTGATATGACTTGAATGTCCAAATAATATAATAAAGACAAACACGTGCCAGTCATTTGATCTGTGATTTTGTTTAGACTATCAAAATGCCTATAGCTGATTTTTTTTGTGATGTTTCTTTATAGATTTATTTTTTGCTTTTATTTCATATGCCAATTAATTTAAGCGTATTCTGCTAGAATTAACAAAGTGAAATCGATTAATCAAAATCATTGGCTAATAAATAGATACAATAGACCAATTGGCAGTTATAGATAAAATGTCAGATTAATATCCACAAAACATGTTTTAATTGCAGATTATAATAAATAAAAAGAAATAAAAACTATTGTTTCTAAAAGGGTCTTAAAAGGTATTACCCAAGTTTTGTATTTATTTATTAGTTTTGGGAAACAAAGCTTGGTCTATTGAATATTTTTTTTTTAAATTGTTAGAGAAAAGTCTATGTCTAGTCTATTTCTATGAGAAAAGAGCCAAACTTATTCTATTTGAATGCTAGATTTAAATGTTTAAAATTCAATCACAAGATATTTGTTTAAATAAATAACTAATAATATAGACAAACTTTTTAAGTAAAATTCCAAAATAGAAACCTAAACTGATAGTGTTAAACTTTGTTTGTTAAACAATTTTTAAATTCTTAACAAACAGAAATTGTTGAAAAATTCTGAGGAAAACTATCTTGAAGCTTTAACTTTGATGTATGTAATTTACCTTGGTAGTCAATGACAGATGGGGAAATCACTCACAGATGTTTACTCTCTCCTCCACCCCCTTTTTGGGGGCAACTTCACACACACACATTTATGGGCATGCATGTATGTATGTATGCGAGAGTCTTATCAAAGACTTTCAGTCCAAATGTCAATTCAATCGATAAATGTAAACACTATCAAAGTCAAAGGTACGAGAAAAAAAAAAACAAAGGGAATTGCATTCAGAGCAGTAAAACGAAACAAATACAAAAAGGCCAATCATGAAAAAATTTCGGTATTGACTTTAAGATACCCTACAAAATCTCAAAAATCATATTAAAAAAAAACCTTTTTAGGACAATTATAAATTAATCTTAGAATGATTTTTAAAGTCTTTTTATTAATTCCAATTCGATTAATGGGAAAAGGCTTAATCTGCTTGGAATGTTATTCCTCATCGATTCAAAATAATAATTATTATCTCAAATAGTCCTGTTATTAAAGACTGTGTAAAGGATTTAGGCATTCCCTTTCCTTTTAGGTGCCAGTTTATAGGGTACGAAAAATCTATAAATAACAAACAAAACTGATAAATCATGCAATAGAAATTTTTGTGCGGGCGGTTTTTCCATTGTTCTTCGTGTTCATCAGAAGTTCACGCAAAATGCACGCGTTGCGCGAACTATGTACAATTGTTTGAGCCGCTTCCCTCCCTCCCCCCTTGAGGCACGCCCACCGTTCCCTTTATGATTGTTCTTGTTTGTTTATTTATTAATGTGTGTTGCGTTACAAATATCGGTGGTCGCTGTGGCACTGGCATTGAATGGGATATCAGAGAGCCGTAATTTCTATGCCGAGGTTGTGTTTGTGTGCTATTAAAGCACTCATATATAGACGTTTATGGTATGTCTATCGTATGTCTATGTCCATATGCTGCAGTATGGTATATACACTGAGAGAAAGTGTTTTGAAATCGATCATAAAATCTTCTGTTAAACTTTACCCACGTCTCTTGCCATAATAGAAGTTGAAGAATCCTATACTTTAGTACTAACTTATTTACTTAACTAAATGATCTTTGCAAAAATTTCAAAAGTTTTTAATTTTCAAAATGTTCATTAATATCTTACATATAGAAAACACCAATCGGTACCAGATCTAAGGTTTTTAAGATACTTAGAATTAAAAATTCTGCAAAAATTAAATTAATTTTTGATTTAAAGCGACATTTATTTAATACATAATATTTATGAAACACTTCGATTACTTTATTTCTGTATTTCTTAAATTTTTAATGCATTCCTTTAATTGCTGGCTCAAGGCCGAAGAACAAAAAGCAAAAGATTTTCTTTCCTTCTGAATTTTCCCAAAATATTTCGATCTTTTTCTGAAGATTGTATTTTGTAGGATGAGTTTAGATATAAGGAAAATGGGGGGAAAATTGGTTAGGTGTACTTATTGAACCCTTCCGGAACAGTCTCTGGCTCAGATGATCAAGTGATCAGTTTAGTCTTTAGTGGAGTTAACGTATGTTTTGTTTTATTATTATTTGTTTATTTTAGTAATATCATAAGGTTTATTTATCTGCAAGGTAAAAGGTGATAAAATTTATATCTTTAATTCTAAGTAAGTGCTTAAGTCTTAAATAATTCCAAACTAAAGAGATATGACACCAAACATACAGGCCTAATCAAGTTATCGATTCTCAATAAATCGAAATTGGATTTCTTCTTCTATTATGGCCAAATTCGATTTCAAATCATAAATTTTTAGACCATGCATTAGCTTAAACATATTTAAATTTAATTTATCAATTTGAAACCCTTTCACGTTTAAATTTAATTCGAAGACTAGAACAGGCCTGAAATCTTTCTTAAGAAAAATTATTTTTTATTAAGGTTTTTATAAAAATGTATTATTTTATGTTGACATGTAATAACAATAAATTTCAAATATAAAAATTAGCACAAGCTCTAATATATGATATATTTGAAACTTCATGGTTGGAAGATTGGGTTTGGTGAGTCGCCAGGATCTCTTCATTTTATGGGATTGTAGATTTGCAATAGGAGATAGGTCAAGCAAACATTTTTAAGCAAGAACAGAGGTGTATTAGGTGCTTACTTATGCACAATTCTAAGTAAACAATTTAAAACTGAACCAAGATTATCATCTTGGTTTGAATTCTACGATCATGTGAGATACAGAATTATGCCAAACCCAAGAATGTTTCCTGCCTACAATGAAGATGTCTGATAAGCCAGTCAATAATGTAAATTTATGTCTTTTAACAGAAGGACTCCCAATTCCAGTCATCTCTGGTAAATTGTAAAAAAATGTTTTTCAGTCTTCTATATTTCTCTCAGTGTAGACTCCACAGTCGAGCATGATTGAAGCTTCATGCAAACACACACACACACACACACACACACACACACACTTGTAGTTACAACTTGAAAGACAAAAGATGCAACGAGCTGCGTGCATTGACACAATGGTTGCCCTCTATCAATATATGTATATATGCATAAACATAAATCTGTATATAGATGTTTTTATGTATGTGTTTATAACTACAGTTTTATAGCTAGAACAATCCGAGAACACAGGGAGTCAGTCAACAGTCACTTTACGACCAAGTTCATCTGTCGCCTCTAGGTTAGAGTTCAATGAATTGAAAGAAACTTTAGTCATAGTGTGTTCTGTCTTTGAAACAAATTAAGGTGGCTTTCGTTTCAGATAAGAGTAAGAAATGGAAAGAGAGAGAGACAGAGAGAGAGAGTGGTAAAATATTGATAAAACAGGTCTGTATATACGAAAAACCCGGGAAACGAAAAAGAGCAAACAAAAATCATCAATCTTCTTATAAATCTGGGACACTCTGAGTTCCAATTGAATTTACCTATGACCTATGCCAATCGCCAAAATATACACATATAGAATTTTAAACATATGGCTTTTAGACCTGTTTCTATTTTATATATTAAGAAATCCATAAGTTATATTTAAGTTATTGAATCGTGTTCATTTCTTGGCCTTACACAACAAAATGTTTCCATTCCATTTGAAGCTATTTATATATTTTTCTTGCAAAACAATTCTTCTACATGTATATACACAATTCATTCTCTTTAATATCGGTCAATTTGTGAAGATGAATGACAAAATTATTCTATTTATAAATAAAGAAATTCTTGGCCACTTGTGCTTTTCACTCAAATCCGAGAAATCTCACACCTTTATGGAATATATATATATATATATTTTTTTTCCACCCCAAGCCTCATTTTTACTCCTGCAATACTTTTCCACTCCTCTAATGTCATTATGACGCAATTCTCAAAACGACAAAAACATTGCGTAAACAATAAATTAGCCAACAAATACGAAAAGTTTAAAGAAAAGGAAAAGGAAAAACGATGTCAAGTGGGCCGCCTTAACTGCAAAAATGGCTAAAGTCAACATTAGTTTGAGGTAAGAGTCATAGGATAAACTTTTTGGATCAACTAAATACATATTTATCTTCCTGAAGTTATAACACAAATTTTCCATGACAATTCATTTTTTTTTTTTTTTTTTTGCTTTTGGTCTGCTTTGGGCCAATTGCCCAGTAAGCAAAGTATTTTTTGAATATGCCAGAGATAGCCATCTTTTTGGCTCTCCACATTTAAGGGTCATCAACCCTAACTTGAATGTGGTTATGGCTCCGGTTATGCCTACTTGTCCTAATGGTCAAAAAAAAAAAAAACAAAAAACCTAAATTGAAGAAAAAGAGCCTGTATCTCGTAGGTGTTTTTTCGTTTTTTTGTGATCACTTGTAATTATTTATCCATAAGGTAACCTCATTTTGCGAAATTATTATTAAATAAAAAAAAGCCATGTATGGACGGCAGAGTCAAATTAATAAACAATAAGGCAAATTAAGTTCAGATTGTTTTTCTGCTTTTTGTTTTACCTTTACGTTGTTTATTCTTCATGGCACTGACTCATTGCCAAGAAATTGGATAGAGAGAGAAAGAGAGAGGAATCGTTTAATGTTTGCTTAACTGGGAATCGGAGAACTTGGCAATTGGTTTTATTTTATTACTTATTGAATAGCTTTTCTTGATTATGGCAAAAAAATATAAAATGTGTTTATGGACGATGTTCTAAGGAATTTCATGATGAAATGCATTTTCTTAGCTCTATCGTTTAAACACACAAAGGGGAATTTTGGAAAAACTTTATGCAAATTTCCAGCTTTTTCTGTTATGGCAAAATAATATTTACATTCTGAATGATGAGCAAAAGGGCATTAATATCGCCATAATAATTTATGGGAAAGTAAATTCTTTGAAACGAAATCCATCTGCACTTCAATAAACAATCAACAAACATCGTTAACTAAAGACGAGGAATAACATAAAAAATGTTCATTTAGGTTGAGGTTGAATATACATTTAGATTAGGGTGACCCTGGCAAAAATGGGTAAGGTTTTATTTATCAGAATATAGTCCTTATTGGCCAACATCTGACTCATCTGACTGGCAGAAGTTGGAAAGTCCTGCAAAAAGCTGAGATAAAAAGAGCATCAATTACATCGATTATAGGTCATAATTACAATAAAAACGGATACTTTCTAAGTATAATCGATTTTCAGCTTGAGTGTAACAAAGACAAAAGCTTACATATTTTGGAGAACTATACCTACACATAAAATATTATATAATGCATGTATTAAATTTTATATAGAACCGAAAAAGGGCTAAAAAATTTACATAATATATTTTTTTTAAATTGATTTCCTTGGCCTAGTTCCGCCTTTCCTTCAGTTTGGTTGACTTATTGTGGGCTTCACGTTGCCAATGCTGAAAGAATAAGATTTATTTGTCTTCAGACTAAAAGAGGATGAAGCCATGTGGATTCTCAACCAATATTATGCATCAAAAGTTGCACATACTTCACCTAGGGTTAAAAATTATAACAGTGGTGGATTAGCGCCTGTTTTTTTTATCACTTTTATCATATGATTCAATGTTTATTCATTTCCCAAAATATAAATCTAAACAAGGTAGAAAAATTGTCAAGTTTTAACCGATTTTTGAAAGAGATATCTCATTTTAATGCAGTTAAATTGAATTTTAAATTGAAATGTAAGACATGAATTAAGTAATACAATAGACCCTAATTTCACGAAGCTTTAATATTTTGCTTATATTTATTGTATACATTTGTATATAGATATTAACATTTTGCAAAAATTGGGTCGAAAATCGTTTTTTTAAATATCCATTAGTTTGTTGTTATATTAAATTTACTAAATTACAATTAAATCAAGATTTCACGTTTTTCAATCGGATAAAAATTAGACAAAAGATTAACTAAGAATTATTGTTAAAAATTTTTTTTTTTAAATTTATCAATGCAAATTGGTTTTGAATTTTGATTCAAACGTTCACATTGAAGTAGATGGAACGAGGCTCTACTGTAATTGGTTTAATGGAGAAAAGGAACCTAGAATAGCATATCCAAATTCATTTGTATTTTTCGAGTATTTGGAGTTTCTACTGTAGTTGAAAAAGATTGACATGAAAGCAGTTCATAAACAGGCCCTCGAATAAATGTCTAAAAAGATCTTTCCGCTCAATTCTCTAAAAGATGATTTCAGTTGATATATCAGATTTTAGATTTTAATTTATATTTCTAGTTCCAAAACGATTCGGAAATAAGAACGAATGAAAGGAAAGAGACCTGGCATATAAGAAATATTTCCAAATAGTTTTAAAATTGAGGAAATTTTGCTCATATTTTTTGAGCTTCCTTTGAAATATTCTTCTTTTGGAAAAGTGTTAAATGCAAGGTTTGACTTAGACTAAAACTATTTCTCTATATTTATAGAGTTATAAAGTTTTATTTCTGTTATACCAAAACAAAACACAAACACAAATTTGGCCAATACATTTCCCATAATTAATCATTCAAGTGAATTTAATAATAATTCATAAACACTTTGAAAACACTCCCTGAAAGAAATCGAAATAAATTCCGATCAGGTTGCATGCCATATACAATACAATTTGGCCTTTGTTTCATTTGGTTTCGTTTTTTGTTTTTATTATTTTATGCTATACATTTTTGAAGCTGCCGTTACTTTTTCTTTCTTTTCTTTGCAATCACGCTGAGCATGTCTTACATTTCCGCTTAGATAGATACAGACAGATAGAAGCTCAAGAGAACCAGATACAGATACATATAGAAGCTATAATTGCCCAAAATTCATGCCAGACACGTCGAGAAGCCAACAGAAACAACAAAAACAAAAACAAAAAACAGAAAAAAATGGCTTATTAATCTTTTTGACGAAATCGCCAGGCACTTTCAGACGTTACGTTTGCCAAATGAGATTTGTGTTTCGGGTTGAAGTGAGTGGGAGGGGGAGGAGAGGGCTAGGCGGATGGGGGTTAGGAGGGTTTTTTTTTTGTTTATTTTCCATCTGCCAAGATACACGGGATGTTTAGGTTTTAACACGAAAATTTATGACGACATTTGGTCAATTTAAACAGCATTTGTTTAAGTTTCAAGTTCATTTTATTTATTTTTTTTTTTTTGTTTTACTCTTGTCTGACTTTTGGTACATTTTTGGTTTGGTTTTTGAATGTCCGATCTATTCCCTAGATGTTGGATGTTGGTTAGTTTCTCTTGTTGCTCGGTGTGACCTTCAAAGTTCCATCTGTGGTTTATCTTTCAATCTTTTTTACAACGTGTTGAGGTCAAAGTCAGTCGTGAGTATCGGTAAAAACGTGCGTAATGACTTCAAGATACATGCAGATGTATCTATGTATTTTATGTGTTGTATCTATATCTATCTAACAGCCGCAACACCCTGTAACCATATCGATTAAGAGAAGACAAAAGCAAAAGCAAAATGTATCTGTATGCATGTAAACATGTCAGAATCAAACTGTTGTTGTTGTTGCTGTTGTCGTGTGTCCAATACTTAATGTATCTTGTATCTGTATCTTTTCTTTTTTCTAACCATTTTCTTCCCTCTGTCGCTGTTGCACAGTGATTAGACACAAATGTTATGACTGCAAATAAAACCAGGTTACAAAACGCAGCAGCAGCAGCAGAAACAGCGTAAAAGAAAATCAAATAACCGACACAGCCGTCGACATACTTAAAAAATATACAGACTTATCTATATACACATGGCTATATATACATTTATATAGATGCATAAATCGACACACACAAGACATCCAATAAAAAAATGCCAGGCAATATAACAAGGAAATCTAGCACTGGGAGACAAATAAAAAAACCAAGAAAGAGTAACAAATAGAAGTAAAACAACACACAAAAAAAAGTGAGTCTGCGTTTGATAAAAAGTCAATTAAAGTGAATCACTTTTATCAGAGGCTAAGAATCTCACCAAGACTGGTTTACCCATATTTCTAGTGTGGGGAATCTAGGCAAGTCAATATACACATATAAAAGTATTAGTTTCATTCAAAATGCTTTCTAAAACTAAAAATCGAAGTATTGAATGCTTCTGGCTAGGGATCTGTAGGCGTAAAAGTTTCCAGCATATTTTAATTTGATCTTAAGAGAAGTTCAACATAAAAAAAACTGAATTTCACTGATAAAACCTAACTTAAATATTAAAAAGTATTACTCAATGATAGAAATTATTATTCAACTAGAAACTAGAACGAATATATTTCTCAACCAAAATTTTATTGATTAATTCATAAATTGTTATTTAACAATTATTTTAATATAATCGATTCGTTAAGACACATAAGATGGAGAAATTTATAAAGAAAAACTTAATAATAAAGGTTTTCCAAGTACACTATATTTAGAATTTGGATCATATACTATATATATACTGTGCTTACAAATTTTTATTTATTCAAAATGAGCTCATTTACTGATCACATTTGAATCTTAAGTCGGAAAAAAATTGCAGCCTGGCTAGGACTACTCTTAAAGAGTAGCATCAACTTGTTAATCAATTTTAATGACAACATTTCAAAATATGTTTTTTAGAGTCTTGCATCAACTCTTTTAATTATTATAAACTCCCTTTAGAGTTATATATTTAATCATTCCGAACATTTTGTTATTGTATTTTATATAAATCAAATTTTTAGGATACGGAAGAGTCACATACGAGATTTCTCATAAGTAAATATGACCAAAATCAACAAAAGGTCTCAAAACCAGCACTTTAATTTTAATTTTAAACCACTACAAAAAAATGTTTGATTTTAAGACGCCAAGTGTCTTTTTTCTTGACAATTAACTGACAAGTAATCTAAAATTGTGGTCAAAAAAATTATACCTTTATTATTTTGGACATAACCGAAAGACTAAAAAATCGATTTGCAATTATTAGTGTAATTTTTGTTTGGTAAATTTTCTTAAATAAAATAATAATTCTAAATAATTAAACATAGAATTTTAAAAAACTTACTGTTTGAAAAGGCAAACAGTGGCTGATAAAATAAATAAGAAAATGGCTTAAAATACTGTCTACAAATCCAATACATTTAATGGCTTCAAACGATTTTGATCTGTTATAAGTATTAGTCTTACAAATTTAAAATAAGAAAGAAAGTAAGAACAAATTACTTTTTTAATTAACATTAAATTTAGCTTGAAACGAAAAGGATAACAACCTTAGGAGAAATGTATTCGTAAAAATATCTAGAATTTACTACGTCCTTTAAAGAAAAATTAGATATGGAGGGTTCTGAAAATCATTTTAATCTTAAAACCCATCTTTTAGAAATCCGTACTTAAACTTTCTGACTAGTTGAAAAATCAATATTTACAAAATAATTTTGATGCTAAGTTCTTTTTTATTTTTTTGTTGGCAAACCTTGAATAACTAATTGACTCTTTTTAGTTGAAGTAGTTATACAAGAAAAGTTTTATAAAACTTTTGCCTTTACAATGTTTTTAACTTTTTACTTTGGAGTATATGTATACATATATTATATTTACGAAAACAAGGAGCCAGATAGGGATATATGTATGTATATACATGTATTGTATTTATAAGTTGTAAAAAATATGTGATTTTAAACGAGTTAGAAAGAGTTTTCATTTTCAGTTTTTTTTTCCAATGTTGTTGCATTGCATTTTCCCAGCAGAAGTAGTAAATAATATATTGACTTGTCGTTAACATGATGCATTTAGGCAATAAATTTGTAGACAAGTTCTAAATGTGTTACCAATTGCTTGCATATAACTTTTATTCGTTCCACCTCTCTCACTTCCTAGTTGCATATAAAAACATATATCATCTGGCATACCTGCATATGTATGTACCTATATGTATATATGTATATATATAGTGGGGTATGTAAATCGCTTGCCCCTTACTATGGTCTGTAATATAAATGGCAATTGAAGCTCGACTCGTTGGCAAAGTTCTGTATGTGATGTGAGAGAGTGGAAGCGTGAAGCTGAGTTGCGTTTTTCGTTACGTTTGGCTGCATGCGTACCCAGTCAGTCAGCCAGTCAGCCAGTTAGCCAGCCAGCCAATAACAAAAAAAAAAAAAAAAAAAAGAAGTTTCATATATGAAGTTGTAAATACTTAAAGCTGCATGAAATAAAAACGTAAACGAGCAGCCACTGCATAAAATTCCACAACTCAACACGCACACACATATGTATCTATCTATATAGGAATAAGTTGTGTGCCGCAATTTCTGGGACATGATAGTTCGTTTCGGAGGGGACTGAGACTGGGTCTGGGACTGGGTCTGAGACCTAAGCAGGTGGCTATTGCCTAGTGGCTGGGACTGGCCGCAGGCACGCTTTTGCTCGTCTCCTGCTAAATGTGAGATGCTTGACCGGCTGACGTCGGACTGGGACTCGGTCTCGGTCTCGGACTCGAATGACTGGCCAAGCCAACTTAACTAGACGAAGAATATTTTTCCGGTTCTCGAATAGCAAAGAAAGTGGAGATAACAAAATAATAATAATAATAAAAACTTTAATAGATAGATTATATTTTCCTGTTGGTTTTGTTCATTTGATAGACTTGAGAATAAAAAACCACCCACAAATGAGAAATATAGGTATTTAGATTTAGAAAATATTTCAGTTTTTAAAAATTATTTTTAGTTCTTAATGGTAAAATGTAGTAGTAGTTAAGGTAAATTTACTTTTTAAATATTTTGTTGAGTTTTTCAGTGTCTTTTTGGCAATTTTCCAACGTTGATTGTGATCTTTATTTAGATGATTTTTTCATAAATTGAAATTTCACTTGAAGTGTTGTTTAATTATTTTCTTTTTATTTTTTTTTTTGTTTGGCTGCTTGGTGGTGCCCGCTGCTACTTTAGGATTTTTCCACTTTTCTATAGCTGCGACTTTCTGCTCAATGAAATTTTCATTTGCACGAGAGCACAATGAGGGCGAACAACACTCACTGGCACACACACTGAACACACAAAATCACACTCACACACACACACACACCAAGACTGGCACACACCGGAGAAATGGGAGCCAGCAGTCACAAACACTCGAACAACGATGGACGAGACGCCAAAGACGACAAAAATGTGTGTTTGTTTAACTGTTTGTTTATTAGAAGGCAAATGTTAGCCCGACTGAAGCTTTACGGAGAGTTTGGCTCCAGAATCGAATGGGAAATTTAATATATATATCTTGTATCTTTTATCTGGTTTAGCACGCGCAGCCGGTGAGCACCATCGAAAGACTGAAGCTGAAGATACACAAAAAATGTTAAGTCGCCCACCGGCAACTGCACCATTTGCTAACAGTACACGAGAGAGAGAAAGAGAGACACTGTAATGTTAACTAACATCTTACACAGAACCGGAATAATAGAACTCAAAGACCTCAATTCGATTTTAAATATATTAAAAGGCTTAAAATATAATCAAAATATAGGTAAGAAATAGCTAACAGACACTCATCCAAACAGATAAAAAAGGGTAACAATTTCCACATTTTTAAACATTTTTTTAAACATTTAATATATATTACAAAATTCAAACAAATTTCAAAGAATCATATGCTATAGCTTAATTATTGAACACACACAACTTGGTAACTGTTAAGCCGATATCACCTGAATACACCTGAAAATATTAAAAAAAATCTATATTTTTGTTTTGCATTTTTTTAATGCATACACAATAAAACATCGCCTCATATATATATCCCCCAATTTTTCAATATATATACCTCATATCAATAAACCCTCCCATTGACCAACGTCCCAAGGTTGTTCGGTTCTGAAATGTTTAAACCCAATCTTCTGCAAATTTTCTATAACTTAAAAATTGTACTTCTGAAAACCAGTTTTTTTTTTTAAATCGCTAACCAAATTTTACCAAAAACTAACCAATTTGTAATTGTCCCACATTAATATTATTCTACACAACATGAGAATTTGTCATAGACTTCTATTTCGTTGCTTAGTTTTTTTATGGGCGAAATAATTTTAAATTTTAAGGCCAACAACAAATTTGTATGGTCTAATCAGTATTTTCCATATTGATTAAGACCAAAATAATATTTTATTATTTATGTAGAAGTTTAAAAATTTGTAAGTTAGATTCTCTTTGAGGAGTCACCATTAGTTACCCCTGAGGAGGGTTTTTTAAGGATTTTTAAGTATTTATATTATTCTTTTTAACTATATATTTAAATATATGTACTTTTAGTTAAATAACCAAATCAAATAAGTCAATTTTCCCTGGCAAACAAATAATCAAAAATATTTACATAAACATATTTCAATTAAATTTAAACAAAGATTTTAAAACTTTAAATATACATATCTTTATATTTTCTGAGGACAAATTTTAAATTATTTTTAATAAATATTTTTTTTAGCTAATAAGTCAAGCATTTTATTTTATATTTCTCAGTATTGTCAGTATAATTAACACCAAATTTAGTAGTATTGTTGGGATATGTGGAATTTACATATAATATATTTTTCCATTTTGAAACTGAAGTTTTAATAAATTCATGTTGTGAATTAGTATGTGTGATAATTACTTTCTTTAAGACAACCTTTAATTATGCCCGTTTTATTGGTGTGATTTGTGTTATATTTATAGTTTCTTAATTCTTGTTAATTCGATGAAATAAATAAACAGAAAATTCCCACACCAAAATTGGCGAACAACTACCGCTAAACGCAGAGTTCCGGCCCTGTACACATTGCAGAGGTTTACAATGTTATTTATATGAGAGTGTATTGGCTTTTCGATAGGGGGGAGGGGCGGGGCGCGTTGATTGACTGTTGATGTGTGTGGCGAGTCCGCGGCGAAGCTGCGATTAATGATGAATAAATGTTGAGCTTGGCTGAATCGGCTGGGGATGAGGCTCTTGGGGGGCAAAGACTGAAGCTGCGATTAAATGAGCCAGCCATAGGTTTATGTTTTCTGTTTTATTATTGTTATAGTTACCTATTTTGATTATCATACAGCAAATTTCTATTTATAGTAGCAGAGAACTCGTGAAGTTCATTTTGGCGTGGCTAAATTAAATTTTGATTAACAATACTATTTAAAACAACTCATGACTGACAACAAAGTACAGTTTGAGACATAATTTACAATAAACTTCTAAACACACCTTAGATAACATGTTATTTAAAATAAATACTAATAAATTAAGCATAGAATAATAATATTGATATAGAAAATCTTTTTTTATTCCTTTCCTAAGTAAAAAAAATATTAAAGAAGTAAATAAAGAAATTATAATGTTAAAATTATTACTAAATTAAATTAATTATTATTCACATTATTATATGAACGATTGTAATATTTTACAGTGACTGAGATAATAAGCAAATTCGCTTATTTTTTAGCCCAATTTTTGAATTTTTACTCTTGAACTCTTTAAAAGTTTTGAAACCTCTTTCCTGTTAAATTTGAAATTTTTGAGTTTATTATCTTAAATGTATTACAAGAATTTTTCCTTTTTTTTTATAAAACAAACCTTTTTTTTTTAAAGTTAACTTTATCAGAATTTAAATCTGACAAGGAATTCTTAAAGAGGATTCGCTTAAATAGTTGTTTTTCAGTATCCAAACCGAAGTTATTAGTTTGTTTTTATTTTATAATTTCATCGAATTTAATCATTGTCCATGTCCACACTTATAGATTATAAATATAGTTAACACAAAAAAAATTTATATATATAATTAACATTAACATTAACATTAACTATTGAATGTGTTGACATTTTTAAAATTATTAGCTTTAATAAGTTCTCCAATCCATAATTTGTTGATACTTTTTACAAAGTGAAACATAATTTTGAGTAAAGAAATTTTCTGCGGAACAAATTGTTTAAAAGAAAGTTCTCGGTGTCTTAATTCAATGTTAGACAGCTGTCAAAAAAGAAAAAGTTGTCAACGACTAGAAGGAGCATTTAAAAAAAATCAATAAGAATTTGACAGGGCATAACAAAACGGATGAAGTCTTTCAGTTTTTAATAAGCCCGGCTTACATATGTACATGTCTCTTGTTATCTGCGTGTCTCTCTTCATTTCCCTCTAAGGCTGTCTTTTATTTCTCTGCCCCTCTCTCTCCCTCCCTCTCTCTCTCTCTCTTTGCTCTGGTGCAGCTCATTAAGCCTTAAGCATTGTCTTGGCTTAATGTTTTTGTTTTTTTTTTTTTGTTTCCCCCATCATCAGTCTAATAAAATATTTATAGTGAGGCTTTTTCCTACTCCCAACCTTTTGAATAATTCACAAAAGAAAAGATACATTTTATGTAATTTTTCACTTTTCTTTCATGAAATGTGTAAGAGAATAATTTTCATTTAAATTAAGCAAAACTGGTGGAAAATTTAAATGAATATTGAAACAAAAATTGTTGTATTTAAAATAATTCACGTTCAAAATTGAAACTTTGACCCTTTAGGTGGCTAACATTTGTCTAAGGCTAATTCGGGAGTCAAGCTTTGTGTGCGGCTCCTTTTTTTTTGTTTGTTTGAGAATCATTGAACTTTAAGTCGTTTTCCCAAGTTCAAGAGTTCATCTCTTGAGGCCAGATGCTGTTTGCTCTTTCTCTTGTGTCTATCCCTCTCTCGACGCTTATTCTTCTTCTTTTGGCCCGTGTTTATGGGCCTTCTTGTTGCGCTTTTATTGTGCGGTTAAGCCAGTCGAATTGCCAAAATCCACCCCGCCCACTTTGACACTTGAAGGTTCCTTGACGCCTTGTTAGATGGGCTTGATAAAACGAATTCTCCATGAAAAGCAAAAGCCAAAAAAAAAGTATCTAACAGATGCCGCGACGCTGTCTGAGTTGTTGCATATAATTAATGAACCAAGTTGGTCAGTTCATCAGTCCATCATTCTTCTCATTCTTGGCTTTTTGAGGCGTGTTTTGTTAGGTTTTACGCATAATTATTTGTGGTTCATTATATTTTTATTTGACAAGTTCATTGCTCAAAGGCAGAACCGAGTGAGAGAAGTGTGGCCAAAATAGATTTTTATTAATAAATGATTTCATTTTGGCCACTTCTTTGACTTTATTCGGTACTTGACTCCCTCTTTGGCCTAGGTAAACCGTTTTTTTTTTTTTTTGTGCTGTCATAATGTGAAATATTATTTTAAACTCTATTAATTAAAAAATTTTCCTTCTTGACATTTTGTTCCATAATTTTATAAATATTTTATAGAAATTATCAGTTTCGAAATTTGTATTTCTTAAAGGATAGATTTAAATGAATATATATGTAAATATATTTTAACATAGTCTATAAACTTTTTGAATGGAGTGCTAACTCGAAAGGGTATTTTAATTTCGAACCCATAAACTTGGCTTCTGGCCCATTAGAATAAAAATTTTTCAAGCTAAATTCTACTCATGTCTTAAGATGATTTCATTGTTGTCAGTTCTTAGTTTTCAGTTTCTTGTTTTACTATTATTCTTTCTTTTCTCGCTCTACGCACACCTTTTGCTGTTATTTCAACGGTGATTCTCATATCATTTTTATCTCATCACACGGATCCAAGGTCTTTCCAAGACTTTTTCTTATGCAAATGAAGTCAAACGACTTCTTTTTATTTTTTCCCCCCTTTTTACACAACTTATGTGTATTTTCTTTTCGTTTATTGTCACACGCAGGCTTAATAAAATTATCTATTACTGTTTTAATTAAACCTAATACGAGGGGTATTCGAATTTATTTTAAATTTTGTTTTTTGTAAAGTTATATAAATGTTGAGATTTGAGAGGGTTTTGTTCAACTCAATACAATATCAACTTGTCCCCCTTTTTGGGGGAAACCATGTCTTCAACCTCAACCTGGTCAACAATTTGAGTTTTCTGCTTTACTTTAGACAAACTACAAGATTCATTCAAAGTTTTTATATTTGATTTTACTCTAACTAAGAATTTGTAATTAAAGTAGTATTAGTTAGTTGAAAGTATTTATAGATATATGAAATCTAAACTGAATTTCTTTGGATTTTAATAAGTATATTTTCAATTATTATATTTTCCATTAGAAATTATTGTTTAAATGAATTGATAACTTTTTATAAACTGTTTTTTGACTATAGGTTAATATATATGTTTTTAAACACGGAGGTTTATTAATTAATAGCACTTAAAGAATTTCATATCCTTCTATTCAAAATGTTTGTAAATTGTTGAACAGTGAAACGTTATTTTTGATTTCCAACTTTATATATGGGTAATCTATGTAAAAAGAAACAAATTTGGTCCCTAAAGTATACAAGAATTTAATTTTTAAAACACAGAAATTTTAAAATGTATTCTCGATAAAAAATTAGTTCTAAGAAGTAATCTTTATACAGACTTTTTAAGTTGCAATAAATATGGAAAGTTGTAAATTTGTTGAAAATAATGAATACTTTTCCAGCATATTGCATATTATAAGGGGCAGCCCGGAATCCGCCTATTATTTACGTTTATTTTTCTAAACTCTTATTAAAAATCTTTATTTTTTTTTCCAAAAAGTAGTTGCAAAAACACAAAGTTTTGCTTTGATTAAAGAGTATACAATATTTCCCCAGATTGATAACATATATAGATAAGATTTTTATAAATGAGACTAGGTTGTTTGTTTTTTTGGCGGCTTAGATGAATTAAGTTCGCTACAAACAAAAGCAATACATACAACTATTTTCAGAAACACGTTTTGGCCAACCAAAAAGAAGAAGAAGAGATAAAGGGGAGAAAGACAGAGAGACATAGTGGCAGAGACAAGGCCACAAAAACCACACAAGATGAGAGTCTGATCTGAGCAACAACATCCACCTGGCAACCGAATTACCAGACTCATCGTCTTCTGTCAGTCATTCCCCTGTGCTTGTGTGTGTGTGTGTGTCTATGTGTTCACCCTCTAGTAACTACCCCCGTCCCTTGACATTCACTAGAGCCCCATTCTTTGTGCCCACACCATGCAAAATTTCCATTTCGTTAACTGTAAAGAATTTACGAGCTTTTCGCCTGCCTTGCTTTTGGCCCCGCACGTGCACATGTCCTTTCTGGCCCCAAAATGCTTTACGAGTCTTGGCAGAAGACAAAATTTCAGTTGTTGGTCTACAGAAAATGTTATTGAACTTTGTTGGCGGCGCCGACAATGTCGGGTCTAGTCTAGGATTGTTCATTTATGTCAATAACCTCAATTTAAAGAAAAAATGACTGAAAACAAAAAAAAAAAATGAAACTCCCACAAATCATGCAAAAGTCATTAACTATACTTGGTGATTTAGAAATAAGAAATATTTTACTTTTGTTCAGACAGGAGAGTGCAATCAGAGTCAACTTTCTCAGCAAATTCTATGAAAATCAATAATAGCTTTAAACTCTCCTAAAAGTATGCAATAGCAATTGCGACAAAACAGCGGCAGCTGTGAGAATTGCAATTAGAGCTTGGTGCCCTGCCCGCATACATCTAGTAAAAGTAAATGCCAAATGCATTTTAGTTGGGCATAATCATCAAGTCAGAAAAACCGCTCCCAGAAACCAGCACCTCTGCACTCGCCCCTGCAATGTCCTTCATTAAAAGCATTAACATTGCCAGGAGCGTAAAAACTGAACATGCAATTTAAGCGGCAATGTTGGAAAATACCCTACAAAACATGTTACATCAAGAGCTTTAACTAGAAAAGAAACACAATTCCCCTAATTACCTACCTTTGCAGTTTTTTTTTAACTTCTTACTTTTTTTATGTTAGTCTATCTTCTATTTTAATCTTTTCCAATCTTTGGGTTCCACTTTAAGTATTTTGAAAATAGATGTGAGAGAAAAAATTTGGAAATTATCTAGTTTTTTTTTTATGATACCTAGACACGAACACTTTGCCATGAAGTTTCACAGAAATTAACTGTCAATAGGGTTGCCATCTCATTCTCATTCCACTTTGTGGCTACTCTTTAATGCTGTGTTAGTAAATGCTTTGCTCAATGAACTTCTGAAATTATTCCTTTAAACTAAGATTTTTCCAATATCTGTGATCCATAACGATGCAAAGGATTTCACGATGTAAACTGCAAACCAAAATCTTAACTTATAAATATTGCTGGGTATTTGCCTGTCTTATACTCATTTAGACTTGAGAGATTTGTTGTTGGCATTGCGATTGCATTTGCACATAAACATCTACATGCATATGTATGTGTGAATGTGCTTACGTATGTATGAATGTGTGTATTTGTGTATGTCTCTATACTAAGGCCATCCACCAATACCAAACAAAACCGCTGCCCATTTTGTTGGCATGGGTGACCCCCTGAAGTATGCAATGGTGTTTTTTTTTATGTTTATGCTTCAACCTCGCCTAGCATTTTGCCCACTTTATGACTCCAACAAAATGCTTCCTTTTTTGTTATTTCTCTTGCTTTGTGTCTTTGCCATGGTTCGGCCGATGCATGTCCCACCAAAATGGGGTGGATTCTTGTTTGCCGCTTGCCTTTGTGCAACGCGGGCGTTTTAATAGGCAACATGGGGGCTGCCTCAGTAGATTTTCATTAACATTTTCAAGTTGTACAATTTTTAAAGTGGCAAACGCAACACCAACAAAACTGAAACAAAAAATTGCGCATGCGTTCCAAGCGGTTTAACACTCTGTTAATTAACAGTATAAATCTAAAAATCTATTTATATAAAGATTCAACATGAAGACAATTAAGCCAGATTTCGAAAAATTCTTATAAATAATTTTGAAAATAATAAAATAAAAAAATACATTTTGTGAAATCTCTAAATTATCTTTGCCCATATATGTATGTATATAAATATATTCTCTTCAATTTCGTTTAGCACCATCCCCAAATCTAAATCTGCACCCAACCCCTTGTTTAATTATTAAAGCCTTTAATAAAAATAGAAAGGTAAAAAGCTTTTTACATTTATTGATTTTCTTTTATGTTGAAGATGAGACGAGTCTGAAACAATCAGCAAACGTTATTGTTATGCTGCGACGAATTGGCAAGGTCTGCAAGGTTAGGGTTGAAAGGCAAACGAAACATAAGGTTTACCATATGATAACTGGAAAGCAAAGAGAGAAATGAAAATAAAGAGAAAGAGATGGAGAGGGAAAGAGAGAGAAAGTTGGGAAAAGCTTTTCCATTTCCACATAGTATGCCCTCTATGTAAAACAAACTAAACCAAACAAAAAAATCGTGTTTTTTTTTAATTTTACAAATTTCAATTGAATTTGTATAAACAGCTACAATGTTACAGATGAAAAATATATGCCTAAGCACTGTCCTTCTAGTTAAAGTACTAACCACATATTAACTTTTGGAAGAATACTTTCAGAATAATTTAGACAAATTTACGAAAAATTAAGCCATACCTGAATCATAATCCATAATTTTGCCTTAAATTATAAAATGATTGAATGAGATATTTAATGAGCAATGTACATATATTTAGATTATATATTTTCATAAATTGGTAGATCAAAAATTTGGTAATTAATTCAAAAATGAGACTTTTGAAATATTTAAAGAAATCTTGGAATGTACTGTGTATGAAAAATAATTTTCGATGCCAACCATGTTAGTCTTTTGAAGTTTTAAGGCAAATTTGTTGAAAAATATTAATACTATAGCAGTCTTTAAGGGGCACAGGGCCCTTATCACAGCCCTTGATCCACTTATGATGTAGAAAAAGTCTTTCTAGAAGCGTTAGCGATTTTAGCTAAAGACAAGGCAGGACAAAATATATTGCACTTAAAATAGAAGGCGTTTCATATGCAAAAGACTATATATATAAAAACTGTAAAACGTTAACAAAATAATGAAAGTAAAAATTGTTTTTCAGGTCTACAAAATGTCGCTTTTTTAATGCCAAAAATCAATTTTATCCCATAAAAAAAATGTGATCTATTGCACTTTTAATGCATTTCAGAGCATAAAAAGTATGAAAAATGGGGATAGTTGGTCGGTAAGTTTAAAGCAAAGGAGGTCTCTCCTTTAATTCAATAATATCGTTACATTTATCGATAACAAATTCGCTCTTGTCAGCTGTTTTCTTAGAGCTTTTGAAAGTTTTCTATTATTAGGGGTTTGTTGTGAGGGGGTTTTTCCTTAAGGGAAGTTTCCTTTACATTTTCCATTGGTTTACATTTTATTCGGATTTGCATGCTGTTTGCGAAAAATTTCATATCAAGCAAATTAAATTAAATTAAATTGAAAGAAAAATTAATTACCAAAAAGAAAACGATTTTACTTAATGTCTATTTTATTTGCCAAAAAAAAGTGTCCATAACAATTTAAAAATTCAAGCAGCTGGTGGAGAAAAGCCCCACAAAAAAGAAAGAAAAAAATCAATAAGCGTGTAAAATTTGTAAACACGACAAGCCCCCTTAAAAAGAATTTCCCCCCCTCTCACTTTTTGTCAGTGAACTGTGACCAAACCGTAAAATAGATATTGACAGATCACAAGCGTGACCATTAAGCTGACCACACAAAAAGTGATCAGTAATCAGAGTTGCACTTTTCAAATGTTAATACCAAAAATGCCAGTGGCCAGTTTGGCCATTACAACAATAATTATGATCATCATGGATGTAGTGGCAGCTGCTTCTGGTGTTGGACAACCTGAAATTGCAGTTGCTCCTCCCCCACAACCTCAAATGCTGGACTTGCATCATCTCTACAAGCGAATGGATCTGGAGGTCTGCATAGGTAAGAGAGAGGAGTGGAACACTTTCTTTTAGCAAAATTCAACATTCTTTCCCACTTTTAGGCCACTTTGATGTCCATAAGAATACCATTATTCGTACGGGTGAATCTCAGGCAATTGGAGGCAAATATTTGCAAGGACTTGAACTGGACACCATTGAGGAGTGTGAACGCTTGTGCTGCGAAACGGATGCCTGTGATGTTTATATTTTTGAACGCAAATCTGGGGGCTATTGTTATCTCTTTGAGTGCGGTCCACCGGAGAATTTCCATTGCAAGTTCACCAGGCATGCTAACTATACGAGTGCCGTTCTAACGCCTCAGGTCCGGGAAACGGCAGCGGAAGTGGCCAAAAGTAGCACACCGAAACCTCAATTGCCCCATATACCCAGCAATAATATATCGCAACAGGAATGGGAATTAACCAATTTGAAGTTGAAGCCGGAAGTGAAAGATGGCATAAACAATAACAATAACAACAACAACAACAACAAACCGGCAATTGTTGCTGGTGGTTCAGTTGTTGCTGCATCTGTTGCAGCGCCATCAACATCAGGTGTGGTTCAGTCACCAAATGTTGTTGTTGCCCCAGTTCAAAGTGGTTGGTTTTTTATTATTTTTATTTGAAAAAACAACATTTTAAAGTCAACCAATTGTAAAAAGTCGAACCGCCTCTGTCGTGGAGAATAACCCCTTTTTATATAAATTTGTTTTTTCTAATTTCAGCTCCCCTTGGACATTGTGGACGATTTCAATTCACTTGTCATTCTGGTGAATGTGTTGCCATTTATAATGCCTGCGATGGTATTCCCCAATGTGAAGACGGCAGCGATGAGGGACCAGAAGTAAGTTCTTTTAACTGTTTTTTTGTTTTCAACTATTTTTCATTTGTTTAAAACATTTTGCAGTGCAATGCCATTTCATCAAGTGCCACCAAAGTGAGCAGCAATAACAATAATTTGGATATGCCCAAGCCCATAGTGGTCCAACAACAATATCAGCCAATGCAGTCTAGTTCCGTCCAACAGCAACAGCAGCAACAACATCAAGTACTTATCTTAGGTCCACCACCGCCACCTCCTCCACCACCACCAAGGGTTAATAATCGTGAAGATGCCGCTGCATGGACTAATCGCAAACTAATTGTCGATGGACAACAGCAACAGCAGGGCGAAATTCTAAATGCAGGTAAAACAGGCAGCAAATAATATTGTTAACGAGTAAATTTTTATAAATATTTATACAAGAGAAAGGCAAAAAGAGACAGAGAGAAAGAGAGACAAAGAGGTCTAAATTGGTATCAAAGCTTAAACACGCAACACGCTCATTGCTTCTGTCTAGTTCTTGAGAGAATTGCAATTGTCAGAAGCAATTTTCATTCATTGTTTGCTTGCCGTCACTTGAAATTGATTTACGAGGGTTTTACATATACATTATGTAGCTCTACTTTGTAATTAATTCAATTAGTTCTCTTAGTGCGTTAAGATGAAGACACACTTTCAACTTCCTTGTATCATTTTTCCATTTAATTCTTTTTTTTTTTTTTTTAGATGAACAAAGTCACATTTTCAATCACAAAGGCGGATTGCAATTGCAACAACAACAGCAACAGGCAGCAAGTGGACAGCAGATCCAAGGCCAGGCACAGGGCCAGGGACAGGGGCAAGTGGTTCAGGTTCAACCCGGGCAAATGCAATTGTCCAGTTATAGTAATAATCAGAATCTTGGTGCAAGTTCTGTATATGGGATGTCGGGAGTTTATTTAACGCCACCGCAACAGCAACCATCACAACAACAACAACTTCAACCAGCTGCCTTGCAACCGCTGCCTTCAAATATTGTAACCTGGCCGAAGACAGTTCAACCACAGCAACAATTGCTGGTGCCGCAACAGCAACAACAAAGTCAAGCCTATGCGGTTATTCCTCCTCCTCCCCCACCTCCTCCACAGCAGCAACAGCAAAAACAACCGCAACAATCCATGTTGCCAGTTCTAAATTCAGCTCCCACACATGACAAGGGTCAATTAGCTGATGATGATTACGACTACGATGAGGAAGAAAAGTCAACGGAAGCGCCCAAAAAGGTTGCACTTCATATTAAATTGAACTAAAATTTTGCATAATTCTAAAGTTGGTTACCCTTTTTGTTTTATAGAAACAACGTAAGCACAAGAAAATCAAAACAAAAACCTCTAAAGATCCCATTGAGCTGGCCTTGGAGCAGAATAAAGAGCAACATCAGCAACAGCAGCAGCAGCAACCATTGCTGCCACCTCTGCCCGTGCCTGTTGCTCCCGTCCATGAGCAATACAAAGCAATACACGAGAATTTGGCTCTAGAGTTTCGCGATCATGATGGTCATTCAGAGCGACCTGGTGGAGCTGTGCTCTCTCTGACCATGGGTCTTTTGGTGACAGCAGCTTTGGCCATACTCATCGGTTGCCGCATGAGGACAGTTGGCAGACGGGCCCGACGAGTGGGCGGCAAGAGTCCCTACTCACAGGAGGCCGATTTTCTGGTCAACGGCATGTATCTGTAGACATGGCTAAAATGGGGTTCGAAATGGGGCTAAAAGTGTTGTTTATGTTTTTCCCTATGTCGTTTTTATGTGTGTCTGTGTGTGCGTGCGTGAGTAATGTTTTTCCGGGGCGGGTAATTTCAGTGTCAGTGTATTACCAAAAACTGACCATTAACATATACGATTATAATAGTCTAATGGATAAACATATTTTATATAAACGGAATATATATACTATATCAAAATAAAATGGAATATATAAACTTACCACTTAAACTGTCTATTTAGTTACAGGTTTAGCAACATATATTAGCTATACTGGAATGCTTTTATTTTAGATGGCCTTTTTATCCAACTATTTTAAGGAATCAGCGAAGGAAAGAATCCTTTTCCTTATCCTTTTCTAAGGTCTTTGAATGTTATTTAAGTACAGTGTGAGAGAGAATTTTTACTTTGCAAAATAGAAAATCACACAAAAAGAAATATTAATAGTGATATTTTAATAACTAAACAATTTTAAACAATTTATTATAACTACGCCTAATTGAAAAACTTGGTGATATTTAATAAAATTTATTTGGTGCAGCTCTTTTGATCATTAATCATGTAGTCAAATAAAAAATTTGCGTTTTTCCTTCTTTAAAGTCCTAAAGCATTGAAATTGTTAGGAGTTTTTCATGAATTATATTTCTAGGTTTAGGATACCGATTTGCTAATTTTGTGTCATAAATTGAAAAAAAAAAATATTTAATGGTTTAATTAAAATATTTACTGTTCAGGGCAAAAAAGAAAAGCACCAGATCCCTTGCAAATATCAAGTCCAGCTTGGAATAATTCTATGTGTCTATTCTATTTTTGGGGGCCAAATTCGTTCAAAATTGATGCAACTTTGACTCAAATTATTTTCTAGAATGTCGAAATAATTTAAAAATGTCACAATAGTGTCAAAACCCTAGCTCGAAGACTCAATTATTTGTAAAAAAAATTCAAACGTTTTCGGATTAGAAGTTCTACTTCGTTATCAAATATAAGAAAATAAAAAAAAAAATAACGCTCAGAATCAAACAAAAGACACTTAAATCTTTCTGGGGAAATACAACTTAAAATATGGAATTTTAGAATATTTTCTATTTTGCAAAGAATTGTTGGACACATAGTACATAAGTTGCCTTCAAAGACCTTAAAAAAGGCAAACAATTTATTCCTTTGGCTATTAATATTAAGAAACTAATGTTGTTGTTAACAGCCATAATATCCATCATCTATTTAATAAACATTTTAGTTCTTTTAGTTTTTTCATATAATTTTTCCTTTATTTCGTTTTTATTTATTTTTCCTTTCTCAACTTGTTCTCATTCAATATTTTTTTTCTTTCTTTCTCTCTTTGCTTTTTGTATTAATTTACGCAAAAAACTTATTAATTACTTTATTTAATTTATTTTAATTATTTGTTTTTATATTTTTTGTTGATGTCTCGTTTTATGGATTTTGAGTCATTAAAACTACAAAATAATAGGAAGTTTTTATGTGTTTTTCTCTTTTTTTTTTTGTTTTTTTTCTGTATATATATATATATATCTCCTTGTGGTTGTTGTTAATTAAAAATTATTAAGCAAATTTGCATTCTAAATAAAGGACTAACCCAATGTAGGCTCACAATTTACACATTAGATACGGAACAAAACATACATATATATTTGGCCCAAAAAGAACAAAAATTACTTTTATAAATATCACATGAAAGGAAAAACAAAACCGAATTTGGGGTTTTCTGTTTTTTTTTTTAAACTTTTGTAAATAACAAAAATTTTGGAGAATTGTTTGGATTTTTTTTTTTTGTAGTGGTTGTCTTAAATTTGTTGTATACATATTGTTTGCAATTTTTGTTTAGTCGTTTTTTTTTTTTTTTTTTTTTGTTATCAAGTCTTTTTTGTTTTTGAGAATTTATTTTCTATGTTTTGTGGCCATAATTGTTGTTATAAAATTTCGAATTTTTAGGGGTTTTATTTTTTTAAATGAAATTTGCTGCCCTGATATATAAGTAGTATGCATTAAAATAGGCTTGTTACTTGTTTTAACTTTCATTTCGTTTGTTTAGCTCCACACTTTGTTGTTGTTTATTTTACTTAACACTGTACACATATAATATAAACTAAATATATTTATATTTAATTATGCAAGTTTGAATAGGTTTTTTAGTGCAATTTATGATGCATTGATTAATGGTTCTTTTTTTTATTTCCAATTTGTTTTTTTTTCATTGCTATGCGTTCTAAAACAAAATATTTTTTTTCATTTCTCTTTCCCTTTGCTTATTTGTTTGTTGAAAAATACATAGATTATAAAATCTTGAAATTGTTGTTTTTTGCTTTGTTTTTTTACAAATCGTTTGTATGTATAAACAGGATATTATATTATTTATTAATATTTTTAAAGAGGGAATGACGACTATTTCTGGTTTCTGCATATTTGTTATATCGGTCTGAGTTTGCGTTTGTTTTTCTGCGTGTGTGTGTTTATGTGTATGGTAATAGTTATTGTGTATTTATTAGTTAGCAATAGTTTGTTTTTATTTTATTCTTTTTTTTTGTGTGTTTTGTTTTAATTTTATATATATATATATATATTTATAAAATAGACTTTTTATTTTGCAATATGCGAATTTTCGTTTTTTGTTGTTGCTGTGGTTGTTGCAGATGTTCTTGTGGTACTTGTGTGATGCCTAGCCTTACGCATCATGTTGCGTACCTAAAATAACAAAGAAATATCAATGAAAAATGTTTGTAGACAAGTACGTATATACGTATGTAAGTATGAATATATTCATGCAGTTACCTCTTTGTCCAAAGACGCGCAATTCGATCATGCTCTTCGCGATTTTGCAAATATTGCGTGGCAATACTGCCTACCAATGGATCGGCTGAAATAAATAATAGATGAGTAAGTAATAAAATATGAGTTGTATATTTTATCTACTAGATAATATTATTCTCAGAAAAACATTTTCAGACTTTAGTAAGTCGTTTCTTCATGTTAATTGATATCGGTTTTCTATTTTCATATTTTATATACATATACATACATACATATGTAGGTATGTATGTATATAAAGCCTAGAGTTAATCTATTAGCATGAACTACAGTTCTAAGTGGAAAAAAATTTTATTATAAAAGTCAAAAATAAAAATTGTTTGTGTTTAGTAAAATAAAAATCAAAGGATAATGTTTTTTAAAATAAAAATCATACATATAAATTCAAAAATTAATGGAAGGTTTTTAAAAAACTATATCAAAATGTCTTACCTATTGTTACAATTATAACTAAACAATTTCTAAAAGTTAAATGGATGAAACACATATACATACATATATCAAAGAACTTTAACAAACTGTTGTTGGTAAGAAAAATACTAATTTAAAAAATACTAAAGCCTCAAAATAAACAAGTTATTTCTAATTCTTTGTTGTGAAAGATAGATAACAATTTTTATGGATTCAACAAAAACAAACTTAATAAAATCGTATGTTGCTCAGCCAAGTCATGCCGCCTTGAATGAAAAAGGTATATAAAATAAAATGTTGTAAATTACATTAATTGTAAAAAATCTAAAATTTCTGCCTAATATTTCTTCAGTTTGTGGCAAGAGGCTTTGTAGGCTATTATTGCTTCTATCCAAGCAAAATAATATAATGAAAATCGGATCGGCGTTTTTTATATTGACCATACAGCATACTGTATGGTATTAGTATTAATTTCAACCTTATCACAACATGCAATTTGAATTTCCTGATTAAAATCTTTGTTCAACTTATAAAGTCGCGGCTCAAAAAGTGAAGGAGTGTATATGAGGAGACTTATTACTCTTCTCCCTTGAATACTGTAGTTAACTGTATCCATGATTTGAATATTAAATACTTGAAATATGTAGAACAAAGAACCTTACCAGGATTACAGTCTGTGAGCAGGGAACAAATTGACAGCAGCACTTTTGATATGGTCAATGCCGGTGACCAATTGTCTTTGAGTATATCCAGACAGATCACGCCTTGGCTATTGATATTGCAATGATAGATACGGGTGCGAAATGTGACTTTGGGCGGTTTGAATGGATATTCCGGTGAGAAGTGTATATCGAGGAAGAAGACACCGCCTTCATATACGGAGCCAGGTGGTCCCAAAATCGTTGACACCCATTCATACAGATTATCACCTTTTGGTCCGGCACTACAATTTGGAGGTGGATCCAATGTGATCTCGGCCAGCTCTTTCTGTATACGCTTCGCCGATGTGCCCAACGCTTTTGATATTCTTGGCGTGGGCTTGGCATCTTTGCGGGGTTCATCACTGCCACCGGTATTGCTGCCCGAGGCACCGCCATTGGTATTGGCCGCACCACGTCCTCGAGTCGGTGCTGTTGCTGTGGCTGGGCCACCGGCAGTTGTTACCTGATTGTTGGCATTGCTGGCTGTTGTGCTTGGAGCGCTGGCATTTGAGCTAGCACTGGAGGTGGCCACTTCACCCGCGGCACTGCCCGCTGCTGAAGTTGAAGACATGCTTGGCAGCTGGTTCTATTGAAGTACGTCTAGAAAAAGTAAAAATAACAAATAAACTTATTAAGTACATTTAAATAATGAAGCCAGCCTGAAGCCAGCCTTGGGAGACCTACTTAAAGTATAATACTGTTGTTCTCGATTTCGAACATTGACTCAAAGTTCTTAAATATATACATATATATTTTTTTTGCAATTTCCTAGAATTCGAGTTTTGGTTGTCGTAAAAACAAAACATTTTATCAAACGTATTAGCAGACAATTAGAGCAAAGGACTAGTAGGCAAAGTGTGACAGAAAAGGTCTCTATTGATTTAATGGTCAAACAATTTGTCAGAGTTCAACATGAAATTTGTTCTAACGCTCTCAAAGGCTTTTCTTTGTTCTCAATGATTAGAATACATCTTATAAAATGTATATTAATCAATCGAATACAAATAGCTTATATACCTAAACTAACCATACGACTATTTTATCATTGTTCCTATAATTAACATATTGACAACTGTTATACATACATATGTATTTGTTTACAAATGTCAATTAACCAATTGACTAATAGACTTGACAGCATCTAATTTTTTCGAAAGCTGTCAAAAGGATTTTCCTATTTAAATGTACATATGTATGTATGTACTTACATATGCGTTAATGGGAAATTAAAATGCAGAGAAAACAGAAAATTACATATTATTTCTTTGGCTTTGTCTACGCGGTTAGTTAAGCATGTTTGTGTTTTTGCGCCTGATTCATTTTTTCTTTCTTTCTTTTTTTTGTGTAATTTGAATCACACTAAGAGTCAGGGGCCAGCGGCCATTTTGGCAAACTCTCGGCTGGAGGTTGTGTGGTTTATGCTCCGTTCGTCGAATAGGTTGGCACTTGATTTGTTCACGTTGTTGGATGAATGTTTCATGCGAATTCCTTGAAATGCAATGAGACTCTACATTTGGGACTCCTCCGGATGAATCGCATTGGCCGTAGTACGTAAAAATCAATCACCAGACATTTGCAAATCGCGTTGTTGTTGTGGCTGCTGCTGCTGGCAGCCGCCGCTCTCCATTTACTCGTACTGACTCTCTCTCTCTCTCTCTCAATTGAATGATTGCACAATTTTCTCTTTCATTTAATGCACAAACAAGAAACAAAGAATGGTTTAATTGTTGTTTAATTATAACATACACACCTTTGTCGCACAATTTGCTGTGTCGTTTGCCTTTTGCTTTCTGTCTTTTACCCAAACACTTGCAAAAATTATTTTCGTCTCGACCCCTCTCTCTAACACACACACCGATTCCCTGCCGCCTACTCCCGTTCTTCTTTCGCTCTCACAGACAAGACACACACGCAGTTTTCCCAAGCGATAATATTATTACTTTGTTCGTTGTATATTTGGCAGTTTATTGCTATTGGTTTTGCACTTTAATTTGAATTCTTTTATTAGTTATTGTTAAACATTTCATCAAAATTCTTGCAAAAATATATGATTGAGACCAGTGCTGCCGGGTTTTTCGCTGATTCTGGCAACACTGATTGACTCAGGTAGCCGCTAGAGATGGTCCGCTAGCAATAGCAGTGCTATCGATATAAGTCGTCAAAATACTGTATGCAAAAAGAACTCGGCTTAGTCGTGACACAATAATGTATAATTAGATTTACACCAGTTATAGGGATCAAAATCCCTAAAGAAATCATTTATTAAACAAAAATCAGACCTTAATTTTACAAGTATGTTTAGTAATTTACTTATCTTCAATCGTTTCTATGCCGGCTTTGCGAGATTTGAAAACTCTCACCGTATTATCGGCACCGCCTGAACAAATATATTTAGGATTAGACCAATCAATGTCCAATACCTTTTCACCATGCCCCAATAGATCGTACAGTGGGGCCTTCGGACTGCGACAATCCCAAAGCTTATTTTGATTATCATATGCGCCAGAGACGAATAGAAATTCCTCTGTAGTTGACCACATAACAGTCTGAACCCAAGCATTGTGCCCCAAGTAAGTGTTTCGGACAATGGAACCCTCTGAAAAATTAGAACCAAGTTAATAAATCTCATATCAATGCAATAATTCTGTTCTTACGGTTGGTTCTAGGATCATAGAGCCGAAGATTTTTATCCGCTGAAGCTGTGACAATTAAACGATTTAGGTTTGAGTAACTCGCATCAAAAATGGATTTGTTGGTAGAAATCTCAGTTTTAATGCCCTCAAGGCTAAGATCCCAGATTTTCATAGTGTGATCCCAACTGGTGGTGAGCAGAGTACTCGTGTCAATCCATTGAACAGCTGAAATACTTTCACGATGTCCTTGTAAAGTCATGATAGGAGTCTACAATGAAAAAATTGAGATTATAATCGGACTGGTATATGTTTATATTCTCTCCATTTACCCTAACTCCATTCTCTTTCGTCTTCTTGGAAGAAGCAGCATCACCTCCAGCATCATCTTCGGCGGCAGACCACACCTTTAACATGGTATCCCAGGAGCCAGTGGCAAATCGTGTTGCATCGGGACTAACACTTATGCTATCCACACCTCTCTCATGTCCCTTACAAATTGACACACATTCAACAGCATTAGAGTCCACATTCCACTGCCACAGCATTACTGTTTGATCCTGGGAACTGGATACAAAACGTCCGATTTCACTGTCTAGCGAAATCCAGTCCACTGCTTTAATAGGAGCCGTGTGTCCAGGTATGGTCAATATATGCTTTCCTTTGTGAGTCCAAATGTTTAAGGTATTATCATAGCAGCCCGTCAGTATCCATTTGTCAGAAACCTTCACTGCCGACACCCAATCATCATGCAAGAGGCAATCCTGTGGTTCTGGAGCCGGAAATCGCTCCACATACTCAATCTCTATTGAATCTTCAAAACTGATGGCCTTCTCCTTAAGGTGATCACATAGACGACCACGAAGGTACTCATCAAAAACAAGGAAATCGAAATCAATTGCCGACTCTTCTTCAGATGTATTTCGCAACAAGGCATTTAGAAACGTATTCAGCTCCATTGTGGTCATTGTGCCATCAATGGCGTAGGGCACATCGGGCACGGCATATCTGAAAGTGGTTTTTGGCTTAGAATACTGTTTTCGAAAAAATTTAACTACAACCACTTACTGTTCCTGTTTAGTTTTTAGATGCACTTGCACCTGACCCTCGCCGTTTTCTGCATCCATCTCTCACGCTCTCTCTCTTACTCTATCACACGCACACTCACTAGTTTGCTACACGTGCGTTTTTCCTCCCACCAAGCGGCAGTGTTTTGATTTCAATTTTTTGATAAGAGTGCCTCTATTTCCTGGTGTCTTGTAGGTTCAGGGTATGGGAAGGCTCTCTGGCGCTTTGTCTTTAATTAATCCAAATAGTTTAATTCTAATTTTTTATTCATTTCCCGGTTTCAACCTTCCAAAACGAAATATAAAACAGCAGTGCTGCCAGAAGATAGAAATCGATTTATTAGATTTTTTGTGTTATCGATAAAATATCGAAAATTACTATCGAATTTGGGCGCCAGTTACTGAAACCCCTTAAACGGATAGAGGTATTTGAATATGATATGGTTACTCTGAATATACTTAATCTTCTTTAAAAGTTCGTTTTTGACTGATTTAATTATTGTTACCACATTCTTTTTTGATTATATACTAAAAAAACTTTTACAAGACATTTAATTATTTTATTTATACCACTATTTTAAAGTTGTTAAAAACGGTATTAAAAAATAGGCAATGACTATTTTAATTAGGATTAAACTGTATGCTAATTGAAATTTTTAATTTAAAAAGACAATTGGTTACAGATATACTAATTAAATATAAAAATCATCATAAATATGTAAAAATTAATAGCCAAAGCAGACGACGCAACTTTTTGCCTCTTTTTTTGCCTAAATATTACGCAAAAAGGAAAAAAAAACATTAACAACATTTATTAAAAAAAGCAACCATGGCAGCAATTTGTAAATGGCTCTTTATATTGCAAAGACTGGTAATTGTTGACAAAAAAACGTTTAAAGTCATTAATGAACCAAATAGCCAACACCTGAATGACCACTTTGGTGTGTGTAGACTGGAAGGTTAAATGCCACTTGACATTTGTTTCTTCTCTTACTCTTTAAAGTGAAGCTTAACCTTCGCATTAAAAGTGGACAAAACTATAATTTCCCATACAAAACCAACAGCAGCAAAAAAATAAAAATAAAAAACAAATTATTTTTACTTCAGTTGAACTGGAAACGGCCAAAAAATTACCAAAATAAAAAACCAGAAACGCAAAAGACACTTTCCAGGCTGCAGCAGAGGCCTTCCAATTCCCATGTTGAAGCTCAGCTTATAAAACAAGCCGGAGACCAGCGCAGGCGAAACATTCAAATAACGACACGCGCAAGGTAAGACCGTTACAAAAAATTACAAATCAAAATTTCAAATCAACGCGATCGCTTACGTTAACGTGTTAACATTTGCAGAAAAGAAAAGAACCAATTCTATAAAAACAAAGAAAATGAAAGTGTTCGCGCTGTGTTCTATGCTTGCCCTGCTCCTGGCTGGTGGAGTTCAGTCGATGCCACAGAATCGTGAGGGTGCCGCCTATACAAATGAAGCCATCCGTCAGGCCCAACAAACTCTGCTGATACCCAAAGATGCCCAAATACAGAATGTTCAAGAGGGTATCGAACTGGGTGCCTATGAGCAAATCCCCGGCAATCAGCGCATCAATCTATTTGAAATCTTGGGCGATCAAGTGCCCTCCGAGGTGATAAACAATCTACAAGCTCAGGTCGATCAGATTGGACGTAATTAAATAATTTAGAAATGTACATAAAAATATATTAATTTTTTCACTGTTCCCTTGTTAAGTTTATAAAACAGAAAAAATGAAAAAAAAAAATACACACACATACAAAACATGAATAAAAAGAGAGTGTATTTTAATTTTTGGAAAAGATTTATTATCAAAGATCAGCGAAAGTAAAACCAGTTGATATTGCCTATTGGTTTTTGACTTTTGGGAAGACTTTCTCCTCTGTGATATCCCGCTGCGCATATAAATTAAACAAAATTCGCTTACACATTTCTGTCTACCTCTCTTTCGTACTCTCTGCAATCCTCTGTCCTCTGTTACCCTGTCTTATGTAACAGTTAACTTTTCAACCATTGTACATATTACAGTTCAATAATCGTGAATATATGTACATTTCTACATATGTGTGTGCATGAATCGGCGAGTCGCCTGGGGGCAACCTGAGACGTCGTCATCATTGGGTATTGTTGCTGTTAACTGTTTCTGTTGTTGCTGATGTTGTCGTCGCTGCCATCAGCAACTTTTCTGTGATGCAACATTATAAGTACATATGTACAATACACATCTACATACACATGTACATATGTATGTATGTTTAAACATACAATTGTTGTCTACGTTTTGTTCATTTAATTTCTTTGGTAATTGCCACTGCATGCACTTGCATGTACAATGAGGAGCCATCATCCAGGTGACTGTGACGATGCTGGTTAAAAGGTGTGGCAAGTGTGTGCGCGGATTATGTAATCTCGCATAGGACCCGATTACGAAATGAAATTTGATCTAAAAACATTCTGCAAGTATTTTTTTAAACAAAAAACACTCATAAGTGAGTTTGCTTTGAAAACTTGTAAATTAGAGAGGGAATCACGTGACGACTTTGAACAGCGAATACTCACCTAAAAACAAAAAAGAACTTCAGGGATCAAAATAGTGATTGTGTTAGGTATAGTATAATATAGATACATTACTTATTCATAATACAAAGAAGTACGAAGTCTGATGTTTGAAGTTGCGGTAGGTGGCCGGATCCCCCTGCATCCGTCTATGGATCTTTTTCTTAAAAGAAGAGAATTTCATCAGTTCAATAACGATAAACTACCTTAATAACTGTGCATTGCACATGAGGCCAGCTTCCGTTTTTTTAAGGGTTCGGAAAAATAAAATAAATACATATGTCAAACACAAGCTAAGAACAAATTTTAAGTGTATAAGAACGATGTTTGTTTTATTTATACAATGTAACAAACAAAAGAATTTTAGAGCCAGGAACGGATTATCCATTAGCTGGCCTTGGAGGGCTCCACGCTATCAGAGCGCTCTTTTTTTTGCAAAACTCTTAGTTTGACCAATCTCTAACTTAGCCAAATTTTGAACGATTTTGTAAAGTGTTATTTCTTTTTAAAGATTTAGTTTAAATTATGACTTTCAATCTGCATTACAAGCTCAAGAAAAACTGAAAAAATTATCATGATTTTTTCAAATTATCCAGTTATTTAATTTTATTTTAAAATATACTAATTTTCGATTCATTAAATATATATCTATTTATCTCGGTGAAAAATTGGCCAAATTACAGACTCAAAAAATAGATAGATGCGCAAAAAAAATGTTGTTTAAAAAATTCAAAAAAGACTTTATCATTACGAATCGTTTTTGACCGATTTTCGCTCATGTTCTAACCTTCACATTAAAAAGTAATCTTCTAATTTGTAGTATGACCCCAAAAATTTATATATTTCATTTTTCTGATAGCAGAAGGCCCGAGTTGGCTTATTTCGGCACTGTTTATAAGTGTTTATAGATTTAAAAAATAATGTGAGATTTAAAGTACTTACTCATTGAAATATATTGGACAGATAGAATGAAGATAAAATAAGTTCTACATTTGCAAGTCTTTTTTTAACTTTAGACTTAAATATTGGCATAAATACAGATCAAAAACTGCGGCCACCCAAAAACTTAAGGAACATAATCTCAGTATCTATTACAATCTGAATAGTAAAGAAAATGCATCAAATTTAATACAATTTGTTTTGTTGTTTTATTTATTTTTAATCATAGATATATATATATATTTGTATATGGAAAATGTACTTGAAACTAAATTTACGCTAGTTAAATATTATTCATACTATATAGAGATATTTGTTCTATATATTTAAAAAAATCGAATGTTTCATATCATTATATGTATATGTATATGTACGTATATAATATATTGAATGCCTTATCTATTTATTTGCACATCTTAATAAATTATGCAATAAAGTTTTGTTTACTTTTATTATTATTAAGAGAAATACACAGAAAAACAAAAACTAACTTTGACACGTTTAGTTTTCGAACAATTTAATGAGATAAATTATAAAATTAATGTAAATAAAATAAAGTATTTTAAATTAATTAAAAAACTTTTTCATATTCAGTCTAAACGTAAAAGCTTTTTAGAAATTTGAAACGACTAAGAGATGTTTTTGTTTTTCTTTAGTTTTGTTTTTCACTAGAAATTTATAAAAAATTAAATAATGAATTATTCAAATGTGTTGATCAATGTAAAATGTGTGTATGTGTGTGTGTTTATGTGTAGATGTGTTTGTGATAGGAAGTGGGCGTGGCAATAATGAATGTGTGTGTGTGTGTCGGTGTGCTCTTAATTATAATATGAAAAATAAATTAGAAATATAACTAGGCAAATATTTAGCTTTGATTTCAAGAATTCGTTTTCTTTTACATCAACTTTTTGTTGTTGTTGTTGTTTGTTTTTGTTAATTATTGCATTTTGGGAGCCCAGCTTTTTGTTGTTGTTGTTCAATTTATATTTTATATTGGTTGCTTTGATAATTTAATGAATATTTCTTAAAAAGTTTGCAGTCAATTTATCATCATCCCCAATTTTTGTTACCATTTTCTGTTTTCATTTTCGTTTTCCATTACATCTGGCTACTTAATTTTAAGACTTTTTTTGTTTTTATTTTTATATGTTTTTTAGTTTTGCTCACTTTAATGTAGGATTCGAATAGTTTGTATATATACATTTATCAGTTTGACATTGCGCCTAATCAGTAGATCCTTTGCAGATATAAACGTCCCAGAGGTATGGCCCGTTCGACAAAACTCTTTTCGGCTCGAATCGATATTTTGTCACTGGACGAGCTACCAGTCTTGGCCACACCATCATTATGCTCCTGACTCTCGTCCAATTTAAGGCTCTCGGCATCTGCCTTGGGATCCACACCGCCGGCAGTTGCTGCTCCTTGACCACCACCCGAACCAAGCTCATCGATATCCAATAGAGAGGTCTTTACTGGTTTCGGTGTGGTTGGCTCCTTCTCTTTGATTTCACCGCTCCCACTGCCGCCTCCACTTCCCATATCTAGTGGTAAATCACTTATATTTTGTATGCGACTCTCACCCGATAGATCCTCGGCACTATTGATCAGGGGCACCATGGGCACCTTTTCCACATGGAGATTTGAGGCAGCTGTTGCCATTATTGGGACCTCCATGTCACCACTGCCGCCTCCACTGCCGCTACCATCCAGATGCTTCTCCTGCACCAATTTAGTGCGACGATGATCGGCATCGTCTCGAGTCTCAGCATCGTTGATATCTTCCAACTCGGCTAAAGGAAAGTTCACATCACGCAAACTGAAATCATCTTCGGGTAAGGATGGATAAGCGGGATTCGATTCCACCTGTGGAACATCGTCCTCCACATCCATATGATGGGGGCTCGAACTAGAGCTGGAGCTGGTGGGCTCAGACTCAGTGGTGGAGCCGCTTGAAAGGGAGTTTTCTGTGCTTATTTCCGTCTCAGCTGTGGTTAGATTGTTTCCCGCTGGTCCCTCTGTGGTTGATATTATGTGATAGATATTATCACTGCCAGCTGTCTCAGGTTCAGCTAGTTCGGATTCTGAGTCGGGATTCTCTACCAGTGAATCGGGAAAACCATTTTGTACAAACACCGAGCTGGCAGCCAAAGCACTTCCAGCATCAAGGATGCCCTCTGTGGTATATTCTCGTTTGATATTCACCTTGTTGGGATCATTTTCAGTCAAAGGTTCGAGATTGGAGACTGTTAAAGGTTTTGTCTGTTGGTCAATTCGATTGCTATTCGGGCCATAACCAACTGAGGCCATGAGCTTTAAGCTTCCATTGAGGGGTTTGCCTTGTGATGGGTTCGTTTCCGAGCTAAGTGAAGTTCCAAACCCTGATGTTGCTGTCGTGCTTGTTGCTGTTGCTGCTGTTAAAGGTGTTGCTGCTGCTGCTGTTGTTGTTGTTGGCGTTGCTGTTGTTGTTGTAGATGAAGATGTTGCTGGTGCATCTGTTGTTGCAGCTGATGTTGTTATTATTGTTGCCGCCGTTGACGATGCTGAGCTTGCTGATGATGTTGTTGTTGTTGTTGTCGTGGCTACTGTTGTGCTTACTATTGCCGGCGGCACACCCTCTGTGGTCATGATAACCTTTCTAATGGGTATCGCCGGTTTCGCCTTATTATCATCTGTTATACGTATTTCAGTTGGCTTTGTTATCTCCTTGATAGTTATATTCCAATTGAAGCCATTCGCTGGTGGCACCACATTCGGTTTTTGCAACAATGTTGATGTGGTCGATGTTAGTCCATTGCCTGCCAGCTCACTGCCAGTGTCTACCAATGATGGATTATTGTCGAGAACTGCAATAGAAATGGATTCAATAGATTAGTTCCGCTGTTGCTGACACCCACCACATCCCCTCACACACACACACACACATACACACACACACACGAACACCCACTCACTTGGACAATTATCGTATTCGGGACAGCAACGACCGGGCACATATTTGGGCAAGCAATCATCACGATGGAAACAGGTAACAGAGCTGCATACGATTTCGCCACCTGCAATAAATGAAACGATATGCGTTAAGTGCGTTCAGAGATTAACAAAGAGATGAAAGATTTTATACAAGAAGTATGGACATAAAGGACAATAAACATAACTAAAAAATTCGATACCATTTAATAGAACTCCTAATTGCAAACGAATCTTTTTTGAATTCCCATTCTATTTAAATAGCTGCTGCTTTGTCAGAAGAAAAGCCACGACTCCTATAGATTTTGACTCCTTTTTAAGTCGTATTTTTAATCATTAACTATTCGTTTTATTCATTGTTTTATAGAAATCAGTTGGGGTCAAAATTTGAATTATGCCCAATCAATAGCAATTCTTTTTAAAGTCATATTTTAATCAAAATAGAAAAAAAAAATAAGGCTTTAAATAGGTGATTTATGCTATGTTTAGGATATAATATCTCCATAAGTCTCTCTTATTTACTCACCCTTGCAATAGCAGACTGTGCATGGTGTATCCGGATCAACCAATTTATAACCATTCGCATAAGTTTTTCCATCCTTTTCACAATCTGTGCAAAAGAAAAGAATTTAAAAAAATGCATTTGAAAAACGCGGAAGGTAGATTTTGTTAGTGCTGTGAAGGAGTTGGCCGAAATTCATGATGGCCATGGTTGGGCGGGATTTGCATAAATGGTCATGCATGGTCACTTACCGCATTTATAATCGGGACAACAGTATCCAGTCCGTTGTATGGCACGGCAGCTTGTCTGCTTCTCACAGAGCGCTGGGGATTCGGTTACCCATAGACCATCGAGCAGACATTGGCCTATAAACCAAATTGGCGACAAAAACAAAAAAAAAAACCAAGCAAGAAGAAGAAGAAGGTAAAGTTAAAGTGGCATTGTTAGAGGGAGATTAGGTTTTGAGGTAGTGCTTACCCTGTGGCTGTTGCGGCTCTAGCGGGGATTCAGTTGAGCTTACTCCACCTCCAGGGATGCTGCTGCTGCTATTGCTGGAGTTGCTGCTGATGATGCTCGGCGTGTCCGCGACCGTGACAATTGGAGGAGATGCGGATGCGCTGTTGCTGCTCTCAATGGCGGGCACTGCAAAAAAGATAGTAAAAAACAAAGAGCATGAGGTGATGCGGAACAAAAAAAGTGAAATGGGAGAAAGCTCAAACAGTCAACAATGCCCTTTCTAAAGGAGCCACTGGTCCATACACCGAGAGAATAATGCCCCTTGATAAGCCCAATTCTGTGAAGGGCAACTCACACCATTAACGTTTTGTTCAGTGTATTCCATTACCGTTGGTGAGGCCATGGTCCTAGACCGTGTCCCCTGTTGCGCTTTTGTTCCGCAAGAATGCAGAGAAGGCAACATCTACATAGATGCTATATAGGACAATCGACCCTTTTGCCCTTCCCCAAGACACTTGGTACACACACATATTTGAATGAATGACATTTTGATAACAGTTTGTTTGTTGTTCTTACTGTTGCTTGGTTCGTTGGTGTCTGGTGCCTCGGCCAGGTAAAATGCTATCAAAATACGGCAAAAGTTAAATGAGTTTAGTTTTAGTTTTTTGCTTTTTTGTTTGTCCAGTAGTCCATGAAACAGACGGACAACGACTAGTAGTCGGAATCGGAGATGGAGATGAAGATGGAGATGGAGACAGTCTAGAGGCCATCGTCATTGCCATCTCTCCTTATTCATTTCGCCGCTGGCATTTCCATTTCCATCTTCTCTATTCTCTACCATTGTTAGAATTGGGCAGTGCTCTAAATAATTCTTGTGATTGGCATCGGATGTTAAAATGGTCCAACTCAAATATACGGACAAGATCTTGTATTTATGTTAAAGTTTTCTACTTTAATGTTGGGTCAAATTGTCGTTGTCATTTGGCAGAAGTGAAAAATGATTAAATATATTCTGACATTAATCATACGCCCTGTGTGCGCCGTTTTCTAGTTTATTGTTTGCGGTCTCCATTTCGGTTGTTGTCGGTGCTAGTGCTTGTCGTGGTCTATTTTTAGTCCTTTATCAAGGACCTACGCTAAAATTGTTTTGCTCCTCATTAAGCGAACTGCATCCCATATGCTTCCCTTTTGTCCTTTATTAAATCAAATGGTTGATGACTTCCTTGTGCTGTCTCTAAATGAAAAGGGCGAATTTCTCGTAATTTTCTAGATATAAAGCAAGCTGCATTCTTTGGTCTTTCAACAATTTGTGGCAAGGATGCACAATGAGCGCATTTCTTGTGGTCTTAACTGGCGAAGAACTAAAAACATTTTCCATAAAATTCAAATTAAATAGTTCATATAAAACAAAAACTAATGAGAGCTTATATAAAATTTGGCAGTAATTAATTTAAAATCTTCACTCTTTATTAATTTGAATTTTCCTTTTCGTAGGACGAACTTCTACTTAAGAGCAGATAACAGAGAATATGATTCCAGGAAACTGTTTTTGGAAATTGTACTAAAATCTTTTGAGCATTAACAACATCGAATCGGAAACAATTTATGGATACACTGATTCAGCGACCAACTGCAAACAACAAATGCGACACATTTTGAACAAAAGAATTTGCATAATACTTTGCGGAAAAAATAATCAAAAGCTTATTTACAATGCAATTTCGCGGCAACAATTTATTGTCATCTCAGAGATAAAAGGCCACAACTTACAGCATTTACATTGTGTGTTTGTGTGTGTGAGGGAGAAAGATTGTGAGATTTAAAGGGAAACATTAGCAGTAACAAAATCTTAAATAAGATCTTACGTATACGTAATGTGACTTTGCTTTCGGTGCTTGTCTGTTCCACATGATGCCGCAGCGCATAATAATTTTGCTCATTTAGAACGTGTTGGTCAGCTAGGAAAGAAACCAAAATATACTAAATGTATATATATGGTGCACAATGGAAATGCGCATGAAAAAAAAATAAAACAGGAAAACTGTCCAACTAATTGCAACGTTTCAAATTTCATTCCTTCATTCCCCTTTTCCATCTCTTGCATAACAAATAAAAATAGAATATAGTCTGAAAGTCGCAGACAGAATGTGAGATGCATGTAGGAAGTATAAAAAAATTGAATGCATACAAATATACCTACATACATAGGTAAAAAAAAAAATACAAAAAAACACTTCTAACATAGCCACAGACAATAGACCATATATTAATAGCTTAAAGTATGCTTTAGATTGAGGGAAATTGTCTCAACAAATTTGTGCAGTAATGTTTGCATTGACTCTAAACAAATGTTTAGCTTTCTTATGATAAATGATTGCTGGCAAATCAAGCAATTGTTATTAACAAATAGATACAGCAATAAACAAGCGTTTAACAAACCAAAATGGCCTCGAAATATAGTCAACCACACTATTAATAATGCTTAACGCACAATTCTTGTACACTAGAACAGTGGAGCAAAGTTAATTGGCAAATGTGAAACGATTAAGTTTAGATCCACTGTTGAATGAAGCATTTTAAAGAAAAAGGCGATTTAAAATGACTTTTATTTTCAATTTATAATTAAAACATTAATTTAATATTTAAAGCTATAGTTGTAAAGGGTAATTAAAGTTGCGATGTGTAAGAGGCAGAAAAATGTTGATATGATAAAAAGAAATTTGAAACGATGTGCAAAATGTATCAAATTTAGTAGTTAAATTACAAATTTTCGTTGTATGAAATGTGTACTTAACTTCTTCTTCTTTTGTTCTTCTTAACTTGTTCTTCAACTTCTATAAATATTTAACACTATATACAAGATTACCCATACGACATGGTGTACATCCACATCTGTTCGACAACTGCAAAATAATTTATTTCGATTGAAACAAATAAAATTTTATAATTCCTCGCTAACTTGAAGTCGTTTTAGTAATCTTTAAAGATCATGAAGGGTATAGCGTAATAAAATCAGTTCCCTTATCAGAATCCTATAGCTCATTATCAATAGAATCTTCAGGTAAATTTTCCAGGCATTAAAGTGCGATTATATTTAAGTGTCAAATCAAAAGATTGCGATTAGCACATCCCACCTCAGACTTTGCCCTCAAATGCAGAAATGATATCAGACAGAATATTCCGACTAATTCCATTCTGCGATAAATGTAAATACTCAATCTATGTATAAGCACATAGATGAATTAATTTTGTAAATATCGAAATAAAAAGAATTAAGTCTTACTTTTTTTCGCTAAGTTTTCCCCAACATATGTATACATATGTAAGTTTGATAGGTAAAAAATATAAAAACATTTTCATAACAGTCTGGGAATCTTTGCACTAAAAACAATATTTATAATTACATTTTACCATCATTACAAAAATAGATATACAATAACATTTCACCTTATTTTAAATTTTTTCGGTTTCAGTTTTGAAATTTTTTCTCCATAATTTTCTGGGAATTATATCATATATCAACTACAGGGTGCGCATCGTATTTGAGGACATGCACATATGTTACTATATTACATATGTATTATATATATTTTTATGGTTCATTTTTTTGTATATCTAAAGCAGTAACCAAAAGGGTTTGTTTTTTTATAAACTAAAGTGTTATAATTCTGGATATTTCGGGACTTGGGATAAGGTCATTGAATCTTGGCTGTCAAAAGGTCTTTTAATGTGTTGCCTGACTGATAAACATCTGAATTCAATTTTCTTCTTAAACTCAAAAACTATTCTGAGAATAATCATGATATTCCACTCCATTTCGGGTTATGCAAATTTATTTCAATTATTTATTAGTTATTTTTCCAGCTGACTGAATTTTTTAGATTAGCGCATATATTTTGTTTCACTGTACATTGCACATTAAATATGGCAGGCTATAAATGTTGGCTAGTGGGGGTTGGCAAGAGCAATAACAAATCATCCCAAAAGTCAAGCTCAAGTCCTGTGAAAATTGTGGAAAATTGTGTCTTCTCATTGCTCTTGTCCGTCTTTGACTACTGCTTACCACCTCCTCCTCCTCCTCCTCCTCCTCATTTCACCGTATTCGGTTTTCTCTGCCTCGCTGGCGTTGTCCCTGGGCCTACTTCATAAACTAGTCAACTTTGGCTTATGCGATGGCAAAACGATAAATGGTGAAAAGGAAAAGATGTTTTCTACCATTATTAGATTTTCGCCAAGTAGCCAGGACGTTTTCCACTTGAATGCTCTCCCACCAGGGATCCTCTCCACGCTTCAACTCAATGGGGAGTCCTTTTCACAGTTAAGCAGTTTGCGGTTAGTTAGACAGAAAATGTGTTAGTTTTGACATGGAAAATAAATTTTAATTGCACTAGACAGTCGCAATGCAATTGCAAAAGTTCTTTTATCCCAAAGATGATAAAAGAAAAAACAATGCTAAAACTCTTTACTGTTATCCTTATAAAACGTATTTTATAAGATGGATTAGTGTTGCTATTATATGAAATTGTTCTGAGATGTATTTATCACATCATACATTTGACCTGTCTTTAAGATTCACGTTTATCACCTGCCATTTAACCGTGTAATTTGTTTGCTTGGGGGCGATGAGTTTACATTTTATGCGGCCTTTTATTCACAGTGAGAGACAAAAGTGTCTGGTCGCTGGTGAAGCTCATTTATCATCTTTTGCTCGGTCTTTTTGACAATCCAAAAACAAAAAACAAAACATAAGCAAAAAAAAAGTAGATGAACGAAACACTCGAAAAACTCATTTGTTGTCATTTGTCTGACTGACGGACCGTCTTTCCGTCTATATATATGTCAGTCATTCGGTTGCTGTATTTGATTGTTTTCTGTTCCTTTCATTTTGAATGCCATTTAAACATCAATTTGAAATCGCATTCGCAGCTGCCTGACTTACGCGTGTGTATTTTTTATTTATTTTTTTTTTTCGTCTTTTTGTTCTCTGTTGGACGAACAGACAATTGAATTATTAGAATAAGCACTAAGCAGATTTAAACATAGGTACATACGAATCTACGGAAGCATGACGGCATCTAATTGTCTTCCAGCAAATATGACAATTCCAGACAGCAAGTTTTTTTTTTCAAATGTCAACTAATTCTTAAACAAATATTATATAAGTAAATTGCCACAAACTTTTTTCGCAAAAAACTGCAAAAAAAAAAAAACAATTTGAACAATTGTTTTGCAAATTTTAATTAGTTCATTAAAAAAAAACATCTAATCACATTAGTCATGAGGTTCTTCATATTGTTTTGCTTCTTCTTTTTTGCGATAAACTTTTGTTTCAAATGTTAAATAAAAAATTAAATACCGTTGGCATTTCAAATTATGTACAAATATTCTTATTTTTATATAATTTGATTTTGTTTTAAATTTTCACATCTTTTAAAGTGCTCAATTTATAAGGTAGAGTTAAAGAGTTAGAGAACTGTAGAATAATGAATTAAATCATCGTGAAGGATCGTGCTAAATAATTTTTAATATTTTACTTAAATTTTAATTAAAAAAAAACAAGAGACCGATTTGACTAAAGTACCTAAAAATATAGTAACTTGAGGTAATTTTAAAGTGTCTAAACTAAGTCTTTCTTTTTACATATTTTACAAATATTTATTTCATCAACTAGTTTGCCATTTTAATTAATTTTTATCTTTCAAATTTAAACATGCAAAGCCTGAGTTAAGGAATTGGTAAGTGCATGATAATTATGTTTATAGATAATTTAATAATTTCAGCAGCTAATTAAGAAAATATCTACTTGCTTGAGTTATAGGGAAAAAAACTAGACCTTAATAACAAGTATCAACAAACAAAATTTTATGTAAATATTTCAACTCATATGCTTTTGCTTTATGAAATTCCCATAAAGATTGCCTTTGAGATACAAATGTATCTCACAGTTTGCATCGCTTTGCACTGACAGTTTATCAAATTATCAAAAACGCAAAACGTGTGAAATGCAACTGCAATGAGAGCTTGTCCGTGACTGAGTGTGTATGTTTGAATTTAGTTGTCTCCGTTCAACTAATTTAAGTCTGTCATCACCGCAACAAGCACAATGTATTTAGAAGTGGCTTTTGTACCTGCGCGTTACCATTGCGTGTCGCACACAATGATAGCAGCCCATCCATCCGCCTCCACCTTCACCTGTCCGGACTGTGTCATTTAAATTAATAATCACACACACGACACACTCACACACACACACGCACATCATGATCATTAGTATCATCATCAGCAGTAGCATCTTGTCATCTCAATTGTCTTGTGGACTGTCATCAGGTGAATGTCATAGAAGCCAATTCATATAAATAGATATTCTGGGCAGTTCCTCATCTCATGCCCAGTTGTCTAATTGTATATATTTGTTTTATTAATAATAATATTTATATAGAAGAAGCACCTGCTACGTAGTCATGAATAAATGTCACATACACATTGCCCACAACAAAATTATAACTACATTGCGTATTCATTGACAAACATAAAATTCACTGGAATTAATAGTAATACTTGGACTTTTTATTTCCCTTTTCCATAATTTATCTTCACTTAAGTGTAACCACAAATTACTTTTTTAATATGAGTTTGATTTTCATTTGAAATATATTTTACAGAATTAAATATGAATCGTCATATTTGCTTGCCAGTTCACTAAGGCGAGTTGGCAACGTAAATCGAAATCATATTAAAAAACGAGAGGCCAAACCAATAATATGTATTGAGATCCAGAATAATTCTCAAAACTAGGCTTTAAGTTTAAAGATGATTCAACAAAAAAAAAAAAAATGGAAAAAAATATATATACACTACAATACAATTATTTGTTTGCAAATTTTTATTTATAAATGCTAAAAATTCAATCATTGAAACCTAATTTTATGTTTTGCATTATAGAAAAGTTCTCTTTTAGAAATAAGAAAGACTTATGACGTATTTATGCGATATTAAAATAAAATATATTTCTTTACCTAGGTGGCAAAGTGCTAATGTAAGTTAAAAAATCACAAAAAGAAAAATATCAGTATGGTTTTTTTACGAATCGTTTTCAAAACTATATCTTTCTTAATTTCGAAGATTTGACGATTTGGTATTAAATTAGGCGAAAAACAATCAAAGGAAGTTTGGTTCATATCTTTTTGCAAAATCGACAGTTAATAAATTATTTAATTAAAAAAAAAAGAGTAATGAAAAACTGTAGAATGGCGAAGCCTTCATCAATATTCCGATAAACTCTTTTTACAAAAATGAAGTAGAATATTTTTACGAATGAATTATAATTTTAATGATAGCTATGAGCTTTTTGACCGATTTAAACAATCGATCTTGGAACAGTTGATTTTTTTGTGAATAGTATATTCATTCTTATTAATTAATTGTAAAAATTTGCAATGTTACGAAAATATTTTTTAAACTACAAACGTTTAAAAAATTCATTAAATTATTTGGTATTAAGCGGAATTTGAAAGTATCTTAGGATTTTTATTCAGAATATGTCCATTTAAATGCAATCTTTGTGGTCAAATTAGTAGATCAAAATGTTGGGTAATAAAATTCTGACATTCTAGTGGAAAAATTTTGTACCCATTATATATAGAATATATACAATACAATACAACAAATTAATATACATAATATATTATTTAAAAAACTTTTTTAAAACTCATTTAATTAATTACGGATAACCCGATTGGGTTTCACTCTTTAGTCTGTTGAATTAGTTCTGTCATTACATTTACATAAACAAGATGCAATTACTACTCAAAATGACTTATTAAATGTAATCTGCTGGAGCTTTTTAACTGATGTAAGCCTTGAGGTTATTATGAATTACATGAAAACAAATATATTTAGAACTTAAATTTCTGCCTCAAAACTAAAAGTCAACTAGACTAAGTGCTTTGTTATTTAAATTTCCAAAGAAAGCTTAAAATAAGAAAGTTTTACAAGGGTTTTGCTCCCAGAAGGTGATGACATTCAAAATAAAACTGAAAACATTTACTAAAGTAGTGAAATAAATTTAGCATTTGATCATAAAATGAAGTTTAAGATATATAAGTGTGGAAACAATTGTATTCTAAGCGAAAATTAGTCCGCAGAATAAATTTATTAGTTAAAAAACGATATTACCTGCATAAGAGTTTATGCAGGTATTTTTAACGCCTTTTTGTTCAGCCTTTTTAGATAAGGGTTTTTGTGTTATTTTTATATTTTTCAGTCTTAATAAGCTAATTGAATTTTTTGATATTATGGAATGCTATTGCTTAAGTTTCACTGTACTTATACTTATAGCAATAGTCAGAGACTATGCAATCAATTGTGGGCATCGGAACCTCCCAGACACCCAAAACTGAAAAGGAATCCAATTTTGGTTGACATGTATGTTGACTTTATTTAATTTGTCAGTTAGTCTGTAAGTCTCTCACTCGTTCAGTCAGTGAGCCAGTCAGTCAGTCAGTCACTCTCTGTGTGTATGATGTAGATCGGTGTTAAAGTGTAACACACCATAAAAGTAAAACAGATGCCTCGCTTAAACGTGACCACAATATAATTACCCGCAGCGAGAGACACGCGCGAACACTTGTTGGCTACCAACGCCATCTCCACCTCCAGCTCCAGCTCCAGCTCCAGTTCGAGCTCGAGCTCGAGCTTCGACTTTGTCTCTTTGGGTCTTTAAAAAGCTAAAAAGCTAATTTACATGCCCGGCTCCAGTCGCTCTCTAGGCCAAGCCACTCAAAAGTTACACAAAAAACAAGCATTGAAAGTAAAAGTTTTCTCGTTTTGTTTTTTTTTTTCCATTTTATTTTATTTTTAGTTTTTTTTTCCCCTCTTCTTTTTTTTTGTAACACTTTTCATTTTAGAAGTTGGCCAGAGACTTTGTCAGCCAGCATATACATATGTATGTATATATGTATGTCAGTGTGTGTGTTCAGGGGCTCTCACTGTGTTTGCTTTTCGCATTAAGCCGATTTGGGAACAAACAAAAAATTATCAAGTAGCAGCTGCCTGTCATGAATGAAAGTGAGATTCATTTGTGTCATTGTTACCCCGTTACCTCGTTACCCCGGTTGATGGTTGGTTTCTGTAATATTTCAGCTAGCTACTGGAATTACAGCATACTTGGCATCTTGATTACATCAAGTCTTTAAAAGAAACTTATGGTCTTTCAGACAATTAAAGCAAATAGCGTTAAGAAATTTATTTTAATTTGTTTTTAAGTAAAGTACAACACGCCTTTTTTTGCGGGATTCACACAATTATATTTTGATTCCGAGTTCTGCAAAATGAGTTACAAAAAGGATTAGCCTTTGAATGGTGAATAATGTTTATTTGCCTTTTAAAATTCATTGAAGGATTTTGATCAGAATTTCTGGTGAAAAAATTGTTTTTGTATTACGAAGTTGTACCAATTTCAGGAATAAAATAATGGTATTTTTTATATTCTTAAAAAAAATTAAAAGTTCGTTAGAATTGGTTCTTATTAGTTTAAGTAACTAGTTTATTTTTCTTTGAATGCTATTTTTATTAAAAACTTTAAAGAATAAAAAAGCAAAACTAGGTTATCGAACTTTTAGACAATTTTATTAGATATAAAAACATAAAATATTTCCCAGATGCTTAATATTTCAGTAGAGAATATAACTGTTATTAATTTTTATTGTACTCAAACCCTTATCGCTTTGAACTTTGTTTTTAAAATCTTTCTTTACGGTATGTATATAAAGTAATAGAAAGTTATAGATATAGCTCTTAGATTAATTATAGTGGTTCCTGAAGTTATGCATATAAAGCTTTGTCTATTTATTAAGTTGTATTAAGTGTATTATGATGTAATTCCCAACTAGTTTTAACCTTGAAGAAATTATATAATCATTGTAATTCTAGAGACTTTAGCATACTTTGTCGCTGATTGAATTTGGTAGATATTGAAAGATCTGTACAGACAAATTGCTCAGATTATGCGATTTATGCTTTTTTTAACCCTCACAGAATTGACCTCAAGCCCCCAAATATGCAAGATTAGATCGAAATTTAAAAAGGTCGAAATTTAGTCGAAAATCGTTTAGATAAATACATTAGAATTGTCTACCCAAAATGTTAATATCATAAATTTTTATTTCCATTTCCATTTTCACTCCAAAAGTGAAAATAATTGCCACAACATCTGCAAAGCACATCAATGCGATTATCGCAAAAAAAAAACGTGTAAAGTTAAATTTGCTCAAATTTACAAACAAATTCAAGGCAATTTGAATTGAGATTTTCAATTCTAACGATAATGGAACTGCCCATTGAAAAGCACCAAGCATAAAGAGAAAGCCTTTGGAATTTGCCTAATAAAGAAGGATTACTAAATGGAAGCATATGCGCTTAAATACATATATGATATTCTTGTAAGCTGTAGAAGCCCTTTTCATCACTGAATTCCATTTAAAGAGCCATGGTATATGTGCATAATGTGTAAGGGATTCTTCTTTCTCCAAATAAGTATGTATTTGCAACACTTCAAGAGCCATGGATATGGGAAAAACACACGTACGAGTAGCACTTGCCGACAGAAGTAAATGCAGTGAGTTTGGCCTTCTGTCTAGGTTATAACTACCTATCATAATACGTGCTCCATACGCCGGCAATAAGCATAATAATGGACCAAGAGAAGCAACCAACGCAGCCAACAAACAGCAATAAGCAAACAAACAAACCGCACACAGGAGTTGGGATCGAGCAGGAGATGGGATACTGCCATCCTCTTAGGTCAAATGGTAGGACAACAAATCTGAGGGAAAACTTATAAGCGACACTTACTCGAAAAGTTGAACAAAAGGGAACCAGCATGTAAAATTGTGTGTGAAATCGGTAAATTAGTCCCCAAGGAAGTTGCAAAAAGCAACCAAAATCATGTACATATAAAGTATATGTATATATATAGTGAACTTCGATGACTATGCTAGATGCCAGATGACAGGCCATAGAAATTTTGTGCTATTATTGTTTGGCATATTTCTTGAATGGATTTATTTTTGGAAGAGGGGTCTGAGAGCTTTAAGCGGCTTTAAATGGTCATGGGCACGCCTCGTTGAACTTGGTTGAAGTTGTTGACTGGTCGTTTGACTCTGCATAGGATGTTGCCGTCTGTTTTTGCAGTGTTGTTAGTGTTACTTTTCCTGGATGAGTTTGCGGCTTTTGTATTGTGTGCGTAATTGGGGGTCCCTTGTATGCTTTGTGGGTGTTTGCTCTTTGTTTTTGTTTTTTTAAGGCCCTTCGTTTTCATTGACCAAGGGAAAGAGTGGCTAACTCTACGTTGCACTATATACATACATACAGACATAGATGATGGCCCATCCGATATGTAAAGCTGACTATGCATATTCAAGTTCAAATACCAGAAATTGGAATAACAAGAGAAAATCTCTTGTGGAACACAACTGAACTTACGAGAGCTTGAGAAACTATTCAAAAATTGAATCAATCGTTACATTTAAGCTGAATTGAGATCAATCCTCAATTGAAAATTCAATTTAATAGAGGAACTTTTATTTCTATATATTTATTCTAATTATTATATATTTGAATTTAATTGTTTTATTTTCTTTATAATTTTATAGAATTCCAAAATAAGAGAAAATAGTTTTTTAAATTTAAATGTTGCTGGCACAATAACTTTAATTGCATAGTTACTTTTTTTAAAATATGATCTTTATAATATTTCTTCTTCTAGATTATTATATTCTACTAAGGACTTTAAGTTTGCTTTAAGTTTTACCCATTTAACATTCAATATTAATCTTAAGTAGATGGGAAAAATAACTAAAGACAGATCTAATAGTATCAATATTTGAATATTTTAAATGTAAAGTCGAATTACAATACACTAAAGTCATTGGCGGAATTATGACTAAGAAATGGAGGAACTTTGTTCCCTAAAGTATGTAAAAAGGGGTGCAAAAATTCGTTTTTATTAAAAACAAGTTTTGAAATATTCTGTGGGTTAAAGAGAGTCGTCGAAGCAAACATTGATTATAGATAATTTTGAAGTCTACAAATTTTATTAAAAACTTTTTCAGCCTTTTCTCACAGCTCTAGATTTGAAACTGAAATTTCGGTACCTAATTTTTTCTTTTCATGGTTCACATTCTTGTGTAAAGTTTTGCATCGATGTCCAATAAATCTAAATATGTTTCGAATACATTTCAAAACTATTTTCATTCAAACTCCTATAAAATTTTGTTGCTCCTTAGGCTAATAATTATAATTTATAACCAAAACTCCCATAACAATCAACAAAAGTTGTTCGCGAAAACTTTATTTCACTATGTAAAATGTTCTTGTTTTTGTCCTATTAATGAAAGAAATGCTAGGCATGATTCATTTTTTTTGGCATATGCAAACAAAAAAAAAAAAAGCAAAGAAAATGTGTCTACTTTTTCGCCAGTCGCAACTTTATGATCAGACGTGACTAGCCAACTTGGCAGTGTAATAAGAACTTTAAATTACAAAACAAAAAAGAAATAGAAAAAGCCAAAAATGTGTATATACAGTCATAGATATTTTGTAGAAGATGAAATCCCTGGGATTCCCAGCTCTATAAATTTCAGTTGTATTGAAAAGCCATACAAAATATTGCCCCAAATAGTTGCGGGGGAGAGTAAAGTTATTTCTGTTTTGTTTTTAGAGGATGAAAATGTACTTGGGCATTAAAGCCACGTAAATGCGTGAATAATGCGAGAAGATTTAACTTTTGCCATATTTTCCTTTCTATTCTGTTTGGGGGTTGTGTGGGGAGGGGTGTGGATAAACTTTTGTGTGTGTCCGACAGGTTAATAAAATTGCAAATTGAATGCTCAATAGAAGAAGAAGCGACAGAAAAGTAACTAAGATACACAAACAGGGAGTAAGAGTTTGATTATAAAGATAATAATGTGCGTCAGTTTTACCTCTTGTTTTTTTTTCTTCTTTTACTTCTTGTTCTTTTAACCGTTCTTCGACATTGGCCAATGGCGACAATTTGTTGGCGTTAAATTAAAAGGTTCACTGAGGGAGGAAGGGGTGGTAGAAAAAGGGAATTGCAGAACACCGGCAGCTGCTTTCGACCCGCATTTTATTTTATGCCGTTTTGATTTTTCCTTTTGTTTTTTTCGTTCAGTTTTTTTTTTTTTTTTTGCCCGTAAGACTCCATTAAACAATTCAATTAAGCCGAGTGGAAAATGGCTGGGGTTGGGTGAACGATGTCTTTAAAATGTCAAGTCCCTGACAGGATGGGCTTAGCGGGGCGGGGCGGATGGGATTGGTACCTTGTACTACCATCACTTGCTGAATTAAAACATTTTATGCAAATTTAATTTTTTTTTCTGTTTCACAGAGATTTTCTTTTAATTTTATTTGTTGCCGTTTGCTTTTTCTCTGCCACATTTACTTTGGCTCTTTGGTGTTTGTTCAGTGCTTAAGGTATTTACTTTAATTTATAAAAAATAAAAAAATAAAAACAAATGCCAAACAAAAAAATGTGCAATTAAAAAAGCAGGCTTAAAACTTAACAACGGCGCCTAAAAGCCGGCAACTGTAAAGGAAAAGTGAAATAAAATGCTACAGAAAAAAAAGAAATTAAAAAAAGGAGCCAGAAGACAGGGTATAAACGGAAATTACAATATTTCCGGTTTGTTGAAGCATTTTTTTTTTTCACCCAAAATATGGGTGAATGCGGAATGAGGATGAGGTGAAGTTGGAGGGGCAATGCTTACTTAGGCAATGTAATGCTAATTGAAGCCGAGTCGGAGGCAAATTAGTGGAAACTGAAGAAGCTGAAACTGAACAATTATAATTTATTTAGTGCAAGAAAAGGCAACGGCAAAAACAAAAATAAAATGAGATGAATGAAAACGCAAAATATTAAAAAAAATGAATAAAAATTCAATCCAAAAATATGTATCCAAATGTGCGATTAACAAAAACATTTTACAATTTGAGCGATATTTGGAATAAATTGATTAGCCTTGAATTCCTTTTTTGTTTATTAGTGCAGACTGCTAGCCATATTAGAGGATTACTGGCATTAAGTGATATTTTTATGAAATTCCTAATAGTATTTAAAAGCAAACATGGTCAAAAAGAAGTTCATGGACCTAGATATTAAATGTGACTATAAAAAACAAATTTAAACAATTTAGATTTAACTGACCTCCAAACTTTCTCTACACATTCAGCAGATATGAAAAAATACATTAGTGTTTGAGTTTAAAAAAGAAGGTATTAAATTGCAAGTTAGCTTAGAACTAGCTTTGAAACATCTTTAGGTCAATGTGCTTTAGTTGTTTTACTTTTATCCTCTCTTTATGACTCTCTAATCGCATCGCCATATTTTTATCCATCATAAATTTGTGCAATATGGTATTGCAATCGATGCATATAAAATACTTGGCAATTGCTGGCCCATAAAGGAATAATAAAAAAAATTGCATTGAGGCTTGACTGGGACAACGTTGCGTATACGCAACATTCAAGAAACAAGTCAACGGCAAGAGCAATTTGACACCCAGCTGGTTCGAGCCTGATGATGAGATAGGTTATACTATGGCTTGTCTATGGCCAGAAACAACTTTTCTTAACAAAGTTATGACAAGGATTTATGAAGTATGCATTAAAAATGAGCAGCTATTTGGTCGCAAGAATTTCTTGTGGTTTTCTGTTCTCTTATATATACATATATATATATATATATTTTTTTTTTTTTTTTTCATTTTTTAAAGTCTTTTAAAGCCGAAAAATCATATTTACTGCTTTAGTCTCCTTGAAGACGTTTGCTTTTCTCACGATGTTGAAATAAAAACAAAAGGAACAAAAACAAAAAAAAAAAAAAACGAAACAGGAAAAATAAAGAAAATAACAAAACATTGGCATGTGTGTTGTCGCTGCTGTTTGCTTGTTGTCTCGTTTGTTTGCTCACAATTCCTCAGACGGAGACGAAGACGCCGCCGCCGCCCCCGCTACCATTGTCCCCCTTGCCGGGGCCACCCACTTTGCCTCAAGGGGCCTGGCAACAGGCGCTCTTTTGGGTCTCTTTCAATGTGTTACGTGCGCCACCTTGAAGTGTGTGTGCATATGTGCATATACACACATATGTATGTATGTATGTGTATGTAAAATTCGCATATAAATCAGCTCCACATTTTGTGTGTCTTTCCTTTTTTTTTTTTGTTGTTTTTGGTTTCTTCATATGTAAACATATATCGTTATTTATCCCATTTAGCCCATTCAATGTGACAAAGTCGCCAGACAACCGCAAAATACAGATTTAGTTGAACAATGTGTTTTCGTGTTGAGATTTAAACAGGATGCAAGTTGATAGGAAAATGTAATGGAGATGTGTTCATCATTCGATTGAACCGCAATAAATTCGTTCTTTAAGATGAATTTGTATATTTTTTAAGGCATTTGAATATATAGATTTGAAAATTCTTATTCCATAAATCCTACAGATTATAGTATAGAATATGTAGTGAATAGAATGAAGAATATATGTATTAGTGTGTGAGTTCTTTTTTAATTAGTCAAGAAGCTTCATCCTTTAAAATTTAATTTGAAAAACACTTATTGCAGTAAACTGAGGTAATACTTCTTCTCGACTTCTTAAGGAGTAGTTTAGTTTTTGAATTTAATTCCTAGACATAAAACGCAAATCAATGTTTAGTCTTTACTTACAGTTCTGAAGCTTTTCTTGATTCAATAGCCATTTTATTTTGCGCCCAATTTTTGAAAAGGTTTCAAAAAATCGTGCTGACAAAATTAAGTCAAATAAATAAGGTGAATAAAATAAGGTAGCTAACAAGTTTGTTAGACAAATTTTATTGTATTATATACTATTTTGTTGTATATAAGCAATTTTGCTTAAATCTTTTTTTAATAAAAAGTTTCTGTTTTTGCCATGGTTTTTTTTTTAACTTTTTCTAACTAAAATTAATACATATTTATTAAGTATAAAATTTAATATTTGATTCATAAAACATGCATATTTTTAATAAGTATATCATTTTAATGAGGTTTATATCTTTTTAAGGCAGTGCATCTAACCTTCTTTTAAAAATATTTTTAAAGAATTTTTTCAGTTATTTTTGGGACAACTACGAATGAATCACTACAATTGTGAATCGGTTCATAAGGTTCGGTCTTTGAATATGAAATGTTTTTATTTTGGCTTTTATTGGTGTTCGATAAAACATTTCTATAAAAGCTTTTCATTATATTATAGATTTTAAAGATATAGCAAAACTAAAAAAAAACACTTTGGAGTAGAAATTCACAGGATATTCCCAAGTATCCTAGCATATCTCGTTTTTTTCAAGGGTTTGTCGAATCATAAAAATCTCCAATCCAACTTTGATTACTTTTTGAATTGCTCAGAGGAAAAATCACCCCATAGAATAATGCATTACTTATTTAATTAATTGTTTTCTTAGTTTTTCCTAGTTTTAATTAGGATATTCTAAAAAATCCCCCCTCGGACTAAACTGCAACTATTTTGTAAATTCTGTCACACGGTGAAGTTTATTATTTTTTTTTTCTAATTTTTAACCATTGGTTATTTAAAAAAAATGTTATTCATAGATTCTTATGAATTATGAACAGAATTGGACACCATAAGCAGACATTCTCAGTTATCTGTCTATTAGTCTAAGCAAAGGTAGCCGTGGTCTAGCACATTATAAAATTCAAAACAATTTATAGGAAGAGGCACAAGCTAAAAGATAACTTTTTGTTAGTCCCAGGACATTGTCTAGGGCTTTTTGTGCTGAATGCTCTTACTTAACCTTTGAGAACTTTTGTTTTATATTTTTATCAACAGCTTACACTACATGAATATAAATCCTATGCTCATTCTCTTCAGGGTCATGTGTGTATATATACATATAGTGCAGGCATTTACTTATATCTTTTTATATACATGATGAGCTCGATTTTCCTTTTCATTTTCATTTTCGTAATAGCGCCACGACGACTCTGACAATTTTTCATCGTCATTCTGCGGTGGCAATACAAGAAAAGGTAAGAAAAAAGAAGCAAAGAAAAAAACTGACAAGAAAATGGGAGGAAAAGCAGGGATAGGACCTTTTGGCCTCAGAGCTCGCTGGCTGCCTGGCAAAACTATCAACGAGTGCAATGATTTCACACACAACAATCGTGGGACCAGGAACTGTGGCAGGAAACAGGAAAAGCCACCTACTACCCCAACCAACAGATTTTCCATCTATTTCTATATGAATTTTCTTTTACGTTTCTATACCCCTCGACCCAATGTTGTTTCTTTTTTCGTTTTGTATTTTCAGCTACGTGACGTCTTTCTCTTGAGACGTCACAAGATTTATTGTATGCAAGTTATGTGTTTGCACTTTCATGTGTGTGTGTGTGTGTGTAGGTTGTGTGTAAATATGCAAATCGGTTTTTGCATCAGCTGAAATGTGCTTAAGAATTTGCAAAATTGTAGTTCATTTTTAGCTGCTGTCGATTTCCACTTCATCTTCTCACCTTGACAATTGTCCTGAGCTCTGGAGGATTTTCCTTGTATTCTTACTTTACATACTCCTATGCACATATTTTTTTCCTGCACTCTTTTTTGTCTCCCTCCTATCACTTTATCTCTTTGGCTCGTAATCGCAATGAAATGCACTTGTTCTTCATTTCTTTTTTGTTCTTCTATCTTGTTATTCTTGTTAACAGCTTTCTGAGTGCCCTTTCCTTTTGGCTTTTGTTTATGGTCGAAATTTCGAAATCATCTCCAAGGTCTATAAAATTGCCGTTAAAATGGCTGTGTAACAATTTCTATGCAAGTTTACACCTAGTACTCTTTTTATATTTACGGAGTATCTGCACTATCTCAATTGATTGGTAATAGGTAACAATTCATGAATAGTGCGAAATCTGAGTTTAGCAATAAACATTCCCTTAATCAACTGACTGATTTATTGATAGTAAATATTAGTAAATCTCCCAATACAATTTAATGTGGTTTGAAAAAAAAAACAAGTTTTTCTCAAAAAAAGTGTGGCTGCCTATTTTTACTCCGAAAACCTTCAAAAATGTAGATTTAAATTTAGATCTATGGGAAGACATAGAAATTCTTAATTTTAAAGTATAAAATAAAATAGTAAGAGTGTATTTTTATACCCTTGCAGAGGGTATTATAAAATTGGTCAGATGTTTGTAACGCACAGAAGGAGACGTTTCCGACCCCATAAAGTATATATATTCTTGATCAGCATGAGAAGCTAAGTCGATATAGCCATGTCCGTCTGTCCGTCTGACCGTCTGTCCGTCTGTCCGTCGGTGCGTACGCGTTTTACTCAGCCATCTTAAGAGCTATCGGGATGAAATTTTTTTTGGGAGCTTTTTTTTACCCGGGTGAGATAAAGTATGAAAATCTTTGGGATCGGACCACTATATCATATAGCTCTAGAAGAAACATTTTTGCAAAAATTGGAGTATCCCCATGAAATTTACCAATATGATAGTAATAGATATAAAATCTCAGATCCCAAAATTTAAATCTGATCCGATAAATAGAACACAAGTTACAGTCAATATAAATCGGTTCAAACGCTGCCGGCAGCGCTGCTTGCTGCCAACTACTGCCATCATCAAATCAACAGAGCACACGCATACACACACAGACGCAACGCTACATGAACTGTATGTGTATGCGTGCCGTGCTTTGCTTAGAAAATGATGGAAGAAGAAAAACTTGTGGTAAAAAGAGAAATAATATTTTGTTTGTGTATTGATGAATTGAGTTGCAGGGAAAGAAATTTCAAAAAGGAAAAATATTATTGCCAAGTATACTGCAAGGGTATATAAACTTCGGCATAGCCGAAGTTAGCTTCTTTGATATTTTTTATTTTCGTTTCGCCTCATTTTTATCCTTTTTGGCCATTATTCTTTCTTGCGGTTTGTTTGACTGTGCCCAGGTAGCTCTTTAGAATTTATAATTCCCTCACCTTTTTTGTCTGTTTACCTTTTTACAGCCTTTTCTTGGTGCCCATTACGAATTAAACGTTTTTTTATATTTTCTCATGCTTAATTGAAAATTAAAAAGGTTTTTTAGCATATAAAAAATTAAAATTAATTTCGTGCCATTTCGACCAAAATCAATTAGTATATAGAGCTTAACCACTGGCTTATTGTTAGACGCTTTTGAATCTTAAAGCCTAAAGTGTTGTAACACTAACCATAGAATACATAGATGCGTCAAACTCAAGATTTTTTGATTACAAACGCTAGCCTGAGCCTGGAACCCCAGAGAACTTCGGCAAAAGCCGAACAGCCTAGAACCCCAGAGAGCGGCCGCAGCGAGAGCGAAAAACGTTTGCTCGCAGCACTGTCGCTACGCATCGAAAATAATTCAGTCTGCCACAGATCGCAGAACGATGAACGCATGTCTGTGTCGCTGTGTTCTCGTTTTGCATATGTATGTGTACACTCGTCGGTACATGCTCAGGCTTCGTAGTGTGTGTGTGAGACGTGAAGTTGTACAACATCGCATTTCAATCGCTCGCTCGCAGACTTTTTGAGTTTTCGACGAGCTAGCGACAATGCGAGAATGAGATGCGTGCTTAACTACAGAACTCGACGGCACTTCGCAAAGTCTCGACGTGGCTCTGTTGTTAGTGCGCTCGCTTAGCGATCGGGCGGCCGGGGTTCGACTCCCATCTTGGTCGAAGTTTTTCATAATGCTTTATATATTTTTTTGATACATTTTTATTTACTTTTTATACCCTTGCAGAGGTAAAGTTATTTCCTTTTTATACCCTTGCAGAGGTAAAGTAAATAAAAATGTATCAAAAAAATATATAAAGCATTATGAAAAACTTCGACCAAGATGGGAGTCGAACCCCGGCCGCCCGATCGCTAAGCGAGCGCACTAACAACAGAGCCACGTCGAGACTTTGCGAAGTGCCGTCGAGTTCTGTAGTTAAGCACGCATCTCATTCTCGCATTGTCGCTAGCTCGTCGAAAACTCAAAAAGTCTGCGAGCGAGCGATTGAAATGCGATGTTGTACAACTTCACGTCTCACACACACACTACGAAGCCTGAGCATGTACCGACGAGTGTACACATACATATGCAAAACGAGAACACAGCGACACAGACATGCGTTCATCGTTCTGCGATCTGTGGCAGACTGAATTATTTTCGATGCGTAGCGACAGTGCTGCGAGCAAACGTTTTTCGCTCTCGCTGCGGCCGCTCTCTGGGGTTCTAGGCTGTTCGGCTTTTGCCGAAGTTCTCTGGGGTTCCAGGCTCAGGCTAGCGTTTGTAATCAAAAAATCTTGAGTTTGACGCATCTATGTATTCTATGGTTAGTGGTTGTAATGTCTAGGATTACTTATGCAGTTATTTAATGCCTAGCACTTAGGCCGCAGGATTCTTTTATGCGGTTTGTGGTGCAAAAAAAAAAAAAAAAAAAAAAACGGAAAAAGGAAACAGTACAACAATTTTTCCAAACTTTGTTAGTAGCAGCGAGAAAATGGTGTAAAGTGGCCAGGAAAATGGAATGAAAATTGCAACTTCCGTAAGAGGGTGTGGTTTTTGAAGGGAGGGAGGAGCTGGAATTGTTGGACAAAGCAAACACATGCAGAAAACCGCAACAGCCGCCACTTCCGCGAATGCGAGGATTCCCTAAAAAAAAAAAAAAAAAAAAAAAAAAAACAAGCGAAGGGAAATGTGGGAAAAAATTAAAACACAGCAACGCCAGCAAAAATGTTAAAACAGCTGCTAAACACAAAGAACCAACAAGGACAATAGCGGGTTAGCAGGAAGAGGCGGGGCAACTGACCTCGCTCTAACGCCTAAATGCAGCTTAGCATTTTAAAGAGCTTCACAAATTTACCCTTGAGCGAGATTTTTGAGCGACCAAAAGCTTGGTTAATGTTTACTCCTCTTTTTTTTTTTTTCTTTTTGTGTTTTTCTCATGTTGCCTGGCGTTTATTTTGGCTAGCAAAACGGTTGTCATGTGGACAGTGGCTTTAGGGGGAATACTCCGCTCCGATTCCCAGACCGACTGAGAGAGACAACTGGCAGGCCAAATGGGAGTTAATGTCATGCTTGTGTTAATTTTCCTTCTAACTACTAAACTGCAAGTACGTAGCAACGGCCCAGTAACTAGCGACAAACGACAAGTTCATTTTCGGTTTGGTTTGTCATGACATTTCCAGTACTTGGATATTCTGTACCTAAGGGTTTGGTAATCGTCACAGGACTTTATGCTCACAAAATATGTCAAAGATGGAAAATAGTTCGATTGTTAATAGTAATTCATAGAGAGTGTTTGTGAATTTAAATCTCTTTGAAATTATGTAGTGTTAAACTTGTTAAATTGAGTTACTGATAACTTATCTTAACTTTAACTGATTTAGCTAAAAAGGTATTAGTAGAAATTATATGGCACTAGTTGGAGCAGATTCTCACTTTACTCATGTAGTTAAAATACTCTTTAAATACAATGAACTAAGTAGTTAAATACTTTTTCTAGAAGAAGAAAGCCATTTTTTTGTTGAATTGCCATAAAAGCTTTTCCGCCAAAAAAGTATATAGGGTAATCTTTTGAATCAAGTTTTGAAAATCTCAATTTTTCAATCACATTTATTTTTTTGATTCAAGTGTTCCTTATTTAAGATCTATCCGGAGGATAATTATTAAATTTGTTCCAGCATTAACATATGGGAAAAAATAATAATTTATAATGAATTACTTATTAAATTTAAAGGCAAACTACAAAGAAATATCTTAAATACTTTTACCATTTTACTTGATATCAATTTATTAACTCTTCTTACAAAATGTGGAAATATTGCGAGAATTTTATTGGCCAACATATGAGCCCTTTTAACTTAATTTCAATTTGGGTTTTGATGGATTTACTTTAAAAAACAACTTTTCTAATGCTAGTTTCTTAACTTTGTAATATTAACTTGCTAAATAATGTGCAAATTTATCAGTGTTTAAAGATAAGTTTAGCTTATAAATTTTTTTGTCTCTTGACACAGAAAAGTTATGGTAACATTTTCTAACAATTCTCCCCTCAATTGCAGACGAAGAAAAACTGCAACAAACTGTGAACTCTTGACCCCCAGAGCTAGAGAAGAAGACAGATGAGTAGTAGTAGGGTAAGGATAGGACAGGATAGAAAAAGCTTAAGTCACTGTCACAGCTTGCAACATTTGCCAATCCCTCAAGTCCTTACTTGCCATTCCCCCTTCAATAGTCAATGTTGTTGCTAAATTGTTAAATAAATCAAAATCCAAATCAGAGGACGACTGACTGACACGCCAAGTGCCAATTTCAACTGCAATTGCATTCAAGGGGCAAATGGGATGAGACATGTCCTAGACAGAAAAAAGGAACTGTTATTGATGTGCTTTTAATTGAGGTTATGTATGTATGTCAGTCGTCTCTATGCGAATTCCTGTCATTTTCCTTTCCATGTCTCGTCGCTTGTCAAATCATTTTATTAGTTTTCTGCAAAATTCTTCTGTATTTTTTCTGCCAAAGGTTACATTGACTTTGCCAGCTAGTTTGAATTCTAGGTGAATAACAATCTAAAATGGTTTGTTGAAGTTAATTTTCAATTCTATGAAAATATTGTAGGACTTTTCTTAGAAAACAAAATAAAACTTTCCACTGAAGTCTAATAAATATTATTAATTTTTAAGGGTATTTCAAATACGGTATATTCAAATTTATGATGGTTTAAAGCAAAATTTTTTAACACTTACCGGCAGACGTAAGCTGGGCCATGCAGATGATCAACACGGAAATGGTCTTACTGATGGACCAAAAAATGCCTCGTCCTTCCTCAATGCCTGGCAGACGTCGCTCTCGCCGTCTTCCTCGTCCTCGCTGCTGGTTATTATTGCATTTTTTGTTGGACATTTGCAGATTTGTGTGCTGGGATTCCATGGCGATGGGCAAGAGAAGTCTCAATTGCGAATTGTCCAAGTGTTTATCTGTCGTTGTAGTTTGCATTTTGCTAAAATTGAGAAATTGGAAGAGAATACAAATTTTATTGTGAGTGTTTCAGTTTTAGGCTTTTCTTTAACATATCGAGAGGATATAACCCCACAATCTCTTTTTTTATCGCCTTGCTGTCTCTTTCAATTTCATTAATTTTTGATGGTTTATTTTTAATTTATGCAAAGGCTTTTACTGCAGCAGCGGAAAAAGTTTTTTGCATTAAAAAAAATATTTTTAAGTGGCTGCAAAAAAGTTATTCTTCAGCTGAGCAAGCTGACAAAACTTCAGTCTCATCAATTGGTATTGAGGTCAAGGGTTCAGATGAAATCTATTGGCAAAGTATTAATTGAAAAAAAAAATTTTTTAAATGTTTGTCATGAAAGCGAACCACAAGAGTATATATAAGATATCAGCTAATGAATTTAAAGGCTATAAAACCAAATTGAATGTTTAACTTTAATTTGAACTAAAGCAATCAAGTTTAAGTCTCTGCAAACGTAAAGCTTAATAAAAGATTGTCTTAAAAATATCTTTGAAATTTATATCATTATGCAAAAATGTAATTGAGATCAATTCAAGGAAAACTATATTCAAATATGCCACTTTAATACAAAAACTCTGTTCATTTAATAATAAAATGCAGTTTCATTTGCATTTTATAATCATTACATTAGTTTTAAGAGATATCTATGAAGTGTCAAGAACTAATATAATTTAAAATAATGAAAGAAAACTTGAAATGTAGTTAATATTATAGTAAATATAAATATATAATATATTTTCTTTTTCTACAAAACGTAGATATTTTTGATATATACAAATCCACATTTATAAATAAACTTTCCTTGACAATTTACATTTCCACTTAAATACTTATATAAAATTTTGATACATCTGTATCTATAAATAATTATTTATATTATAATATATACCTAATAAGAACTAGCAAGGCTTTAAATAAGTTTTTGGTATGGATGAAGAATAATACCCTTAACCATATCAGGGCTAAATTTATTGATAAATTACTATCGAGATTAAGGCTGCTAATACTAAGAAGTTTTGGTGTCGTGGTAAAAGTTTTTGGTTAATTTTCTCTCAATAAATAAATACTAATAAAAAATACCAATCTAAAAAAGTGCATGTAAAATTATTAAGAAAAATTATTGTGCAAAAATATCCAAAGGACTTGAGTTCTTTATTTTTGTATGTTAAAATAATGACAAAAACATATAATTGCCACCTATCAAAGATCTTATTGATTTAGTTTTGGATATTTTATTTTGTAGCAGTAAGGTTTTCTTTGCCATTTAAAAATTCACCATTAAATCTTCCCAATATTCTCAACATTCGTCGGATGGTAACTCTCTCTTGTTAGCTTCAGTATTTTTTTGTGTTCTGAACAGGTAACGAAACCAACTAATCTTCCAAAAATTATCAAATAAGTTTTGTTGAAAATCTTCTCAATATAGATCTTTGACTTATCTTGGACTTAACTATGGAATAATTTAATTAATTGCTATATATGTATGCATATTTCTTCTTAACACTTAGCCAAAGTTTAAATACATAAAAACTAATTTAAATAAATTTAAGCCACAAGAAATTAAGTTTAGCACCCAAATATTTTGCATAAATTTTGAATTTTTTGTCTTGTCGATAGACAAGTTAGTTTTTTTTTCTTTTTTGCAAATTTTATAAATGTTTGCATAAATGTTGTTTGGCTAGTCATAAAGATTTTAAGCAATTTAATTTATAATTGATTTATTCGATAACGGAGAACATTTTAAAGATACAGATGAAGAGATATCCATTTGCATAAATTTTTCTTGGTTTTGTCAACGAAACAAAAAGAAAAACAAAAAAAACTAAATGTCTGGACACCTTTTTCGAGCCAACTGACAGTTATGGGCAAAAAGTTGACATTATATAGATTAATGAAGGGACAGATTCATCTGTCCGAATGTATAAAAAAAAAAAGTAGACAAAAAAAGAAGAATAGTAAATTTAAGGTATGAAAATATATTCAATCCGTGAGAACAATACAAAATGTTGTGCAATTTGAAACAAATTAAATATTAATTAGTATGGCGTGTATATTAAAGTTAATTAATGTTGCTTTTTTACGCCCGAGGTGTTAATAATAAATGAACGTAGGTTGTTTTTTTTTTTTTTGGTTTACAATAGCTACTAGCTATGAATGTGTTTAGTATAGCATGTGGGATAATTACTTAGATTACAAATCAAATGCAATAAATAAATATTTAATCAATGTTCTATTAGCTTAGAAGGGTAGGGGGTGAAACATTGAATCGTTTGTGACATTTATTTAGCTTGTAAAGGCTACCGCAACATTCGTAACATCAACTTTGTGACTTTGTGTGACCTATAATTAAGTCTATTAAATCTCAAGATGATTGACCTATGATTCAGAATGTTTATGATTTGAAAAACATTTCGAAGCAATCGCCTTTCTAACAAGTTAATCAATATCTAGCGCATCGTAAGACTATTTTTTAGCACTTTTAAACAACAAAAAATGTCTTGATTACTAGGAGGAATAATTTAAAAATAATATTCTCAAACCTGTATTAAAGTAAGTATTAAAAAGGGGAAGTCCGAATGGAGTGACAAAATAATTAAATGATCCTGTAGAAATAATCAATATTCTCCATATTACAGTTTCGAGTTTTTTTGAAACGACAAAGCTACGATTTTCCCATCAAGCCCCATAGGTTTTCCTGAGAATTTGTGTATGTGAATTTCTCATAAATCAATTGATTTTCATTTCGACAACAACTCAAATTTCCCTGGATACAAAATTTTGACACAAAAAATGAAAATATTTTTTCCACAATCCAAGATTTTTTTAAATTAACGTACCCAGAAAAAACACAAAATGTCCTTTGGCAAGTATTTCAAACTGATGCGATAGAGAAAATAGAATAATCTATAACATATTCACATTTTTTTTTTTTCTTGTAGGACCCGGACCTGGGGCCTATTCCTTACCTAGCCTGATGGGCAGCGGTGGTCATCGTTATTCCTTTGGTTTAAAGACAAACTCAAGGCCATTAAAACCTGGACCAGGACCAGCTGCCTATAAACTTGAGAAAGTTACTAGATTTGGTAAATCTGAAGGTGGACAATTCTCGATGATGAGTCGTGAGGAATTGAATAAGCCATATTCAGTACATCATCGTTATTAAATTTTAAGATAAGCGAATGGTAGGGGATATTAAAGTGTTTCTAATGGGTGACTAAGTAAACTGCCAGATGTAAATCGTCAATAACATCAAACTGCAGTATTTATAGAGTAATAAAGTTCGATTTATAGAAATGTCAAGTTTTATTTGCCTACAATCGTAAAATTGTGTTTTTGTTTTGTAAAATGTATTTCTAATCTTGAGGCTATAAAAATTATATAAACTATAACTAGTGCCCCGGATTAACTTTGATTTTTTTTGATTTATTGATTGGGCTATTTCTAGATCTGTAAAATTTACCACTTTATATATTTTAAATCCCTTGGAATAAGCAAAAATTGTATATGTTACAATTAATTATACAAATAAATTCAAACTTTTATTCAATTCAAATTCAAAAAAGCGAATAGGTAAAAGAAGTATTTAGATATTCATTTTAATTAAAATATAGAGTATCTAAATGTGTGAGAAGTTAAAATTTTTTATAACCATGTCATTATCTAGATATGAATTTGAATTAAAGTATAGAGTATTGAATTAAGGGTTAAATTTATTTTGAAAATTCGTGTAACACAGAAATCAATGTCAAGTTCTCATTACGATTCTTTTACAAAATTTATAGGCTGTAAAAAAAAATTAGCATGACGTGAAAGTAAAAAATTGACAATTAAAAAAATCTACAAACCATTTACATTTTTTATGTGAGACAAACTCAAATTATTTATCACTTTTGCTTAGTATGGCGTATGATGATTAAATTAAGCAGAGCAAACTAGTAGTTTAAGTTAAAAAAAAAACAATTTTTTATTTTGAAGTGTTAATTGATAGTTTTTAAAATTTTACAAAAAATTTCATGTCAATATTTTCAAATCAAAAATTGAATAGATGGGTTTCTTAACAACTATTGCATTCAAACTGGTTCGAGGCTAAACTAAAAAAATACATTTTTCTAAAGCAATGGATTTTTATTTATAAGTTTATTACCAATTAAATAAGTTTTGAAACTAAAATATAAATTTTATATATTGCAAATTACAATTTTTTATAACTAACACATTGATTATAAAAATGTGCTAGCGATTTCCTTATCTATTTACTAGTTCCTTATATTTTGAAATTATCAATAAAATTAAAGTGCAATATTTTAATTGATATTATAATTTAGCTACCCATTGAATAGTTTTCTCTTCTTTGTATTGGCATATTATCTATGTGTATGTTAATGATGATTAGTGGTAATCGTTACATCTCCATTACCATTAAATACCGCATTCAATGCACACACACACACACACATACATATGTACATATCTTTGCATCTGCTATTAATTTGATGACACATCCGTTAGATACAGAATGCAAATAATGCAAATTGAATCTTTGGAGCCAGCAACCGATACATAATTGATATGCAATGCATTGACACACAACTTGTTGAGCCAGTGTGACAAAGCCGCATTTAACCCAATGACACTTGTCGTGGGTTTTGAAGGAGTTTTTAAAGTGCACTTCAAGTGGTTCTATTCCTGTTCAATGCCGTGTGGTGTGGTTTCGTTTTGACTGTGTGGCTTTGTGAGCAACTGCATAATCAAGTCCAAGTTGCTGTCGGGCATTAAGTTGGCCCCGGAATGAAGAATCTCCTAAGTAACTTACTTTGATGGGCAGCGAAAGCCTGTTATTTTCCTTCTTGTAATAATCACACAGTAAACAGGCAGTCCATTCGTGAGAAGCCAGCAGAAAGCGTAGAAAGGCAAGGGTTTTGGACTAACAATGCTGTTGCCCTTGTTGCTGTTGTTGTTGCTGCTGTTGACTGGGCTGAACCGCAGTTGTAATTGCAACGTCAACGTAAATGCATAGCATGAGAGTACCATCAGCAGCAGCAGCAGCAGCAACTAAGGAATTTCACGGATGTGCGATGTGCGTGCATTTTGCAGATGCTCCTCTTGCTGCCGCACTGACCAATGTGCTGGACATCACGTACTCACACACACACACAGACACACACACATACAGAGAGAGAAGAGAAGAAGACCCGCATTTGATTGCATTTTCGCTGGCAACTGGGAACTGGTCACTGGGTATACACACCCCTCACCCCTTTTAACTTGCACTTCTTCCTTCCTCTTCTTCCTGCTTCTTTTTACTCCAAAAGATTTATCTGTGCGCGTTTATTTTAATGTTACGTTCTGGCATCTTTCTTCGTTTTTTTTTTGCCTTTGGTCTCCTTTAGTTTTCTCATTATACACTGAGCACAAGGATGTCTCTGCCTCCATGTTCCTCATATGTCTGGCACGGACTTGCCTTAAATTAAATATCACTTTGGAAATATCCCTATTAATCCAGGGAATAAAACTTAATAGAACCATGCATATATGTAATACCAAAGTGAAAGCATTTTTAAACTAACTTAACTTTGAGCTAAAACTAAATATTATAATTAGGTTATGAACATATAAGATTTTTAAATCATGGGCAGCACAAAAGATGAAAAGGCTATAATTCAGTTTTCATTAAGTGCAAAAAGGTCGAAATCTAACCAAAAAATTTGATAAATCTTGAGAATTCATTTTGATAAATTTCTGTCAAATTATAATCTTTCTATTATAAGATTAAATTTTCGGTAATTTTAGTAATTTTAGATGAAGGCATTTTGTCACTATGAGGATTTCTCAAAATCCCTTCCCTTTTTATGTCAATCCCTTCAAAATCCCTTCGAAGACTTGGGTATAAGGGTATAAAGAAGTTAAAATAATCTAAAATCTATTCAACATTTAATACATTTTGGCGGGTGTCCAGAACCACCAAAGTTCCCCCTGGATAATATTTTTCTAGGATTGAAAAAAAGTTCTATAATATACTATAAACTATATAATATATCAACATCGTTTAACAAATAAAAGTAAACAATTTTCCCAATTTACAAACAGGAATTATTATCCTTAGAATGTTTTTGTTTATTTTGTTTAATTTGTTTTAGTAAGTTCTTTAGTTAAAACGCAGTAATGTATTTAAAGATGTCTAAAAAAGAAAGTTCTCAAATCCTAGATTTCCTGCCTGTCCCATTGATAACCCAATTCTAAGGCAGGGAATTCTTAATGCCTTTTCCCAATTCAGTAATGCCTTTTTAAATTGATTAAATGAAGAAAAATTGAGTCTGAAAAATAAAATTGATTTCCAAAATTTTGAAATTGTGCCAAAGTTATTTGCAGATATATTTCGTTGCATTATATTTCAAGCGGTTTCTTAACTTAGGAATTTTTAACATACATTTTGAAAATGTTAAATTTGATTATTTTTAAGATATTAAATTAAAAAAATTAATAAACCTTATCTATATATAAAATTATATTGTCAAATTGGCAAAAAATATCGTAATGTAGTTATTGATGCAGGGTCTTTAATCTTCGATCAAAAAAAAATATATATATATGTGTATATAACAGAAAATTGCTTTCTTTGCCATTTGGTTGAGTTTGCTTAAGTGGGCTCTTTCCATGCATTGGCCAATGGTCATTCGTTTGCCTTTGTTTTTATGAGGCTGCTACTGCTGGTTGCATCTTCATCTCCTTGTCAGCATCATAATCATCATCATCTGAGGCATTCCTCAACGTGGTACGTTGACCGCCAGGAATGTTGATTCATCTTCATCGTCTCACATTTTCCTTAGCTTCTTTCTTAACATCAGTTGGTCCTTTTTTATGTCAATCAGCCAGAGTTTTTTTTTTTTGCCAGGCTCAGCTCAACGTTTATGGGCCATCATCATCATCGTTGTTCGTTAGGTATGTCTGTCTCTCTGTCTTTCTGTCTGTCTGTCTGTCTGTAGTTGCATCCATCTATTTTTAGTAGTAGTGCCACATATTGCTTTCATGCTCATCCCTATGCACTTATTCTATTCTTACTCTTATTAGATGAAGCAGTTTTCATGGTCAGTTTTAGACTCAGTCTGAGTTCTAGTCCCAGTGCCAATTCCAGTCTTGTTCGTCTTATTATACCTATAATGGGGCAAATTACCTGTAAGTGGCCATCAAGGGGTTGCAACCATTTGGCATTTATAATGCATTCTTTGTTATTTTTAGCACGATCTTTTTGCTACTATAATTAATCAGAAGTTAGGCTATAATTTAAAAATGGTCAAACAATTTAAATTGTATTTCCAATCGTTTTTGGGTGTGGCTAAGGTATGAAAAAAATATATACATATATTTTTTACCTTTTGTTTTTTTTTTTGTTTAGGTTCTCTTTTTACATGACAAGAATCATGCCATTTCGAAGTTTCCATTTTCGGGTGTCAAAAATGAAAAATTTCGCATACGGAAATAACAATAATTGCTGCCATAACATTTTGCACTGACATCTCGATGACAGGCAAAACAACAAAGTTGCCGCTGTTTTTTCGGTTTTTTTTTTCGTTCTGGGACTCACTCGATTCATTGGCATTGAGGGAATTTTGTTTTTTGTCGTCATTTTTATACCCTGTGTATCCATGGGAGGAAGAGTATACCAAAGTCATCAAATGTGAGAGTCAACAGAGCCAACCAGATGAAGCGTGACTTGCATTTGAGTTACGCCCTTTCATCGCATATGTAATTAGTAAAAACTAAATAAATACATCTATCCCTTAGTATATGTTTCTTTTAAGTACTTATATTATTAAAACCTTGTTAAATTTCACATCAATATAATGGCACAAAAAACTTTACACACAACAAATTATTTATAGATACTCTGAAGTAAATTTAGCCAAAGTGTATTTAAATAATTAGATTAACTCATCAAATATAGAATATATTAGATCTTATGCCAATAATTTGTTGGTGTGAAAAAAAATCTAAGTAAACTACTCTAATCAGGAAGAAGGGATTGAATGAGATTGGATATCTTTTGCATTATCTTGGCCATGGAAACCTAACAAACTATATTTATCAAAAGAGGTTTAGGTTAATCTTTAACCTTCTTTTGCAGGGTATCCTAAAGTTGTTGAATACTTTGATATTCCCCTTATACTTTTACAACTTTCAGTGCACATTTTTGTGGCTTGGTCATCAACTCGTTTTGCGAAACAAAATAACAATAAAAGAGCATACAAAAAAAAAAAAAAAACCAAAACAGAAACAAAAAGTAGAGCAATGCAAAAGTATCTCTTTCTCCTGCGACTGTCCTCAATAAATGAAATTTCACTTCAAGTTCAAGTAAAAGTTTTATGCGGCTTTATATCAAAAGGGAAGACTTTAAGGTAAACCCAAAATCTGTAGAAATTAGATAAACATGTAAATGCGTATATGTATGTACATAAGTTAGGACCTTCAGAGTCTTTTGTATGTATGAATAAATTTGTGGAATGTGTAATATGCATATGAATTATAACTCACAAAGAAGGACACACAACTGGCAAATATAAATTGACATTTTATTTGCCTTTCACCTGATGACAGCAACGGCAGACACAACCGATGACGACAATGATGATGATGATGATGTTGAGACAGACAGACAGTCAGTTAACGAAAATAAGATGCGGAACCCAAAAAAGGAGCCACAACCTCAACGCATAATGAAGTAATTGAGTGAATTCATTTTGGCCACAACGCACGACTGAATGCCTACTGTGGCTTTAAGAGAGATACAAATGTATCTTAAAGGCACACAGCGACCCTTGGGGGCAAAATCAACATCATTATCATCATCATTATCGATGATACATTAAAAGTTTGACTGTTTTTTTTTTGTGTTGTGTTCCTTGTTGGCGAATGCATTTGTGTTGTTGTACGTGACAAGATTTCTGTGTTACATTGTTGACTTAATTTTTGTTTTGCGGTTTTTCTTTTTTTTTGACAGGAAGACAACTTGTTACTTGTTTTGTGTTTTCTTTTTTTTTTTGCATTTAGAGTTTATTGACTTTTTGACTCACATTTGAGCAAGGGGCAAGTAAAATTGTTGCAAATGTTTGAAAAAACTAGCACATAAAATGAAATTTTAAATATAATTTTAAAAAAATATTTTGTAATAATTTTAAAAATATTTTCTAATCAATGATTAATTTATTGGGAAAGTTTAAAAAATCAATCCAGCAAAAATTAAATAAAATAACCAAAGGTTCTTCAATTTTAAACACAAAAAAGGAAACACAATTCCCATCACTAAAAAAAGGAATTTTTTTTTTCCAATATTTGTTTCTTGTTTTTTCAGTTACTCTGTAAAAAAGAAATACTTAAACTTACATTTTGTTTACGTGCAAGTTTTTTAAATTATTTGCTGTATCAATTTATTTCAAATGAATTTGATTGACCGCCATTACTTTCCATTTTTTCCATATACTCATGATTTAAATACATTCAAAATTGCCTCTAAAAAATTTAAATTGCTTATCCAGGCCAAAAATTTGATGACCTATTTTGTTAAATATTCACATATGATATATTTAAATAATTGGCTTGAAAATTTGTGCAATCAATTTCATAAAGTCATTTATTTAATCAAAATTTTTCAATTTTTTGCATTCATTCTTTCCCTTGGCAAAAATAGGTCACAGACAAAAAATGTTATCCCAAAAATTTCTGGCCAATTTCAGGCAAAGTAAATTAAATAATCAAGCAAAAAATGCGCAAAAAAAAACGGAAAAAATAAATATAATTTATCAAATCATGTCACGTGTCTGGTTAGAGGGTCAATTATAGTTTCCATCAAGGGGATGTTAGCTAGACAGAGGAGATTGTGGGAGGGTGGGGTTTGGGACTGCCGTCGGAAGGGGAAGTCATTTTGATTTGAACAATACAAAATGTCACACTCTCCATACCCAATAGCAAACAATTAAAATCGAGGTAAAATTATATATACAAAAAAAAAAATAAATAAATAAATACCTGCTATATAACAATTACGTGTGAGGTTAATTTCAGTTTGATTTGCTGATATTTCCTATAACCCTGTAATGACCCTTCATGTACAGTAGTTTTGATTGGAATCCCATAAACCCCTCACCCCTCACACCTCACCACACATCCCACCGCCCAATTCAATCATATTGTTGGTATGCTCGAATGGAAAACAATTTTGCCAATGGCTGTCAAATTAACATGAAGTAAAATATATACAAGAAATGTTAGTAGCCTTAAAGCATTCGATTGATTGCCTAAATTGTTAATGGCAATTTGTTAAATGAACCTTTCAGTGAGACGAATATTAAGTAAAAGGGCTAAAGCAATGAAATCTACTTATACATATATATATATCTTATTCAAACTAAATTTATATTACCTACTAAAATAATTTTTCTTTAAAATGTTTGCCTTGACATAAACGTTTCGCACTTTCTGTATGTAAGGTGTGTGTGGGTGTGTGGGTGTGTGTATGTATTGCGAGAGAGAGGGGTAGGGAAGGGTTTTTGATTGGGTCGATTTTCGGTGTCTGGCGAACGCCTTCAAATTTTGCGCTGATTTGACACAAAACTTGACATGAACTACTACCACTCACTAGTGACTAGTCGTTGCTGTTGCCGTTGCCACTGCCTCAAAATGCAAATTGTGCATGAATATTTCTCTCTTCACCCCCTTTTATGTGTATCTCTCCCCCCTCTTTTTTTTGTTATACCTCTCAAGGGAAAGGTTTTTGTTTACGCTTGTTTTGCTGGCACAACAACTTGGCTGTTGTTTGTTGTTGCGGGGTAAGGGCAAGAGCCCTAAGGGTGGGGGGAAGTTAAAGTTTTTGGTTGCTCTCCCTCTTGTTATAAATTTCGTATCCATCATGGGGCACTTACAACAATTTTGTGGCACTTTGGCGGGCAACATGTGAATAGTAGCCTATGGCAACAAAATAGGCAAGAAAATCAACAACTTCTTTTTTTTTTATTTGGAAAATGTTCTTTATGGAAAACTTTACTGCAAGTAATGATGGTCGAAAAGAATGTTTGGGAAAAATAAAGTTCACTAAAAACTCACTTCAGTGGTAAAACTCTTTTGGGCATATATTTATGTTGATTTGTAAAATGACATAAATCAAAACGATTGGCAAGAAATGTACAAAACCAAAAAAGGTTCCATTGCATATTTTCAACAAGAATATAAAATAGTTTTGTGGCCATTTAACTTTCGAAGGTGGAAAGAAAAATCAATGCAGAATAAATTTTCTCTAAAGTATATTCATTAAAATTTAATTTCTTGATAACAATCTGATGCACTTGCAGATGAAATTAATTTAGCTCTAATAACAATTGATTTCCACTTAGTAGACAACCAAGAAACTTTTTGTTTTAAAAAGTATACGGAATTGAAATTGATATGCATAATTTTGACAGGAAAAACAAGTCCAAATACTTTTATACCTTTACGGACTATTTTAGGTTTGGATTAGTCAGAATTCTCTTACATATAAGTAATAACTACTAACAAATACTAATTTCTATAAATGAACTTAAAAAAACATTCGAACTTTCGACTTATTGCATAATTTTCTTTGATTTTAATATTAAACCCACTTGCATATTTAAAGTTTTTATTATTAAGACTAAATCTAATATTTGTTTACAGAATAGTGAATATCCAAATTATTTTTTATTAAAAAAAATTATTATATTAATAAAAAATAATTTGCATATTCACTTTTCTGTAAAAAAGTTTTTAAAATGCTGCTGTTTAAAAAGTCGAACTTAGGGCACAAATGGGTTAAAATGTTAAAGAAATATTTTGGTTTGGGAGCCTAAAAATTTCCCAAAACTTGCTTTTCTTTACTTATCCCTTTCGAAAACTTTAATTGGTTTTGAAGCAAAGCTAAATTGCATTGCCTTAGTTCTCAGATTGTAAACGTAAATTTTCGTTTTTTCTTCTTTGTAAAAGAAATCTCTCTTTGGCAGGCTTGAATTTTTTGGGTATTATCTCTACACAATTCTGTGATTACATTTTCTCTTTTCGAACATTCCCTGTTCTCTTTTTTTTTTTTGCCACTTCCTGATTACAAGTTCTTCTTTTGGGGCTTCTGGGCAGATAGCCACTCGTTTTTGCCCTTTGAAGCCAACTCTTTAAATCTCTATATTTCATTTCAAGTTCAGATGTATCACGCCTTAGCGCTAATTGAACATTTAGCTTAATGGCAAAACATAAATTGTTGTACAACAGCAAGAAAAAAAAATATAAAAATAAATACTCCAACAACAAAGCTCATAAAATCAAAATGAAACTAGCCTCAACTAGAGAACTAGAAAATAAAGGTAACGACTACGCGACACCCTGTAGTACATATAAATTCGAAAACGAATCGGTGTGAAATTTTAATTTTAAACCTTACTCAAAAAATTTAACTCCTCAGAAGGTGTTAACATGGTGGGGGTTGATTTCTAATTGTAATCAGAGTTAATGAGTTGACTTCTTGCCAGCTAATATGCTCTTCTTCCTTAAAGAGTATAGGATATACATGACGAAAAAATAACCGAAAACGTATTATTAACGTGTTTATGGCTGTGAGTGATTAATGCAGGTCATAAATACGAAAAACCCGAAACAAAATAAAGATGACTCAAAAAAAAATAAATGAAATCGGAAATCGAGGTTGTTCTCGAAACGTATCAATCGATCGATATATTCAATATCAGCCTCGCATACAATTGAAAATGGAAAAAGAAAAAAAATATATATGTATATACAATACAAAAATTGAGGCCGCAACGTGCGAAATTATTTTACACGTTTGTGCAATTTGTGGATGGCGCACAAAATTTTTCTAAAAACAAATTAATTAAAATTACACAAACGTGGTTGGTCTGAAGTTATGTGGGTATAGGTAAATTCGATATGTATGTATATATGTATGTTTCCCAATTGTTTTCTGGAATTTTAAATGACTGAACGACTAAATGGCGCCACAGAGAACCGACAGCAGCGGCGCAATTAGCCAAGGCAAAACAATTTGCCCACTTTTGGTCAGCTGCCGGCTAGCCAAAATATGTTAGACTAAGCTTTAGCAAATCGGATGATCTAAGCTGACAAATTTCGAAATCATTTGCCAAAAATAACACACAAACAATTAAATCTAAGCATTCTGAATGAAAGAAGAATTCATAAACATACTTGATGAAGTTTTCATTATGATTGAAATTCTTTAATAAGCAACAAAACACACAACAAAAAATCAAACAAAATATGAAAACAGGTTTCATTCGTTTTCATAACTAGTGTATATATACATATATATGTTATTTATCTATATATATGTGTTTATACTTGACGATTATGGTGAAATTTCTCAGCTGAACTTGGGTAAATCGTGTAAAAGGTTTTTCTGCAGAATTTTTGCAACAATTTTTTTTTTTATTTTAGTTGCCAACTAAAAGCTGTTTATCAGATGCGTCAGCAAAATGTGGAGAAAAAAGATTTTAACTAAAGTGTGGCCGGAAATGGGACAGTATCAGTAAAGTAAATGGAATTGCACACATTAAATTAAACTATAGTTCAAAGTTGTATACTCTTACATAAATAGTTCACAATCGAAAGTTCAATCGGACTTAAGAAAACCAAAAAAAGAAAAAAAATATATATGAAATGTTTGTAAACTTAATCAAACTCATCATGACTTCAATTTCTTATCTTATCTTAAATGGCTTATATGTCAGGATACAATTATACCCTAGACACAATTTGACCTATACAAACAGCTAAAGCCTTAAATTTTATTATTATATGTACTTTATTTAAATCACTTTTTGAGTATACGGAAAAGCCATTTCTTGGTCATTTTTGATTATTAATGAACATAATCATTTTTGTTCCATCTTTATATGTAGTTTATAGTTGATAAACTTTAAAAACTTTAGTGTCTTGATCGATTTAGTTCATTTATTCAAAAAAACTCTATTTTTTAGGAAAACTTCCCATTGCCGAGCTCGTAAAGAAACTTAGATTCAAAATCTCATTCGGCAATTGAAAGCCATTAAATAGATATGATAAGATCGATTGGACTTGCTTACAACTAATGAGACATTTGATAATGAAACTAAAACTAAGGCAAAATATTGAGTTTTGTTTTGATTTACATCATGTTTTTTTAAGAAACAAATCAGGTTTGATATCAAGATCTTATATTGACTTAATATAATATTAACTGTATTGTTTCCTGCTCCGATTGATCGGGTTCAACGGATCTCAAAAAGTTAATTTTAGCTCTAAATAAAGACAATTCAAAAATTACATAGATTCAGCTTAAAAGTTTGTTATATTAACTTTTTTTTTAAATTTTAAATTTAAATAAAGCCGTTTAATTTTACTCTTCTTTGGCATACAAAATTTAAGTAAGAATTTTGGGTTTTATAAAAAACTGGTTCAGTTTTTGGTTTTTCATTTTTCTCAATATTATTCGCAAGAAATTTGCTATGGGAAATTCCAGAAAAAAAATGTTGAATGCTTGCTTGTTACAAGGTTATTGAAATTTGTTTTGTTTATTTTCATTTTCAGCTAAATTAAAGTAAGTAATTATATTTGACTCATTTTGTATATATTTATGCAGAAGTTTTAATACTTTTTTCCTGTCGATAATGTGTTTTGATGACTACAGAATCTGTTCACCTTTATGACAGCTTTGAATTAAATCTGTGGGTTCATTTACTTCTGTGTATGTGTGCGAGTTTTGGACATACATATATTGGTAGATTCATTCAATTTGATTTTGTTGTCATTATCATCATCATCATCATTCGTATTCGCATTCAACGTTTTCGTTTCGTTTCATTTCGTTTATTTTTCTTTCATTAAAAGTTTTGCATTTATTTATTTATTTTACTTTTGGGGCAGATGCTGCTACTGCTACTGTTGATGCTTTTGGTCAGTTTCTGCCCCCATCTGCCTGTCGTCGCGACAGTCCGTCAGTTAACAAGTTTTTCATATTTGTTTACGCATCAGACCAAACATGCAAGTAATATGTATCTTATGCCACATTCGAAGCATGCATGTGATTTTAATAAATGAGAGATGACAGTTATATATGAAATTCAAGTGAATTGAATGCTGATGGTTTCGTTTTGTTGATTTTGGGAATTTTTCAAAGTCGAAAATGACGTAAAAACGTTTTCTTCTTTACCCTATACTAAATTCAAGAGGAGTATATTAATCTTACTTGAAATGTGGGCAAACATTTAGGATAAAGAGTAGTTTCAATGCCTAAAGGGTATCTTAGAGTCGTCATCTCGTGACTTCATACTTAAATTATTTGTTTATTTATTTTATTGCGTTTCCTGGTAACCGCAGTTCACAATTAATTGATTTAATATCTTATATTTGCCATGATTAGGCAACAATAATGGTTTGTGTCTCGACTAAGAAGTCAAACATATTGCAAAGTGATTTTTGTTTCAACGATCTGAAAGATACAAATTTATGGCTTCACTTCAGCGATTTTGACTTAATTAAAAATCCAATATATTTGCAAAATATTTGTATGTAAGCGGTTTTTTTTTGTTTTTTTAGTATGTATGAATCTTTTTTTTCGATCGGCTAATAATTTTAAATGCGAGCCACAACTTTACACGCAATGTGTGCAAAAAAAAAAAGAGCAAAAACCAAAAATAAACCACGAAACTTTAGTTCGAATTTCACAATTCAAATTCAAAACATTTTCCGTTTCATTCATAAAAAATTTATATATGTATATGTAGATATATATATTCTGTTGTTTTTTTTCGCTTTGCTAATGTCGCTTGGCTGTCATTTATTATAAGACTGGACTACTTTAAATAGATCCACGTGCCAAGTTTGTGGGCGAGGTGGGTGGTAGGGGGTTGGTGAGGCTTAGGCCCTATTACTCCTATACACCTTGTCTGCTTCTTTAGGTAATGAGCATGGTTGAAATGCGTTAAATGAATTTTTTTGCACTTTATGACTTCTTCTTCGTCTGGATTGTTTTTTGTTTTTGTTTTCTCTGTATTTGTTTTCTTTGCCATTTTTGCACGTTGTCTGTTTGAGTTGTTTGGCTTGGTTTGCCATTTTAATATTTGCCTATGAATGAAGTTTATTTATAGTGGTAACGGCTATTCTGTCCACTTTGTTTGCTCCCCCTCTTTGCCAGTCTGGTCTACTCAAATGCATTCATTTTGGTTTGCAGGAAGTGCGTCCAAGGTTCAATGTGATAAAAAAATATATATATTCAATGACTTAGTTGAAGATAACAAACTGACACTTATTTTGTACCCAATAAAACCAAAAATATGCAACAGACAGCAGCAGTCGAGACATCTTGAGATATACATAAGAGACCGTTCGAAAAGTATCTAGAAAAGTATCTAAAAAGAGATATTATTCCTATTCACAGTATTAAAGTATCGTAGAATTCATAGTATTCAAACCTCCAAAAGTAATATTTTCTTTCCAATATTTCCCATATGGATCATTGTTAACTGAAATAGGCTCCGAGATGCATTAACTTATCGTGTGTTATTTGTTTCAAAAGCTGAAAGTTGGTTTGGGGAAAAAAGGGCGCCAAAATGAATTATATAGTATAGTCCTATTTATATCGTATAATGAATATTTATCACTTTGTTGAAATATTGCTTAGTTCGTCAGTCAACACACATCCATGTAGAATTTTGATATTTCTATTTTTATTTTTTATTAACATTTCTTTTTTTAGTCAGTCATCACTTTTTAGTCAGTTGATTTTATTTAACCAAACTCTGGCAATTATTCGCATTAGGCTGCTAAACAAAATTCGTTCTATTTAAACTAAGGAACAATAATATATTCACCCTATTAAAGAATTTTATGTAACTTTGATTACTTATTTTATTTACTAAAGTGTAGACTCTCTAAACTAAAGTGGCATTTCGAAAGATTGATTGGCTGTTTATACTTTTATTTTTAAGAAATTTTTCTTAGGATTATTTTATTAAACTTGTAAGGTCAAATTGCAATATTTGTTCTGCCACATTTAAAAAAAAGAATCCAGTTTAAAATGAGACCTTTATTTCGGTTAAAATTATTAAATGTATGTGAAGCTTTACAGGCAGTTGTATAAAAAGGCTTAAATAGATTCCGAAATAGAATAAAAAATAAGCGGGTTTAACTTATATTTATAAAAATTAAGTGGCTTAGTTTTGTCATTTTAGGAATACTTTTACTTTTTAAGAATCTCCAAGTCGACAATAAATTCAAACACAAACGGTGTGGAAATTAATATTTATTTAAACACCAAAAATTTCCCAGCAATAAATATACAAAATATATTGTTACTATATAAAATATCATTGTTTAGACTTTGGATCTATTCCACAATTCTCATATTATTTAATTAAGCTGTGAGATATTTAGCACATAAATTTTAAAGAGTTTGCATTTAAGCTGATTTCTGTCTAACAAATTATGTCTTGGTTATAGCTTATACTTCTATATACTTATGCAAATAGAACGTTAATCTTTCCTGCTTAATATCAAAGAATTAAAGCCGGAAATAAAGCAAAAAGAAAAACTCTTCATATTCTAAGAATGGAGTCAAAATTGCAGTCAAAATTTAAATGTTATAAATTAATTTAAACTGTGCTAAAATATACCTTTTTTATAATTTTTGTTTTTTTAGTTCTGAGAATGATAAATTAGCTATATATTTTTGGGAATTCAAATTATTAATGGCATTTAAACCAAAATAATATTATGTCGAATTAGAGTCTTCAAAATATTTTCTAAAATCATTAGGAATATCATTAGAGCAATTTGGTCTGATTTTGCATCAGCGTAAGGACTAAATCCTGCCGTCCGTTCAGAAACGAGTGAAATAATTTTATTGTTAGATTATATAATTTATTCATTGTTTGTGTATAGAGAAAAGCTAATAAACTAAATTAGTTGAGGTCTGGGATTGAGCGGCCGAGATAACTCAATATCCTCAACCTGGATATAGGAATTAATGTTTTTTATTGCACTCCTTGGGATTATGGCATGGCTTGTCCAAACTATTAAGAAATGTATTCAGTGGAGAGTAATTAAAAAAAACTCTTGTTTAAGCATTACTTTCATCCATTTATATATATATTTTTAGTTTATGTATTTTGAGAAAATATACCTTTTAAATCTATAGTGGTATATACTCCTATAGTACACGATGCAATCTGGAATCCGCTTTAGATGAATGCTGTATCGCATCAGCTCTTTCCTTTAAGTGCACACGTGAAAGATATTTTGCAAACAAAAACCAAATCGGTTAAACTATCATTGAAGCATTTTTGCTTAATCTCACGTAATTGAAATAATTCTCTTTGTATATTACTTAAGTTGTTCTGTTAAGCTAGTTTATGCGGTCGGTATAAACGATTTTAAAATGAAATTTCTGTCGACCAGCAATGTGTACACACAAATCGTATGAACCTATGTATGTAGGTACTTACAAATTTTGAAATTTTAAATGGTCATCCTTAACCTTGAACTCGGCGTCTCGAGCTAGCCATTAGCACAATAAAGTTAATCATCACTTGTTGTTAGCCTGACCGACTAATGCCACAAAAAGATTTCATAATCATCATCATCATTATTATTATCATTATCATTGGCAACAAGAATCGATGCTTAATTTGAGAGAATAAGAATCCACAAAGATGCCAAACAAACAAACAAATACATAGACAGACCAAAACTGATTTCAATACAATGGCTTAAAATGTGTTGGAAGTATCTTGGCAAATTAACACGCTTGTTATCAGAGAGACACACACACAAACACACATAAGTCAGCCAAAAAAAAAAAAAGTTCACAAGCCATGGCTAAAAAGGCAGACACGCGTGGATTGTCTTTTATAAATACCTACATATACTTGAATATACTCGTATCTACATATATTCAGTTGGATAGACCCAGCAACAATCTCAAACAAATGCCATTAAGCTTAATGTATATTATCTATACAATGAGCCTACATGAAACAAAACAAACCAAACGGTGACAAGTAGCAATGAACCTTATAAGGTCTTGGCCCGATGTTCATAACAATCATAATAATAAAATCTCATAAATTTTAAATTTATTTAATACGATGTGTACATATCTATCTACCTACCTACTTACTACTTGCTATACAAGTCTACGATTTGAAATTTATCTAGATACCAAGAAAATATCATTTCTGATTGAAGTTTCAAGTGCATCTTGAAGTGTGTCAAAAACCTACGAGCAACAATAATAAATCATAATATCATACATGTATTTATCAATTGTAAATAGGTAAGTGAACTAAAGTTTATAGACCCAAAACCTAGAGAATAATTTTATTAACGTTGAATAAAATAAAAGTTCATTGAACAACTTATAAGCAGATGATTTAGTCTCTGAAGACCTTATAAGAATTAAAGTTTAAGGATTTTCATTAAATAATTCCTTAGATTTGGAATTGCATTCTTCTTCATTTCATTTTAAAGAACTGTTTATATTTGTCAATAACGGAAATAAAAGTAATTGAAATGGGATTCGTTGTCATTATTCTCAGATATTTCTTATATAAATCACTAGTCAACTTAATTTCAAGTATCATTATCTTTTTTTTTCGTTTAGTTTATACAACTTTGATTAAATTGTTTGTTTAGAAATCCATACAGGCAAGAAAAATCTGATTTCTTAGGAATAGTTGGTTTTATATACTACAAAACATCTGTTGAAATTGTTATGATTAATTATTGTCAATTTATTCTTGTTACATTGTATCAAAAATAGTAACAAAAGTAGCAAAGTAAAAAAAAAAAACATATAAATATGCAATATTTAAAACAGACGAGGAATGATTTTTTAAGTTGATTTAATTTAGTTTAACTAATTTAATATGCAATTAAATTGCACACAAAACAAATAGCTCTTAAAAAATAAAAAAAGTAACAATTTTTTAAATATATATTTATAGACATATATTATATATATACAAATTTAAAGTAGACGAAAAATAATTTTTTTAATTGTGCAATTACACTGCATAACACTGCAACAAAACACTCTTCAAAATTCAACCAAAAATATGTACATATATATAGATATATATATATATAAAATATACATATTCACATTTAAAAAAAGACGAAAACATAATTTGTTTTAAAAAATAATGCAAATAAACTTCATATATAACAACAAACTCTTATCAAAATGATCATGTAGATATATAAGAAATGTCAGGATTTAGTCACAAATTAATTGCTAAAATGATAAACAATATTAAAACCTATAGAATATATATGAATTAGGACCACGATCAGGCGAACTCAAATATGTTTATATATTATAAAAAGGTCGCCAAAAAAGCTGAAAGAACATATTAGATATATCGGTTCCTATAGCAACAAGTAAATGGTTATAATATGATACAAATAGTCAAAGAAATTGCAAAACATAATATATAACCCGTTTTTAAATTTGAAAATTAAATTTTAGTTATTGCTCTATAAATCGTATTAGTTAAATAAACAAATGGGTAATATAATTACCAACTTTGAATTGGCTTGCTAATCAAATGAGTAAGCAAAACTTTATTTATTTTTGTTTTGCCAATTTGTCAACTAAAGTAATATTAATTTTATAAAATTTAATTAGACTGATATCTATTTAAATATTGTAAATGAAAAAAAGTAGATCATAAATTCTAGCTGCAGTTTTAAACCCCACCCCACCCCGCCCCACCAACCGCTTCTTTTGCCGCCCCCTTATGGAAAACCAAAAATTTATTGTTCAATAATTTCACTCTTGGCAACCGAAATCAAATAATCAACAACTTTTGCATTAGTTGTTTTGTATTTTTTTTTTTTTTTGGTTGTTGATGGAAATGCATAATATTTTTTGTCGCATTGTTTGTTGTTACTAACACACACACAGAGACAGATTCATAGAGAGACATACACACACACACTCATGCTTAGATGGTTTTTAGACACTTACATTGTCAGGCCCAAAAATAAAACAAATATTTCGCGCTTTTTCCGTTTGAGGCGCGCAATGGGCCAAAAAGAAATATTTCTTTGATTATCGCCCAAAATTGTTGTTGTTGTTGTTGTTGGACGGTTTTTGCTTGGCTTTAACCACGTTTCTTTGCGTTTATTATTTATTTTTTTTTCGCTTCTTCAATTTCTTATTCACTTCATGTCTGCACACACGCACAACACACACACAAACACACACAACACACACACACGAAATAGACAGACACTTTTGCTCACTGGCTTAGACGTTTAGCTTAGTGAGTGTTCACTGTAAGCTGAGCTTTTCAGATACAAAACGATTTTCAACCGCGACGTCAACGTTGACCGCTTGAAATCTCGTTACTAACTAAAATAAACGAAGCGCGTTTCGACCAAAAAACAAAAAAAAAAAAAAACACAGCAACAACAGCAACACAAAAGAAAACACAGAAAACACAAATTGTTGTCGCCGCAGCGACGTTTGGCTTTGCAGGTTGCTCTTGCCGTTGCTGTTGTTGTTGTTGTTATTGTCGGTAACCAAGCGCTCTCTCAGACACACACACACACACACACACACACACACACACACATTGGAAAGAGACACTCATTGGCACATTGCATGCATGCTTGAGCTTCGAACAGCAACGCAAGTTCAAGTCGCAATGTTAGGCTTGAGCCGGCAAACTGAGTTCGATGCGAACTTGGCAACCATTCCTCTTCCGCTTCCCCTCACCCTCACTCTGTTTAAGCCAGGCTTAAAAGCAATCTTGGAAGCCGGCAAAAACAACGTTTAGAGCGATGAGTTGAGTTATAAATATTGGCAACATGTTGCTTCCGCTTGGCAACAAAACAAAAAAAAAATTGTTGTCTAACATTAAAAATAAAAATTTTAAAAAAAAATTAAGAAAAAATTAACAAATTGTTAAAAATGAAAAATAATTTTAACTCAGTGTATAGTATTACTCACTTTTCTTAATAGTTTCTCGTAATTAATCAAGACTGTAATTAAGCGTATATTAAAGTGGTCAGCAGAGCTCTTTCTAGGAATTTCATATAACAGCCAAATTCTATAAAACTAATTAAAAAGTACTTAATTATAATGAAAGTCCATCAAAATTTGAGAAGAAAAAGTCAAAATTTTAGGTGTACTCTTTTTTAAAATCTGTAAAATATGCGCTGAGATTGAATAAGGTTCTGATTTAGTCAGAAATATTTTAATTATGTACAAAAAATTTCTTTATCTATTGGAACCTTAAGATCTTTTGCCTATCTTTTATATTGGTAAAATATATTATATCTTCTTATTGGTAAAATATTTTAAGTACTGCGCTTACACAGTTGATTTCACATTATTATTATTATTATTATAAGTATAGGATATAGTTGTAAACTATCAAACCTAACTATGTTTTAGAAGCACTGGCAACTAAGGGCGCCTTCGGCTTAGACGAAAACTACATCCATACACTAGCCTGGGATTCGAACCCGGATCCTCGTTGTTCAGTTACCTATTTGACTGGGTCACTTAGACAACTCATCTACCGAGGACTGCTATTCTACATAAAAAACAGCTCTAGTAACTTTTAAGTACATATAAGTAATGGAAACAAATAGTTATTATACTCATAATAAAGTAAAAGTATGAGTTCTATGAGTCTTATACATCAGCCACAACGTTCTTACCAAGTCCTCACTTGATTTTGCAATTTGCCTCAATCCGCTTGACTTTTAAATTAATTTCAATTCAATTATGATTCTTCCTTAAAAAGATGTATTAAATTAAAGGCAATAAATACCAACAAAACAGATTAATGTCCAATGTTACTGAACAACTCCTTAAGAACTGGACCAACATTGATGAACATTTTTGTATTTGTTCAAGGGGATTATTAAATGGTTTAGATTCAGAATTTCATCCCACAAAAATTAGACCCACTGCCACAAAGAAAAGTATTAGCAAGTTGGCAATGAAGGTGAAATAGCTCTCTTATAATAAACTTGAAGAGAATCCTTTAGATCGCTTTAGACTTAAACATTTTAAGAGTTTATTTCATTCTTCAAGGGCAGAACCACGTCATACAAAAATAAGGAATAATTATTGATAAACTATCAGGCAGCAGGCAGCTAAGTCCTTTGGCTTGATACATTTACACCTAATGTAAAAGAAAGCATTTTATATATGTATTTGTTAATTAAAGCCAGATAGATAATCTTTGCACAAATCGTAATTAACTAATAATTGGAACCAAAAGAGTTTTGTGAAAAAAAGTCAAAATATCTACATACAATTGACATGGACACAGGATAATGTATTTATTCCCTAATCCAACTTGCTTTGACAGATTTCAAAAGCAGAATTGATAGAATAAACGTTGATAAAGCAATTTCAATTTCATTTCATTTTTTGGACTGCTATGGCGTTTGCTTTTTGCATATTTTGGGTTATTGAAAAATTAAAAATTCCATTTTTTTTGAGGCTCGTTTGCCTTTGCAGTTTTCTTTTCAATACGGATGAAAAATTGCGGGGATTTTCTGAAATATATTTCTCTGCGTCACTTTTGATGCCAGTGGCGACCGTTGCCATCGTTGATGTTGTTGTTGTTAATATTGTTGTTGTTGTTGTTGATGGTGCTGGCTGACTGTTGCGTCTGTTTGATGATGACGTCTAATTTTTCCCGAACTCGTTTGCTTACTCACATACGAAATTATGTCAGGAATGTTGGCCTGATGTCTGCGGTTTGGTATCACAAGAAGAGTGAGAGAAAGATACACACACACACACAGAAAGAGAGAGAGAGAGGAAGAAGAAGAGAGAATTAGGGATTGTAAGCGATGATTAATTCATATACTCTAAGAAAATGAGGTATACTCTTAAGTAAATATAAGAAAATACGCTTGGTCTTTCTCCGTGTATTTGTTTATACCAACATTTAGTTAAAGATGCAATGTGTTTGGGCCAAAATCTCGACATAATATAAAAAAAAATTATTTATTCCTTGTTTTATTAGTTAAAACTAAACTCTTCTTTACATATGGGTCATTGATTAATAAATTATTTTAAAGCCAAGCATTAATCCCTCAAAAATCTTTAAGAAAAATGTCTACAAAAATTATGGCGGTATTTTTTTTTCAAAATCGAATTTTTGTGTGAGATAAATTTTGAGAAATATCTATTACAAAGGGAATACATTTAAAGTAAATTTCAAAAATTCAAAAAAGTTTATGTATTTATTTATATAAGGACTATTTTTTAAATAGTGAAATTCCTTATCAAATTACTTTCGTTTTGCACTTCTTATAACCAAAAACACGTAAGGGTATAGAACTAGCGGTGTGACTTCAGTAGAGAAAAAAGCCGGTTAGTCACATTTTTTGTATATATGTATGTACATATATATTTTGTTTTCTTCTGATTGTGGGTTGTAAGACGCGTGCCAAAGTTGAATTGATTTTGTGTTATGTTTTTGGTGTTGTTCAAGCTCATAGACTTATAAAACTGCATTCCAGTTTAGGTTCGGGCTTAACCCTTTTTTAGCTGATTCATCTTGACCACAAAATTGATCATCAGTTTATGTGATCAGGCGATTGCAATGCCAACAAAACAAAAACAAAAAAAAAGTAATTACACAGAAAAAAACCCAAAGATTTCTTTTTATGGCGATTTCTGCAAAAACTGTAAAATTCTTTAACAGCAAATTTAAGTTAAAAACACTAACCAGAGTGAAAGAAAGGGGGAAAAAATCAAGTTAATGTATCGGTCAGCATGTCTTTCACTTGCTAACCATGTCATTAGCACCAATTTCATTTTCAGAGAATCAAAAAACAGCAAATTATCCACATTGAGGAAATTACAGCCACGCGACGATAAAAATTTCAACAGAATTTGCTAAAAATTATTTTAAAAAAATGTTTATTTTTTTATTATGAATTTTGAAAAGACAGCGATATATGAGTTAATTTTTTTTTGTTTGTTGTAACTAAAAGGTCAGTGATTTTATGTATAGAAATCGAATGATAAAAACGAAAACTGCTTAATGGATGAAATATGAGAGCATGGCGAGACATCAATGTCTCTTGAATAAGAAAAAAATTACATGGGTGTAGTTAAAATTTTTCATGGCTTGCTGAGGTCAACGATCGATAAGGCAAAGAGACAATTAGAGCGAGGATTAAACAAATTAAACTGTTAAAGAGTCACCTCAAAATATCTTTAAGTTCAATTTAGTCCACAAGTACTTTTTAAAGCCTTTACTTGTGATAAAAGCCAAATGGTTAAGCGAACTAGCAGAAAGGATTCTCTGCTTGGCTTCAACCATTTCGATCATTTTGACTTTTTTTTCTGACATATCCCGCAGATTGCCGAGACAACAACAAAGGGTATCAATGTCCTTCATGCATTTTTTTATTCATTCAATATTTCAGTTTCCTGTCTGCCGTTGACACATGCCAGAACATAAATTATGAGAGCGGTTACAGTAGAATCTAAAATATATACCTACAAACACGAGCGCATTGATATGGCTCAAAATGTCAATCAGAAGTCAAACCGCGACTACTCAATAAAATTGCAATTTCCGCTAACAAAAAAAAAAAAAAATTACCCCTAAAGAGAAAAAAAGTTAATAACCAGAATCAAAAATAGATATTCCTACAGACAAACAGATGGCAAAGGAAAGCAAAGCAAAAGCAACTAACTGAAGCCAAGCGAACGTCAAATTCAATTTCAGCATTGAAATCGGATATGGCCAAAGAGCGAATGTTGGGGCTATGGCTCGGTTTAGCGGTGAGCCGAGCGCCCCCTTCGATTGGGGGAAAGGAGATTGTTTAGAATTTCGCGTAAGGTACAAATCTGTTAACGCTTTGAAACCGCAGACGACACAGCCACCGGAATGTGCCACAAACGAGACTTTAGTCTACAGTTTGCACAGTGGTCAAAGTGTTCACGAGAATCTTTATTGTTAGTAAAACATAAAAGAAATATCCAACAAAGCGAGTTTAAATCAGAGCTCTATTCCTTGAGACTTCACTTGATGAAAATTATCAAAGCAAGTTTATATTTTAGATACTTTGGCTATCGTTGATTTCGAATCATTCCCAAAGTTTGCACAGTTTGTTAAAAAACAAAACTTTAGTTCCCTTATAGTAACAGAAATTATATGATTCATAAATTTTGATTTTGGTTTTTAAAAAAATAGAACAAAAAAAAAATTACAATTAGAAGCACTAACTTATAATTTATATATGTACTAGTCAACTTTATGTACATAAATTTGTGAATAGATGAATAGATGTTTGATAAAAATATTTTTGATGAAAAACATATTCGGGATGATCAACGGATAGTCACCATAAATTACTATTTTTATGACAATTAAAAATTTTGAATTCAATTTAAAATGTTGGTTTTTAAAGAAACTTTTGTCCTAAAGGAGAACAACATTTCCGGATTTACCCATAAATTTGAGAGTCGAGTCTGAAATTTCCAAAATTGCATATTTTACGATCAATTTTACTGAAGTTTACATCAATCACAGTAAGAAGTCGATCCCAAGACCGCCTAGTCGTGGCCACAGATTTATCACATATATGCCACCAGAAGCCACTTGAGAGACCACTACGGGGAGACAACAACCATGGGCTCAATGGAAGAATGCCCCACTCGAACAGGCAAGTATTTATGGTTCCCTTGTATCTACATACAAATACATATTGTAACTGAGTAGAATGTGTTCAAGAAAATATGCTCCAAGATGGTGCGGAAGAAAGAGAATTACCCGGCGGAGGAATCTAGGATCTGTTTATATGTATCATTTTTCTGCATCATCATTAAGACTTTAGAATTGAAAATTATTACTGCTCCATTTCCAGTTCCTCCAGCTTCTCCCTTAAGCCAAGCCCAAGTGAAGCCCCAAGCCCACTTGAAGCAAATGTTGCGTGTAATAATTTTTAATTCATTACAATTACTATAAATAAAAAGTTGATTAAGCCGAAGGCCATAGTTTCTACAGCTTATAAAAAATAGTTAGGTTAATAGTTTACAACAATATTGTATACCAATAATAATAATAATAAAAAGTTTATTATATTTAGTATAAGCACTTTTATATTTTCTTACCACTGTGGCTTAAGCCTTTGATATCTAAGCGTAATATAAATCAAAACTACAGAAGCTTGGAGAATAAAAAATAAAGAAGAAAATACAGTGCGGAAGGTAAAGTGATATGATTTAGGGTTTTTTACTTCGACATTGGCCATATTTATACATATATACGCAGGTATTATTAAACAATTTCCATAGAATAGAACAAAAAGCGGAAAAGCTCTGAATAAAGTGGATTTTTTTTGTTCTTGTATATACATATATATATATACCTATATATATATATAAATTGCATTTTCTGCACAATTTGCCAAGCTCAATCAGTTGGCCAATTGGAGTTTGCATTTAAATTAAGCCGCTTAGCAGTTACTTGCCAACATTGATTTTGGCCTTCAGTTACTTACCAAGCTGGAAAATTGAATTACAATTGGCTAAAGATTGAAAAAACCCACTGAAGATTGACATTTTAATTTGATTTATTTTGAAATATATTTAAACATTTAGATCTTTAAATTTTGATTTCATTCTTTTGTACAGTTATATAGAGTAGTTTAAACAAATTGTAATAATTATTATTCAAATGTATATATATCGAATATTGTATTCATTTTTTTTTTTTTTTGTTATGTTGTAATAAACCAAGCCATTAAGATGCAATTGCTTTTGAAATATATTTTTTTGTATGTTCAACTGAAATAACAATTTGATTAGTTAACTATTTTAGGCCCATTTCCCTGTTTAAATATACATTTATATATGTGAGATGCAACAAAAACCTATAACGGTGGGAAATTGGAAAAGAAAAAAGAAATAAAATAAAAAACAATTTGTTTAAGAATATCATATAAAAATGTGTTTAGGTAAAGAGTGTTATGTTTAGGATTATACAAATAAAAAGTGAGCCAAAAAAAGGGAGAAAAGACATTTTAGGATGAAAATGAATCAAATATATACTCAAACTTTTATTCACAGAGATTTTAAGAAGAAGGTATTATTTGAAAAATATTCTCAAAAGTATGTCTTGAACCCGAAAAACATAATCTGATCCTCACACTTGGTCATCAAAAGTCAATTGAACGTATTTTAAATCACTTTTTAAATTGAAAACCTCTAAGCGAAGCACCCATTGTGTAAGCTTAAACTGAAAAAACTTATGCATTACCCAAATTACCGAAAAGAGTGTTGGAATAAAATATATATGCTTGTTCATTAAAAAGGTCTTCATCAAATGTGGTCGTGTTTTTCTTTCTTCTTTTACGGCTGCGATGCCATGCGTATTCTGGCTGTGGCTCTGGATTTGGTGTGTATTTCCGCTGTTCGCAATGTGATGCCGAATATATCCTCATGATAGCGATTCTTATCCTAAAAAGACGACAACAAAGAATATGGTCACAACAATGTAAATTTTTTTTTCTTGCTTTTGTGGCAATCTGTCAACAAATACTACATAGAGAGCAACAAATATTTATGCATTCACTTAAAATACTCATACGCTCTGTGTGCCAAGGATGAAAGTGAGTTAAACGCCTCACTTGATGCCCCCTCCCCAATCCCCGGCCACACTCAACTGTTTTGGCCCTAAGCAAGTAAACAAGCATGCAGAAGGATACTTACGCGTAATGTTAGCAAAAATGTCTCAACTTCCGCTTCAGTTTTCTGCTCCTTGCCAGCAATGCATTTTCTGTGAAGAAACGAAAAGGAAAGAATAAAAATATAAAAAAAAAGCGGGAAAGATGTTGAAGAAAAAATGTTAAAAAAGTAGTAGAAGGAAAAGGTAAACTTGGCAGTCAAGTAAATAAAATATGACAGCAATTTTTCACTTGTGCGGCTTTTGCCTAACCCTAAAATATTTAAGTTTTATTTTTCTTTGCTACGTAATAAATTTCTGGTATACAATTTATTCAAGTTTTATGAAATTGATCTTATCATGGCAAACCATTGGATCAAATTTATTTATATTACTTATAATGGCACAAAAATTATAATCACAATATAATTAAATATTTTTTGGGTAAAGTAATGCAAATTGATTTAATTAATTAATAAATTAATTATTCAATACTTCTATAAGTTCTATAGTTGTTTGAGATCTCTTTAATCTTTTAGCATTTCATTATTGCCACACTTTATATAAGTTTAAACACTTTTTCAAAATTCTAAAATTGTTCCCAATTTTTTGTGGGCTGTGATGAATTTTATTTTTTTTTTAAATATTGCATATAACCATTTTTTAATGTTGAATGTTACCAGAAAAAATTGTAACACTGTTTTATGAGTGTTAATGTTTTTTCTAAATTTGTCCTTAAAATATTGGTCTGTTTTTTAAATTATTTTTTTATTGTTGCTAAATTTGTAAGCATTTTTCAAAGGTTTTTATTTGTTAATGCTGTTAAATTTAATTAAATAATTTTCAATACTTTTTATGCTACCGAACAATATCATAAGCATTGCATTTTTAAAAGCTGGTGCCTATAAAATGACAAGTCCAAGACAAAGTATTTAGGAGCGGTTATGGCACCTATTGGAAACTGGTACATATGTATCTAAGATAAACTAGTTAGTCTTATTTAAGTCGTTAAATAATTTTCAAAAATATTTACACATTGAAATCCTTGTGTTAACTTGATTATATGATTCTTTACGGTTTTGTGAAAAGTAAAAAGAGAAAATTTAATATGACAATTCTAATTAGCTCGTGGTTTAGTATTTACCTTTTCAGGTACTTAGTTCTCTCTTTCAATTAGCCTAAGCCGCTTAAGATTAATTCGGTCTAGTAGCCAAGTGCAAATGAAATATCAAGGACATATCCTTATATGTACACAAACATATTTCACAATAATGCACGTAATCAAGAGCTTTTGCTAAAGGCAAAAGGAAAAAGACTAGGAAAAGTCAGAAAATCGACCGCACAGCATTAAAGAACAGAACACAATTCTACCCATAAGAGAACGACCGCCCACAGTGGCAGGCAAGCACAAGGGGGGATGGACTCTAGAGATAAAGCACACTCACCTGATGGTCTGGTACACATGCTCGGCCATTGTGACATCGCCGCAGACATAGACATGCCCCTTTTCCTGTACAATCAAATTGTACAACGAATCAAATTCCTGTTCAATCAGATCCTGTACATACGTCTGCAAAATTGAAAGGTGAGTTGAGAAGAAAGAAGTTAAGCAAAACAAGCAAATCATTTGTTAAATCTAAGGGCAGGCAAAAAGACAATGAAACGAGGTATTTGCAATACATACATACAATTGTGTTCAAATTGTGCGTTTGCATTGTTGCTAAAGTAAATGTTTGTTTTAAAATGAAAGTTTTGTCTCTCGGTAGTTTTGAAAATAAATCACTAGCTCAACTCGATCTAAAGTGATGGAAGTCTAACTGTGGCTTAGATAAATATTTCCTTTCAGTGAAAGTTTTGTCTAAGCTACAATAATGTTGATTTAGTGCCTTTGAATACGGTAAGTGGCGCCCAACATTGGGGAAAAATTTAATTAAAAAGTTGTTTAGGCAATAACAAAAAAATCTAGTAACTTCATTTGTAATGAAATAAAATAAATGAGAACATATCGAAGTAAACTTACCTTGGGAATATCTGGCTCCCTCGATAATGCCAAAAATACTCTATCCAATATTTGATCCTGCTGTAACTGGGCCTTCTCCTCGGCATACAGATCCACATCACGATTGCGACAACCAAAGAATAGCCATACCTTTGGCAATGGTGCTGCAGCATCCACTTCGCGTTGCACCTGGAATTCCTGCCAGAACGATCTGAATGGAGCTATACCAGTGCCAGGTCCAATAAGAATCACTGGACGACTTCTGTCAGTGGGCAAATGGAAGCCCACGGCATTACGGACAAAGATAAAGATCTCATTGTCGGCTGTAAGACCAGCCAGATAATTCGAACAAACTCCATAACGCTCATCACCTTGGCCATCCTCTGAACGATATTTCACAATGGCCACCGTCAAATGGATTTCATCGCTCACCTTTCGTGGTGATGACGAAATCGAATAGAATCGCGGCTGCAAAGGGGTTAAATGTGCCACTAGTAAAGATGCTGGCGGCCGGCATGACGGGAACTCCTCGAATATATCGAGCAAATGTGGTATGCGCCAATGTCGCCAATCCTCATAGGCTGACGAGTCATTTGCCAGCAACTCGAGCCTCTCCTTATCTACATTGTCGTCGCAGAAGCCAGCCAATAGGGTAAGCAATTGCCTTGAAGGTGGCGTCGTCAGATCGAAAAATCTTCCTAAAAGATTCCTTAAAGTATCAGCTGGTACCTTGTCGTGTTGTTCCCAACACTTGAATATGCCATTCGAAGTCTGCTTCTCCTTAAGCAGTTGCAATTGCAGAACTTCGTCAGGATTCTCCACTCCGACCAGACGATCGAGTAGTCCATCGACAATTTCCTTTCGATTTGCTGGAAATATGCCAACATGATCGCCAGGCTCATAGTCCAATCCTGGAGCACAGATTTCTAGTAACATTGTAGTTTTGGATCCCTCACTTAACTTGGTCAAATTGTGTGGCTGAGCCTTGATCTTGCAACAATGCACCTTCTTGTTGTGGTACTTGGAGAGGGCTGTGTCCAAGCTCACCTTGCTAACCGAGGGTACTAGGCGCACATTGTTAACGGTCAGAGATTCGTTTTGCAGAGCCAATGAAGCATCCGACAGACTTTCTTCGGGATCCAAGCAAAAGGTTTCACAAGCGAGCTAAAAAATAAATAAATTAAATAGTGTTGGAAAGTTACCTTTGAGAACTTTCAGTAATGAAATGAATAATTTCTTATTTAACTTACCTTAAAGACCTCTGGTGCCCATTTTCTAAATGATTGCTCTTGGCCGCACATCTCATCGCCATGGGCAATCTTTAGAAGCCTCTCACCGCCCAATTCACCCAAAATATTGTCCACATATTGGCCAAAAGCACAGAAATTCGGATATGCCGATGAGCCTAGAGCAAACACAGCAAATCGAACATTCGATAGAGGACCAAAAGTCTCATCCGTAAAGGTGTCTGATGTGGAACCACGTAGCGAATCCCATCGATCGATTTTCTTCACCTGTTGCAGAGGCAGCTTCATGAAATCCTGCCTGGAGCTGGCCTTCATAAAGGATTTGGAAGATGTGACGCCCATGCTGGAATTGAGTATAATGTCTTTTTAGAGATTTCGAGGCAAAAAATTAATTCAGGAACTTATGCTTCCCATGGCGAATTGCCTGCATACATATTTTACAAAGAAATGGACAAACAAAAGGATGAGGCGTGGTCCAAACAATGACTACCCTGGAACACGGCAAAGGAGGCAATGGAATAAAGAAAAGAATATACAAAAAAAAAAGAGAAGAAAACTGACAGCAAAACATTTATTACGCTTGTCATTTAATGTAGCAAAAAGAGCAAAAGTAACTAACAAAAAAAAAAAAAAAGAAGGAATTTGCCAAATAAAATGAGCACAAACGTAGGCGGCTATGTGGGCGGGGCCAAGGCTCAACTTGCAAGGAAATTTGCTAAAAAGAAAAAAAACAAAAAAAAAAGGGAAAGAGAAAACAAAAAATACGTAATCATCCGCTCGTCAGCAGCTCGTCAAGCCTCTTCTTTCTCTCTCATTCGGTATGTGGGGGATTGCCTTGCAGCTAACTGCAGTCTGTGGTCCTAAAGCCCCCTCTCCCTCTCTCCATTTTGTTTTGGCCCACCCGTTGAGTGATGATTCCACAATGAACAGTGGCAGTTATTTTTTTCGTCCCTTTCTTATTTTTTGTCAGACAAGAATCCGCTTTTGCAGCCGTTGTGAAAATCCCAACCCTTCACAAAGTTGCCAACTGCAGCTGGCTGTGGACCAAGGACCAGGGTCCTTTTGCTGGCACTGGTCTTGATCTCCAAGACCTGTTTCAACTTGATGCGTTTAAAACTATTTGAGCTGCTGCTTCTCAGCTTGGCTTTGGGTCAAAGTTTATGGCTTTATAGTGGAGTCGTAAAAACCTGTTGGTCTCCTTATATAATGAACTGCAAAGTGTTTTTGGAGGGGCGCACTTCGTTCTGTCTCGCTTACTCCCTCTCTCTCTTTCATTCTTTGACCCTATGGGACACGAATAGAGCTTACAACTTGTAATACCGTTGTTAACAGTAAAATGTAATTGAGAATGTGAACGGCTTGCAAGCTTAAAGTGGAAAAGAAACTTCGCAGACCATGATCAAAAAGAGGGCATTAAAGTTTTAAAGAATCTAAAGCATACTTTTGTGGGGCTTTAAAATTTTAACTCTCATTTTATTACACTTTTGTATCCACTGTGTGTATGCGTGTTGAAATACTCGGAGTTGCCAACTCAATCTCCATTTCTCTGGTCCGTAAGCAATTCATCAAAAGGCACACAAACGTTCTGAGTACCAACATCTCAGTAACTTTGAGTGTTGCATGTTGCATGCTTCTGCTGCTTATCAACTTAATCACACGCTCTTTAGGGACTAACAACACGGACAGACAGAGGGACAGACAGACAGACAGACAGACAGACAAAATCAACACGCAAACAAACAGACAAAACGTATCTCATTTCACATCGAGCAGAGAGCAAGATGCTGGTAACGTTGCTGCAACCCAAAAGTGCAGCATGGCGTGAAAAGAGTGTTGTAATTTACAGCTTGCCACTGAGAGCCAGGTGCCAGAGATGCACAAAACAAGCCAAACAACAACAACAACGAAAGTGAAAAAGAGAAAGCAGACTAAGAATCCCTGAAACTGCGGCATAATTAAAATGCTGGCTGGTTTTATTTTACTTATTACACTTGCCAAAACTTGCAATTTTATTAGAGTAATCAAGCAATTTTTTGGCAAGAGTTTATAAATATATAAAAAATATATAAAATATACTGAATTATCGTGCTGGGAAATATTTATTTGTAAAAGAGGCGATACCAGAAATATTCAGCTAAATAATTAGTACCAAATTTATTATTTTCTGCTCTAAGGAGAAATTTTTCATTTCATTTTTCACTTGAACTTTTTAAGTCTTTAAATTTCGCTTTTTTATTTGGATCCTCCATTAAAATATTTTATAGGTATGTTTTGAAATTTTATCTTAAATCAAAAACTTTTTACAAGAATGTCGAAAAAGTTGATTAAAGTACTTAAATATGTTTACCTAATACAAACTTTTATTTGTCTGCTCTTCTTACATGTTGTTTCTATTTTTTTTTATAAATTTTTTTAATTTTCAGATTTTTCAAATTTTTTAAACACATTTTCTTCTTGTGTATGCATATCTCTCTGAATCATATCATAAATTTTCCAAGTTACCTAAAAGCATGCTATGCTTTTTTGTACACACAATATTCTTCTATCCCTGCTGCAGTTGACTCAAGTGGCCCCTCGCCAAATAGCTTGTAATTATTTTGCAGCACTTGAAAAGTAATTTAAAAAGAAAAATTTACAGTTGAAGTGTTTTTTCATATAGAAAATTTGTAAAACAGTTTACAGTTCAAGTGTTTGGCTTTGGCTCATTATGCTAAGTAAGGTAATTGTGAGTTGATATAGAGAGTAGCATCTGCCACATAAAAATGATTATAAAAAGGCGATAATAAAAGCAATGAGAATGATGTTGATGATGTTAATGTTGCCGAAGATATGGCAAGAGAAGCTAAGTGTCTCCTTGGGTTGCAGTTTCAGTTTGCAGTCAGCAGTCAGCAGGATGCGGATGCCACTAGGACACAGTCACCTGTCGTCCTCATCGTACTAGTCATCGTCATCGTCTAGGAGGCACTTCAAAGCACACTTACAGGCGTTGATGGCATAATAGACTGCAATTAAGTGAGTCACTTGAGCTGACAAATACACAAGGACATAAAAAGCAGGACAAGGCTAAAAGATTGTGCACTTTTGTTGTGAAAATGTTTAATGCTTATTTAATGATTTGTTTTTAAGCTTACCCCACTTGACAACATGAAGAAAATCAGACACTTATTTCATTCATGAGTTTAATTTTAAAATCTTATTCAAAACCACACATTGTGGCAGTTTCCAATTTAATATGCACATTTCTCCTTGACTCGCAACTATTTGCGAAAAAACTATTAGACAACTATTAAAGTTTCGATTTCAGCTTTTTCAGTACTTAGACAGCCAACGACAGACATTCGATGAAAAGTTTCCAAAAACTTTTTGCCAAACAAGTTGGCTTTAAAATAGAATCAATTGAAGCAAACAATTAACAGCAAAGCAATTTCCAAAAGCGACAAAATGCCTCGAGACAACAACAGCAGCACACAAGTCAGAAGGCACATGCCAAAAGGCATTCGAGCAGAAAAGCAGCCGAAATAAAAAGCATCCGCTAGTCAATGGCACATAGAAGGAAAGTAAATGGCAAACAGCTAACACGATGATGCTAAGCTCTCATGCTTAAATTTCACATACGCCATGTGGGTCGAGCCAAGGAATATTTAAGACAGACTATTAAAGAATGTTCAAGACTCAATAAAAGCAAATCTTAAACTAGCAATGCTTAATATTAAAGGCAAACATTTTTAAAATATATCTAGACGAAATGTAAAAACTTGTTTTTTAAGCAGCAAAAAACATTAATGAAGATACATTAGTTTAATTTTTAAAGTAAACCCCAAAAAACCAGCGTACACAAAAATTTTTACAGAAGCTACTAAATCTATTTATTTGATGATGCTCAAGAAATATAAGCTTATGAATTAAAATTGCTTTCGCAGCAAATAAAACTTGTCTTTCATTTTTCAATGAAACAAATTATTTGTTCACATATTTGGATAGTCATTTTAAACAATTGAAAAATATTTAATTGTTTTTTTTATCTTATAGTACCAAAACTATCAACAATAGTTTTGCTGATATAGCATTTGGACAATATATTTAATTGGAAAGCAAATACTTTTGCAGGAATTACTTCTTTTTTCTTTAAAATAAAACTGAAATATTTTAAATTCTTTTAGCAATTTACAAAATTTTCGATTGATATATATAATCACTTGCCCATGCCATGAAGTTTTTCTCCTACATGGTTGTCTTGAAGATTTTCATTATTATTGGGTCTGATATTTATCTTTAATCTGATAGAGGAAAAGCAGTCCTTTCTGTTGGAATACCCCTATTCTGTTATCAAATAACAATAGTTTAGCCATTACGCAATACTGTCATCTGTTTAAAGACTGGTCACACTTGCTTTTTTCCTCTTTTGCTGTGAAATCTTAATCTGTGTGCATGTGGTCCCGGTGTTTCAGTGAAAAAATAATCGAAGAATTAATAAATAATCAACTTATAAACTGAAACTTAAACAATAGAAAACTTTTATTAGCATTATCAATTCCACACTTTCCTACGTTATATTGTTTTTTTATCTAGAACCAAAAGACCCAAGGCTGCTAAAAGAACTTTAAATATTAATTTTTTATTTAATTTTTTGTCGTTGATGACATTTTAAGACTCCAATTTATAATATTTACCTATTTTACTATGACTGAATAAAAAGATATGGATGATTACCCGTCGAATTAAACATGATTTATATCTTCAAAATAGCTGAGCCACTTTAACCATTTTTTTTAGACCATTTTTCATTTTTGACATTTAAAGATTTTATCCTCTTTTTATTTCGACATTTGAGGGATACTTTCGATGTTTACCCAAAAGACATAAAGATTTATTGTACTATTAAATAATTTAAAATGCTTTAACAATTATCAGCCATCATAGTTGCAATATCTTCTCCCTAATTTTTGAATCAGTGTGTCGCATTGTTTGCTTTGTAAGCATTTAACAAGAAAAACAATTTGTTACATTTTAATAATGATTAATATCAAAACCATAGACTTCAACCCAGAGAGGGGAACACAAATACTTATTGTGGTAAATTCCATTAAATTGGTGTATACTTATATATATATATATAAAGCAAAACCATTTAAGGATCATTAATATCATTGAAGACCATAACTAATTACTGGGCTAATAAACGCCTCGCTATTTTCCAAATATTTCCTTAGCTACGCATTTATTCAATTTAAGCCAAAAACCAAAGAAACTTCATTTGTATTATATACGCTGTGGAATGTTGAGAGCTTATAAAAGCAATAATAAATCAAATTAATTGGTTTTTATATACAAAAATGAGACGCAAACAACCATCTCCATTTTCTTGGACAGGAGCAAATTGATAAACAAGCAACAATTATGGTACGTAACGAAATGTTCTTATTAATTTTCATACGTTTAAAGCATTCCTTTACAAACAAAGGCGAAAAATAAAACCAAGGAAAGGCAAGAGCAGTGGCTGCCGCAGGACATTTTTTATCCTGCCATGCTGACGCTTATCATATTTTATTGAATTGGCCCCTGTCGAAGGATGTTGGCTGGCTGACTGCCTGCTGCTGTGTCTTTCATATGAATTTTCAATTTCATTGTCAACAGGCATTTTGTTCGCTTAGTCTCTCATGCGTTTAGGTATAAATTCAGTGATGTAGCTATGTGTGTGTGTGCGTGTGTGCGTGCGTCGCGTATGTGTGTGTATCCTAAGTTGTCAAAGTTGTCAAACGGAAATCCCCTTTACATCATAAAAAACGCAAGCATACAATGGTGTTTTTCTGTGTGTGTGTATGATTTCGAAGGGAAACTCCGAGGAAATATCGAAATAACAAAATTATTGTTATTGTTTGAGGCATGAGGTGGGCGGGGTGAGATAGCAAGGAAATTGCGCGGATTTGTCTGTTCTCTCAAGCGGCACGCACTTAAGTGCAGGTCCTTTGTCTTTCTCTCTCACTCACTCATCCAATCTCCAACTCTCTCCCCCTTTCCAACGCTGTGTCGACAATTTTAAAGCTCTTGGCACGCACATGTGATAGAAGCCATGAGCCAAGAGGATAACAACAACCGGCAGCCAATTAATAATACAAAAACACAAAAATTTCAACCTTACCATGTGTCAGCAGAAATATTTGGTGACCTCCATTCAAAATAAAGGAAAAAAAAAACAAAATGAAACCCCAAAAATACTCAAAAGGGTTTCACAGTGAAAACAAAATGGAATATTGACGTCAAGTCCTACACTTGCTAGTATCTACTGTTTAAAAGCTGAAGAACTTTTAATTAATCAAATTTTTATTAACCTCTTCGTGAAGGCAACCCCAAAAAGTATGCTACACAAATGGTGACCTAGGCTATTTGCATATGCTAAACGCACAGCAGACAAAACCCAACAAAAAAAATTGCTTAAAAAGCAATTTAGTTCACCTACATTTTTATTTCTATATATTTTTAGCAATATTTTTGGGGTTTTTTCTATGTTTTACTTATGGAAAATTGATTCAAGTATATGAAATTTATGCAAATAAATTGAAATTGAAACTCACCTAGAATCCTGTAAGCCATGCTCTCCCGATTCCTGTACCCGCATGGCATACAAATCCTGTGAGAAGAGCTAAAGACATATATAAAAGCGCACATTAGTATCTCATTAAGAGGCTAATAGTCGTACATTAATTAATTAGTTCACAGCTATCACATGATACTTACTTCGCCATTCTCAGGTGGATCGCCATTGCCAAATGTGGAGGCCACAACAATTAGCAATGCCTCATGCTCAATTGACGATATATCGTAGTCAGACATGCAATATATCTAAATGAATAAACAATTTAGTACCTACTTTCGAAATAATCATTTCACTACTCCACTTCTCTTATGCTTATGCTTAGTGTTTTCCTTTTTAGCCTAGCTCAACAAAAACCAACACTTTTGTGGTCATTAGAGAAAACATTGGATCCTTATACAACAACTAGAACACACGCACATTTATTGGTGAGAGGAATTACGTTGAAAAGGATTTATGTACTACATAGGTAGTTTGTCGCATCTGTTTGCAGCTTCGTTATCTATTTTAACAGGCAATGAGCAGCTGCTTTTTATACGACACTAAGCCTTACGACTCTTACTTTTTTAAGCAAAAAAAAGGAATATTTTTGAAAAGGACGTTTTTAGCTTTATGCTAATTTCTCTAATGTGGCTTTTGTGTGACCACAAAACCTAAGGTCGCTAAAGGTTAAAGGCGAAATATCCAATAAAGCTTTTTTTTATATATTCTATTTTTTTTTATAAAAGTTCTAAGGGGCAATTTACATTGGAATTAACATGGGTCGACTACTACAACTAACATTGCAGTTTGTCCACGACAAAAATAGATTTAATACTCTACTTAAAAAAGAAACATAGATCTAATTTAAAAGACATTGTGGTTTAAGATTCATATTTACAATTTATCTATGTATGTGTACATTTCTTAATGATTAGAATCTTTAACTAACAAAATTCATTTACAATGCCATCAATTTTGTATGCTATTAAATTTAAATAAATTCGCTTTAATTCCCAGCAAACTTCTAAGATAAATTTAACACAATCGTAACTACTTACCTGAGCATTGAATGCATGTCCTAGCAGCTCACACAATTGCTTAGCATATTGCTCCGATTTGCCAGTCTCTGTGGCATATAATACAGTGGCCTTGATGCGTTTTGACAAGGCTCTTCCAAATAATTTCGATGTAAATTTCACAGCCCTAGAAAATCGAAAAGAAAGTGAGAAGAGAGCAAGATAAATGCATCAGAGTTGTAGTCGTTGTACTTGTATGTAAGTGATATTTAAAGGGTTGAGTTTTTGCTCCCTCTCTCTCTCTCCATGCATATTCAATAAGGCAACAGACACACTCGTTTATAGTACACAGCACTTAAAGGCATAGTCAGCAAAGTCAGAAGGAGCAAAAGCTGTCTCAAAGGCAGCATCATTACATTTATAAGCCTTTATGTTGGGCGTGGACCTGATTGACATGCCATATAATTGGAAAATTGTCTGCAACTACAACAAAACACATAAAGACGCCGAGAAAATTCAAAGACGAAGACGAAGACGAGGACCATGTTAACATCGTCCACACATGGCCTGTCAATAATCAAATGGCTGCAGCAACCATTTTTATGGCAAAACAGCAGGCAAGCTGCCTCATTTTCACTCAAAATAGAACTCATAAAATTTTATGCATATAGTGCAGAAAGAACGACTTGAAATTAAATGAGTCTCTAAGAGTTGAGTAAAAACCATGAATCTGAAAAATACCCTTACTCAAATTTAGATTGTATTTTAAGTCATTTAAATAAAAAGGAACTTGTTTTACCTAACATTATTTTTGATTGCTTGTCTTTAAAAGATTCCTGTTAGAGGAATAAAACTAGATCAGAACTAAGAAAAAATGCTTTAGGAAGAACGAAGTGTTAAATTATGAAAACTTCTCCTTATCTCTTAAGCCAATAATTTAATTAAAAATTAGATTAAGCAAACGATCAACTTAGGATATACAATTACAAGATTTTTAATCTATATACAAAGATAGCAATAGTCAAGAAAAATAAATTGTTTAAGTGTCTTGTTCAAATAAAACTTCTTTCACCTTAGAAATATCAAAGAAATATATCTCAAAGATACATTTTTATATTGATGCGAGATTGAAACTGATGGATACATTTTTATTAGAGGGTATTAAATGGAAAACAAATGTGTTCCATCATGTGGGGCGGAGTCGAGCGTTTGTTGCTTCATTCCCAGACATCTTCGTTTTCAACTTTTCTTTTCTTTTGCAATGATTTTCCTTCCTTTTTTCTTGTTACGTTTCGTTTTTCTTTCAGTTTTCCCTGCTATTGTATTTCATTTGGTGACTCGCTGTTGATACCGTCTGTTCCTGACATGAAACTACTTTAGTATCGCCCTCTCTGCCACTCTCTCTCTCTTTCTCTCACTGTCTGGCTGATGGGTGGAATGGGCATTGGTAATGGTTGATAATGCCTCTATATATAGGCAGTTTAACTGTAATTCAATATATGTCCCGACTGGCACTTCATCTTCACATTTCGTTTCGTTTGCCAGCATAATAAATATAATTTCATTTTCATAAAGTTGTCGATGTCAGCAATGATTTAATTCCATTTTCATCATTCTCATCATCATCTTCAACATCATCGTCATCAGTGTAGAAAGAAAAATGGCAGAGGAATGCGCGTGTTGAAACAATTAAACTTAATTATGTCGCTTCACTCTGTCATTCCTATACAGTGACATATATGTGTAACATTGAAACATGTGTATGTGTGTGTGTGTGTATATGTGTGTACGCATTGATAAAAAGTTATTCTCGCGGAAGTGCTCGATTTAATGGAAAACTTGTACGATTTTAATTCAATTGTTAATTGACAACTTTTTTAATGAATTTTCCCATTTTTGCAAATTTTGCAATTGTTGTGTGAATCTTGCCACTTGTTACTTGTCGAAAGTGCATAAAGGATGTTGTTGTCCTACGAGTAGAGGGTTGGAGGGGACCAATTGGCCAATTGCAGTAAATGAAAATTAATTAGCCTGCGAAAATGCTCATCGTTCAGCCAACTTCATTACTGTCCACACAACACAGTTAACCAGTTAAAGTGCGGTCATTAAATAATTATTATCATTTTACGTTTCATTTAACTGAGTAAATTGTCCCTGCTCATAGTTCATTTTATTTTCCTTTCAGATTTATCATTTTGTTTGTTTTTGAAATTGATTTTATTTGTTCCGCATTAACCGCAAATGCTTTATTGATAGTTGATTAAGCAATGAAAGGAATTGTAAATAAAAATGGCAAATATGCTACTTTATTTCCCCAGAAAAAAAAAACGAAAATATCTTATTACATAATTGGAATGTAAAAATTAAGCATATGTGGATGAGTCTTTCGATAATAACTTTTATAGAGATTGAATTGTGATTATGCAAATACATAAAGAGATAGTTTTAGATTTCTATAAAGGTTTTTTAAAAGTACTTCATTCCGAATATGATGTGTTTTGATTTTATTAATTCAGATAAGATTTATATGAACAAAAGTAAAAAGTATTAAACCCAGTTTAGGTAACAACTATAGAAAATTATGGACCAATGACAATTCCAATTTGAAGCTTTGCTTAGAAAACCTCCTTTTTGGTGATTCAAGTCGACTTTACATATACCTTTTAGCAGAGTTATACATTTATTAGTAAGCCATTTAGTGTCGAATTAGTTTAACTCTTTTATTTGTTCATTTTTATTAGAAAATCAAAAGTAAAATGCTGTTGAAATATCATGATAAATTAAATAAATCGATACCTTTCTTAAAACAATTTGCACCACGTTGATTTTAATCCAATGCCATTTCGAACACTTTTTTCGGAATACTTATTGAGTAGATCTTACCTAGAACCTATTTTAATAATTTTTAACTTATGTGGTTTTACACCCTTATTACAAAGAGGGTAAAATTATTTTATTTTAATTTTTATGTAGTTTCCTATCTACTGGATTGTATTTATATCTCGAATCCACCTGAATGGAATTACTATAGCATATAGCTTGCATAAGAATGATAGGTCTAAAAATAATAAAACAAAACCTGATCAATTATGAAACCCGTAGAGTTCTAAATATAAATTTATATAATTTTACAGATGCTCTCTTTATTTATGAGGTAGTTAGATATTTTAGACAAAAAATTAACTTTCCATTATTTTTACGTACAACTTTTAGTAAAGTTTATTGTTCTTAAGTTTATCAGGAAACTGTCACAAGAATTTGACGATCCAAATTCAAATAAAATTTTATGTATTTGATTAGTACGTCATAAATTACTGACTGGCATTTAGACATTTCTAAAATCGTGCATTAATTCATATTAGACCCGAATGTCTTGACAACTAGAACTCCGTTCCTTTTAGTATGTTAAGAATTTATTTGTTAACATTCTACATAATAAAAAAATGGCATATTATTCCATCTTATTTAAGAAGATATTTAAGATATTAGGTGAAACTGATTGCTTTTAAAAGGGCAACTTAATTACAAATCTTCAACTTTTTTATTTTTTATTTACTACTTACTCAAAAAGGTATTTATAATATCAATAATTTTTTGATTGCATTTGATCTAAAAATAGAATCTAAAAATCTAGAAGCATTTTTTTTTTAAGTATTTAATATAATATAGGAGCATGTCCTTAAAATAAATTTCTTTCCGACTCCCTTTCTTATTTTTAGGCAATCTATTTTTAATATTGTCAACTTGCATTTGATCTCGAGTATTTCTCCCAAAATATTTTCATATATAATTTTCTCTTCATAAACATTTCATTTAGATATTTGCTTCACTTTTGATGTAACAATTTGCATAAAAATTTCATCAAGTTAGCACATGCCAAGTTGTCTAGTTCCATTCGCCATGTCTTAAGCTGGTTAAAGGGGACTTTTAAAATAACAATAAAAAAAACAAACATGATGCAATGTATCAAATTTTCCAAGCGAGTTGACGAGCGAAACCCGGGAAACAACAGAGAAGCCAAAGAAGCAACAGAAACTGAAACAGGAGCGCCAATAAACCACAATCCATGTAATCTACTTAAAAGCTAATCCCTGCTGATGCTGTCGTGTGACACGCCAAACACAACCACACACAGATAGGTACACACAGACATACATACAATTACACGGCAAAGGGGATATAAGGATATTATCATCAGTAACGGTAAAAAGGTCGCAATGCCATTGGAGGAGGCTGGTTGGTTGGTTGGTTGTTTGATAGCTAAGTACTTACCTAGCGATTTGTTTAAAATTGAATTTACGTCTTGGCTTTTTGCCTTTGCTCTCGCCGCGTCCTTTTTTCCAAATGTGCGTACGCCAAGCTGGATCCTGGTATTCAAACGAAGGCTTCAAATAATACAAAGCCATTTCCTGATGGAATACGGGCGTAATAGAGCCAGAGAGTGGCGGCACAATCCATATCCAATCCGCTGGGCATCCATTTCTAGTAATGTAGAAGAAGAGAGCCAAGTGTAAGGGGTAAATGAATACTAATTGTAATGGTTTGCCGTTTTGCCGCTTTGGCATTGTTTTTTGCTCACTATGTATATTGCCTGTAATTGACAAGAAGCAAAGGTAAGGATCCCCACCCCGTCCCCTTCTTCTTTTCTGTATCTTTGCTGAAACAAATATATTTTCCCTTTTCAGACAAATGCAAATTGGCCGTAAGTAATTGAAATATGGCCCACGTATTTTGTTATTTTAAGTGTCTGCTCAAATGGTTATGGCCATTATTGGACTTAATTTTCGTGGGGAGACCATAAAATTAAACGCTTAGCAGTTAAGTCTTTTGATTTACAATATGAATATAGAATGTCTACTTTAAATTAGGCACAAAATTAGCTCAAATAATGAATAGGTAAAACAAAATATATTTATATCTCTTTACTTAAATTAGAACTAAGCTAAAAATGGTTTAAAATAAAGATGTTTTTTAATCAGAATGTTTCAATAAATTATGATTTAGATTAAGACATGTATGGATGCCAAAACTAAATTATTAAAAGTTTAAAAACTTCAAACAAAACACATTGTAGAAAACTAGAAATATATTTTACTGAAGCATTTAATTGAATTTTGTAAAAACATGAATTTAAAATTGTTTAGTCTTTTAAGTGAGGTATATTCCAGTCCTTCTACATAGTAGACACATTTAAGATAACCATAACCAATAATTTGTTCTGCGCTTTGCGAGTGAGATAAAGCCAACAATTGCCAGGAAAAAGTTGTATGTGAATTATGATATATGTACATACATATATAAAAATATTTCTTTTATTGTATCGGCAAACTTCCCTTTGCCATGAAATAAAATGTTTGACATATTGAACGGCATTTATGTGCCTCTCGGGTGTGCACTTTGCATAAATGCTGGCGACAGCAAATTGAAAACGATAAATTTATTTCACACCTGTAAAGGAGTTTCCTCTCGATTGGTCCCCCTCCGGCAGGAACTCTTCCAGGAAGTCAAATAAAACACGTTAAGCCATAAATATGCGGCTGGGCGAAAACCATAAATGCCGGGTTCCCCCCTCCCCACCATTCAGTCATAAACAAAACAAAAAAAAAAGAACTTAATCAGCCGATCAGGAGACATAACACCACAGATTAAACCCACAGAGGACAAACTCTTACCTTAGCTTGGATTCATTTTCGAAATGTTTCATAAAACTTTCACTGGCCGTGTGATGATCCACAATCGTTACGTTACGGCTCTGAAATGAATGCAATACGGCAATATTCATCTCGACAACGGTCTTATCCTTCCACAGGGATGTCGGTGTTCGTGTATCCAAATTCATTTTCAGTGCCACAGTCTATACAAAAATGGAATCGAAAATATGAAAATTTAATTACTTTGTAATTGCAATTAGTCGAGGAGTTAGAATGACTCTGAATATAAGAGTGTGTGTGTGTGTGTCGTAAATTTCGATTATAGTTGTGGTTGAAAATTGATAATTACTGCCTACAGCCAGACAGGCTGTCTGTCAGAAAGCCATGGCATGGAGTTGGCCCTCAACAAGTGGTCTAAAACATGTGGATTTTGTGGTCAGAAGCTAGGACATCAATTATTGATTGTGCTGGTAGCCATAGAAGCGTAAAGTGTCTGATTTCAAGAGGTAAATTTTAATTGAAAGTGATCAGAGAAAAAGGCATTCTAATATTCATTAATAAATTCGAATTTTCAATATGAAATGTTTACGTTATAAATTGAAAACTGTCAACCGAAAATTGAAAAGCAAAGTAAACCTAGAGTTAATTCTCGAATTTTTAGTTAATTAGTTATTTAATTTAGCTAATTAAGAAATTAGGGTTTCCTTTCTCCTTTTGGTAGAAAAATATTTCGCATCTATTTTATTTATATTATTTTGTTCTATGTATCAAATTTTTTTATAAAGAATAACTTAACGAATTCCCCCATGAAAAAAATTATAAGTTGGACGGGTCCAAGGGGAGAGTCTTGGGGGTCTGGACACTCCAAGAAATAGCAATATTTTAACAACTTTTTGACTTTTTTGGCTGTCTTACTACTGAATCATTGAAACAGGTGGGCAATTTTTCTAAATCCTAAAACTGCCAAAATGCCTGCCTCGGAAACTCTGATTTTACTAAGCCGAAAATCTAAATTTTTTGAGTGGACAGCCACCGAAAATATTTTCTACATCAGTCTGATGATATAACAAAAAATTTGTGGGAAATATTTATTTGTTATTGGCTATACTTTAGATTATTATTAATTGTAGAGATTTAAGATTATTATTAAAAATCATTTCGAAGAGTTAACCAACTGTTAAAATATGTAATTTTTCTGGTGGGTAAACTTTTAAAAACTAATTTGTAGTCGAAGTATTACAATTTCCTTGAAATTATCCTTAGAATAATTTAAAACGTTCTTTGTAAACCTATTTTATTTCGAAATCGTTTCATCCTAAAGATGTTAATTTTTCTAATAAATTTCTATGAAGTCGAAATCATTCAAATCAAATGAAATTGTCGGCTAAATGTAGTTTCAGAATGGCCATTAGGGGAAATTAATTCAAAATAAAATTGTGTTATCATAGACCCTGGGCCAATTGTTACACACTCACACTCTATCAAATATTTATTAGAGTGTGTGTTTGTGATGCTTGAATAATGCTTGTGTCATAAAATTTGAAATAATTTTGTGAGTGCCTAGATGGCTATCTGTCTGTCTAATGGCAAAATCGTGTTGAAAACTAATTAGTTTTAAGTAAATCGATCAAGTGTAGATGAATACATTTGAACATGTTGGTCTATGGCTGACAGTGGCTTAATTTGAAAATGCAATAATCAAGTCAAATAATTTATAATTTAATCATATTTTAATGTAATAACTTTAAAGCTCATCCATATCATCCGGACATTTAAGCTTGTTCTTACGCCCACTTAAACACAGGGATATACTCCCCGCCCCCCATCGCTGCCTCCCACCACATACTACAAAAACGCGCTCTTTTATGCCGGGACAGCAAAGAGAGATAAAATATAAAAAAAAAAGAAAATGAAGCGAGGCAAAGTCCTTATGGAAACGCGCACATTATGCGGCCCATATAATGAAATAAACGCCGGAACGCGCCGCTAAAGCCAAACGACAAAGACATCAAGGACATTAAGCAAGGACAATGCCAAGCAACAACCAAGCGCTATCAATAACCATATTACAATACACACCATACACTTTTCCTTTCCCTTTTTTATTCCCTTCCCTTCACGTTACTCCACAATTTGTTCATTCATGAACATTTAGCACTTTAACTTACCTCCAACATATTGCGGCGATTTGTATCGCATAAATTCCGACAGCCAATCTCCGTTGACATGTACCAACCGCTGAATGTGGTGGCCGTAAACTGTATGCCGCCCACATCGAACAGCATATTGGACACTGCGGGCAGAGCGTACCAACGTAGACTCAAATCCGTAAACCACTCGAATCTGTGGAAAAAAAATAAAGGAAAACCCATGAAAATCAAGCAACGTCAACGGGTCAGCATCGCCAGAGGGGAAGTTTTATTTGGTCAGTCAGTCCTGTGTTTACTTTTCCTACACTGACGCTTCTGATGCAAATCCCTTCAATATACTTGTCACATCTCGACCACCAGCTGATGATATAGATTTTTCGTTTTGATGTTCCAGAAAGGAAAGTTAGTTATTTCATAAAAAAAAGCCTTTCCCAGAAGGTCACATGAATATATGGCCCCCATGTACTGTACTGTACACTATAATATTTGATTAGGCAATGGTTTCAATAAATATTATTTAAATGTCACATTTTTATCCTTTATCTAATCTTAACAAAATTTTGGTAAAGATAAATTTTCTAACAATAAAAACATTTGAAAATAAGTGCTTTAATCCTTAATTTATCATCATTATTTAAGACAAAAAAATTACATTTTATAACCTTTTTAGTTAACTTTTCGTGCTGTTAATAATTGTATACACTTATCGAACCCGTTTAATTTCTCGCCATAGATTAATTAAGGCTTAAATGCATTATGTATGTACATATGTCTATGGAAATATTTTTGTACTGAGATTCTGTTTTTTAAAACATTTTTACTTTAATGAAGTCCTGGACTTGCAATTAAAATAATAAAAACCATGCATAAAGGCCTGCAGTTCCGGAGTTCATTAGCAAAATCTGCGGATAATAGAACTTGGTGGTTCTTCAAATAGCTATACAGACAACCTGCTCACCTGTTTTGTATTGCCAATGAAATAATCATATTTTTGAAGATTAACCTCGAGCCGGGTTAAATGCAAGGTTTGACTTAAATTTCAAAAATGTCGTAATCTAACCAGATAACACCTACGGAAGTTACACATCCTGTATGTACAGCTGCTGTAATTTTCTTTGGAGTTTTTATTACAAAGATAAACCCTTTTTCTATATGGTACAATATACCGTGGATAAAATAATAGGTCATGAACTTAGTTTGTTGAGGGCGAGCACTGACACTAAATTTTCATAGCGCCTATTTTCACTTCATTTAGTTGCAATTCCTAACATGGTATGGCCATTGCAATTCCGGAGTTCTTTAGCAAAGTCTGCTGATGATAGAACTTGCTGGTTCTTGAAATAACTATACAGACAACCTGCTCAACTGTTTTGTGTTGCCTTTAAAATAATCTTATTTTTGAGGATTGAGCTTGAGCAAGGTTTGACTTAATTTTTATACCATACACCCATAGGGTGAAATGGTATATTAAAGTCGCTAAAATGTATGTAACATGCAGAAGGAAGCTTTTCCGACCCCATAAAGTATATATATTCTTGATCAGCATCAATAGCCGAGACGATCTAGCCCTGTCCGTCTGTCCGTCCGTCCGTCCGTCCGTCTGTATGAACACCTAGATCTCGGAGACTATAAGAGCTAGAGCCACCAAATTTGGTATGTAGACTCGTGTCATATGTACGCTTATCGAGTTTGTTTCAAATGTTTGCCACGCCCCCTACCGCCCCCGCAAATGATATAAAACCGATTTTCTTAAACACCATAGCAACTAGAGACACAAAATTTGGTATGTATATTTGCTTAGTAAATGCGCACATTTTGTGTTTATAAAAATTTTGCCACGCCCCCTACCGCCCCCGCAAATTACATAAAACCGATTTTCTTAAACACTATAGCAACTAGAGACACAAAATTTGGTATGTATATTTGCTTAGTAAATGCGCACATTTTGTATTTGTAGAAATTTTGCCACGCCCCCTGCCGCCCCCGCAAATTAAATAAAACCGATTTACTCAAAAACTATTCTAGCTAGAGACACCATAGTTGGTATAAATATTTGCTTAGTAATTGCGCACATTTTTGATATGTAAAAATTTTGCCACGCCCCTTTCCGCCCCCTTAATTTGAAAAAACTCGATTATCTCCCGTAATTTTCTACCTTGTGCAATCAAATTTAGCACACTTAAATTTGATACTAATATCAAGCAAAATACCAAATCAAAATCGGAATAAAAATAGTCAAGTTATGCATATGAACGTTTTTCCATATGGCCGGAGTTGGCCGTTGGCTGGTGGGGGCGCTAGGGTGCTCGAATGCTTGAGTGAGCAAACAGATTTTTTTAAAAATACGAAAATGCATTGGTTATTATAAATTTAAAATATTTGTTTTACTGGTGTATGGTATATCCAAGTCGGCGAGACGACTTACTTACTTCATTTTGAATTGAAACTTGCAAATCTTCAAAAAATACAAAAAGTAAGGAAACTTATTTAAGTTTATAAAGGTGTAGTTGGTAAAAAAGACAAATTTTTATAAGGTTTTAATTCTTTTCAAAATATTAATAATTCGCTATAAAGCGTTATTGAAGACAAGACAAACGAAGAACAGTTTCAAGAAATTTAGTTATTTCACTATTTTTAGTGAATATGTTCTAAAAGGTGAGTCTGCCTAATAAAAATAAGAGAGTAACGCTAAGCAACTTCAAAAGTTAAATTGCCCTCCGCTAGGTGGTACTTATTCCGTTAACACATTTAAATGTCCCATTTTCAATATACTGATTATCTATTAAAAGGTTATCAACTTGTCGTTATCATACAGATCAAAAAAGTCATTTGTGATGTTTGAAATATTTTTAAACTGTTTCATAAATTTCATTTTAAACCTTTTTGTTAGCAGGTTTTGTTTCGAGGTCTCTGGGTTTAATATCAATCACAAATGTCCCCAAAAACCACCAATTAAAATTAATTTCTTTTAATTTCTAGAAGCAAATTATTCAAATAAAAGATTAACAATTCCAGCCATTAAAAATTTAGATCAAATTTATAATGTTAGAAGCTTGGTTGCAAAGAATTTAAACAAATATTGTTTTTGTAAAGTAAGACTTTTATTTTCTTTAATAAATTGGAACTGCACACGCATTGTCTATATTTGCACAAATGTTATTTAATTTTATATTAAAAAAATTTTTTCTTAGGTCATTTGTTTGTTTCTTATTGGTATATTATCAAAAAACAAAAACGTCATGTTTATACAAATGTATTCAGCTCTTAAGATTCTAAAATCTTGACAACAGAATGGAAATTTACCGAATTTAAATATTCTCAAATAAATAAATGTATATTTGTATATGTATGTGCTTGTTAAATAATTGCATTTATTGAAAAGATTTCAAGAGTCTTAAGAAGTTGCCACTGGAGCAAAACCGACCTTAAGATTACCCTTGTCGAAGACCGTATAGAATTTTCCGATGAAAGCATCGCCAAGAATCCAAAGACTCAATCCTTCCAAATAGCTGAAAATGGACATGCAGTAGGTTACACCATTTCCGCTTATCTCAGTAATATAGTCGCTGGGTTTTAAGGTGAAGATAGTGCCGCCAATAATAAAGTTTATATTTTTCAAGGAAGACAATTTGTCACAGTCAATGAAGGCCTCGCCATCACCATTATCTGTGGCACCAATTAGACTATTCATTGTATTATAGTCCGCTTCGGGCATTACAATCAGAGAAGTTCCAGTATCGGCTATAGCCTGAAAATTTTTGGCTATAGCAACGCCCTTTGTTTTTAAAGCAGTCACCTCGAACTGCCAATAGTCCGCCACAGAGACGGGAACATAGGTGAGACTTCCTGTATAGAAACTAGAATCGACACCACCAAAAATCAGCTCACCGCCCTGGACAGCTTTACCGTTTCGCTTCAAATAGAACGATATGACTGGTTCATCGAGCAGGCCTTGTGAAATCATATTATCCAAGGGAGGAGTAACGCCACCTTGGGAAATCGATTTGAAGGCCAAACCCCAAATGCCAGCGAATGGAGCATCGACAAATGTTGTGCCCGGCTCAGCGATAGCCTCGAGGAATGTCTGCGATTCAATTGGTATGTTATCGACTCTCACCGTGTCCGTGGAAAGGTAACCAGCCATACTGCCGGTGCCATATTGAATGGATACGTTCTGGCCATTGGCAACATAAGTACTGGATGCGGACGAATTGTATTTGTTATGATTTTGGCATGCCAAATTCGACGAAAGGCAGTTGACACTTGGCACCCAGAGATTAGAGGAACCCGTGTCGAAGAGAATATTGAAGTATTGTCTTGGATTTCCGATGCTCATGAGTCCATAATATTCCATATTATAGTTATTGTGTAGAACTTCTTTGCCGACTTTTCCAGTGGTGGAGGCCTCCACCAAATATTTGCTAGCTAGTATAGACTTCTCGGCCTTGATATTGTCATGGGTCTTGGTGAAGTTAGCCTGGGCCCTCAATGGAACTCGCGCTATCTTGGCCCATGAATGGGATACCAAGCAGGCTAAAAGCACGGTCACTACGATAGATAACTTGTTCATATCTCTATTCGAGATGTTTGGCAAATGTGAACACAATTGATATCCACATCGGTCTTAAATAGTATTCACCGGGCAAGTGTTTCACGTGTCAGCATATGCAAATATTTAACCTAATTTTAATGACTTGGAGACTTATTTATAACCACAAACAAAAATAGAGCCAACAGCTTTCTAAAGACTTGCAGAACCAACCAGAATTCAAATGGAAAAATACATTATAAATTTATTTATCTTTATATATTATACGAGATTGCTTGTTTTAAGTCAATTTAGACAGCTTTTAGAACAGCTGTTTTTAATTTTAGTCACTTTAATCACCTAATTTAAGGTTTCTATAATATCTTATCAAATCAGTTTCGTTAAGGTGATGTTATCTTTTAAAGATTTGTTTTTATTCTAGTTCTATGAAAATAAAGTAAGCAGTATTTAAAGTGTTCGAACACCTTATTGCTTTTAGTTTGTATGTACTTGAAAATAATTTAAAATCTATTAATAGGGTAATTATTTAGGTAACTATTACTTTATTGGACTTGCCTTGTATTTCCCCTATTGATATTTCAATATTCAATAATATTCATATTCAATCGTAACAATCATTAAAATTATAATTTGTTATGTCAGTCTGGTAATTACCAATTAAGTCTGTAAGTTTAAAAAAAAAACCTCACAGCCTCTATAAGCAAAGACAAAATGGTATAGCTGACCATCTTAATAAAATTTGTGAAATATATTTATTGAAGTATTAATTTTTTATTTGATTATCAAACAATTTTACGATGTGACAGCTGGAGCAAATCCGATCTGACTATTACCCTTGTCAAAGACCGTATAGAATTTACCAATGAAAACATCTCCAAGAATCCAAAAATCTTTGTCCGCCAAATAGATGAAACTGGACATGCAGGATGTGTTGTCATCATCATCGGTTACCTCTACGATATAGTCACTGGGTGTCAATGTGAAGGTAGTGCCGCCAATACTAAAGTTCACATCTGGCAAGGAAGACTGTAGGTCACAGTCAATGTAGGCTTCTCCATCACCATTATCGACCGCACCAATTTGGCTATTGATGTCAGTGTAGGCCGCTTCGGGCACTACAATCAGAGGGGTTGCAGTATCGGCTATAGCCTGACAGTCACTGCATAGAGTAACGCCATTCGTATCCACCGCAGTCACTTCGAATTGCCAATAGCCCTCAACAGTGATCGGAACATAGGTGAGACTTCCAGTATAGAGAGTGGAATCGATGCCGCCAAATATCAGCTCACCGCCCTGCACAGCTGTGCCCTCTCGCCTTAAATAGAACGAAACAAGCGGTTCATCGAGCAGTCCTTGGGAAATCATATTATCCAAGGGAGGCTTCACGTTTCCCACAGCAATCGATTGGAAAGCAAGCCCCCAAATACCGGCATATGGGGCATTGATAAATGAATCTGGCACAGAGGTGGCCTCCATAAATGTTTGCGCTTTGATGGGGATGTTATTAGATCTCACCGTGTCGGTGGAGAGATAACCAACCACAGCTTCTGAACCACTGTCAATGGTAATATTCTCTCCGTTGGCAACATAAGTCCTCGATGCGGATGAATCATATTTGGCATGTTGATAGCATGCTACATTTGTCGAGGGGCAATTAATGCTTGGCACCCACAAATTGGCAGAGGCCGTATCGAACTTTATATTAAAGTATTTCTTTGGTGTGCCAATGCTCATGACTCCATAATATGCCACGTTTTGATAATTGTGTAGAACCAAAAACCGACCTGTTGGTCTTGTGGAGGTCTCCTTCAAATATTTGCTAGCCAGTAGAGACTTTTCAGCTTTAACATTGCTTTTTGTCCTGGTGAAATTAGCCTGAGGTATCAACTGAACTCGCGATATTTCGGCCAACGAGTGGGAGGCCAAGCAGGCCAAAAGCACTGTCACTACGATGAATGATAACTTGGTCATTTCCTTGCTTCACAAGATTGTCAAATGCGAACATAACTCAGGTCTACATCGGCCTTAAATACTCTTCATCCGACAAGTGTTATACACGCGAGCATATGCAAATATTTATTCAATTTTACAGAAATCTTTATAATCACAAAGAAGATAAGAGCTACACATAATTCAAATACATAAAGATAAATTTATCTTTATATATAGTATACGTGATTTTCTGTTTAAAGCAATTAGAGATAGCATTTAAAACAGATGTTTCTAATTAAAGTTTTCTTGATAATCCGTTTTCTTATCACTGATAAAATTACTTTTAGCTGGTGGCCCAAGCTATAAAAGGTTTGTTTTAATTATTATAGTAATATAATAATAAAATAAAGATTGCATAAATTATTTCGCATAATCCATACATAAAGTCTGGATGGCTTAAGTTACATTTGCTATTATTAAGCCAAACTAAGTTTTTACTTGAGAAGCTTTCTTGAGTAGCTTCCTTATTATGTTTATCTTATCATATATATAAATTAGTACATTCAACCCTTTTTACCAAAACATTACATATAATTTAAATTTCCTACATATACATATATATAAAAATATACAAACACTTCTAAGAACTCAATATGTATGTACTTTAATACAAATGTTGTCAAAAGAATTTGGTGTTTATTTAAAACATATTGAACTTGCGTAAGCAACATTTTAATGTCAATTTGAATATGAAGTAGGCAGTAAGGCAAAGTAAATGTATTCTGTATTGAGTTAAATTTAATTGTCTATCTTTATTTAGAAATAGAACATAGAGAAAAACAGGCAAAGCTACTTACGAAGAAGATTGTTTTAATCTAGAAATACAAACAAATTTGAACAGATACATACATGATCAGTTGTGACGTGCTGATCGAGAATAGATATATGCCCATAATTTAATATTGTTAAAGATGCTTTCCTAGATATAAATGAGTAATAAGTTCCTTCTATTAGAAAAAAAGCCTTCCAGATTATAAACTATCCATGAAATAAATATGTACTTTGCCAAATAGCGCTAGTCTACTTTTAAAATGGTTACTGGTAAGTTTTCCACAGAAGTAATAAGGACTAGACTAATAGGCCAGCTCTATGGCTAACTCATAAGCCACATGACTAATTCAGTTCATACAACTTTTCTTTGTATAATTTTTTATGGTTATAATCTTGGTCTGGAACAAAAGACCCTGTAAATAAAAAAAATCGAATAAATAACTTAGGCCGACATTTTTGAGGTCACGAAAAAGTGATTTAACTTCAACCGGTAGTAATTGGGGGTGTTAATCATGGCCTCATACTTAAATTTTGTCCATCCCGTCAGGTTTTCGATAAAAATGAGTTATTAAATTACCTCATTTCCAGTATTTTAATGTATAATATAAACATATATTTATATATTCATATTAATAAATCAGGTATGATTAAAAAGCATTTTACAAAATATCAAAGCGGTATTTCTTTGATATAATGCATAATATCTTATACTTTGAAAATGGTAATAAGTAATGGAAATAAGTAAAATTTGAACCAAAGAGTATGCTATAGGGATTCGAAGAATCTTCTGCTTTGTAATTTTTAAGAATTAATTTAATTTTAAGCATGTAACATATTGTTCGTAATGTTTGCAAACAAGAGCTATTTTTTTGAAAAATTATATTCGAAAATCTGTTAAAAATTTTTTTTATCTATCTATAGTATTCTTTTGAATGTCTATTTTCAATTATTGGGGTAAAACCCGAGTATGCATTCAGAATCAGTGTACTCGACTTAGTAAGGGACAACTGTCATATAAATGTCTCCAAAAATCATGTCGACTTTTGCAATTAAGCACAAGGTTATTCTTATATCTATTTAACGCTCACATTTTGCAGATTTTTTAATTTATTTCAAATGGGCTTAAGAGGAAAATTTAGTGAAATGTTGGTCAAGTTATATCAGCTCTTCTTTGCCAAAGAGCTTTTTGCTTTTTAACTTAACTTAACTTTATACTTAACACTATATAAGCAAAACATTCTTTCATCTTTTTAAAAGATTAACAACCCCTACGATTAGACCTTAAACATTTTGCTTTATATATTTATAGAGACAATCAACTCTCTTGCTTTCTATTTGTGTTTCTATATACCCAGCTAAACGTTTTTTTGCGGGGTAAAACAGTTATCTCAAAATTCTGCACAATTATAGGACCCCTCATAATATTTACTCACTTGGGATGAGTCAGCGGCACTTCCAATATCAATTCTGGTGGATAATCAAAATAGTCCGGATCATGACCATTGGCCGAGACCACCAATGGTAATATATCCCATTCAGTGCCTTTGCTCTTCCAGCCCAATTTGGCGCAGACCTGCAAAACAAGAGAGATAGAGACAGAAAATGTGAGATTGGGAACTCTCATCATACATAAATGTAAAGCAAAATCGAAAATCAACATAAAGCCAGTAACCAGAATCAGAATCAGAGCCAAAAAACCAAACCAGAGCAAGCTATAAGTGCCGCAAGGCTGGCAGGGCACATAAAAAAAGTGACATGTGTAAAAATAAATGGGCATACTTTTGGGCGGTTTCGCATGCAAAATCCATCACCTACCCACTTACTCACTCTACCAATCTATCGACTATGGGTAACATCTGCATGAGGCCTATGCCATATTTGTGTTCGTATTTATTGACAGCTTTGTTGTTTGTTCGGTTTTTGCGTATTTAAAAAGAGATTTATTACACACACTCTCTCGCACACATACGCACACCCACACACGCACAAAATTGGAAAGAGAAAGCGGGAGAGAGTTGTACATGTAAAACTTTTGTCGGGCCATGGAAACTTGTTGGATAAATCGCTTTTGAAAAAGGGCATGAGATTTATCTAAAGGCAAACGCAATTGATGCAGCCAAAAATTCTTGTATTTGTATATGCAAATTGATATGTAGGTAGATTACATGTGATAAATAAGAGTAAGTTTTTTATGTTTTAAGGGCTATTAAATAGTAACTGTCCTACTGATAAACATTTTGTTTTAATTGCATACACATTTTCCAATTATCATCTGCAATTTGCATCCTTTGGTTTACATATGTACATATCTCTCTTAAACAGTATACTTAAATATTAATTTAGCCTAATCGTTACGGGGGTCAAATTATGTAAACCGATTCAACCATGAATCCATTATGAACACTCATAAACTATTCACAAATACCCATTTAGTGTAGGCTAATGCATTTGCTTTTTTTCTGCGAAAATTTTACAATGAGCTCAAAGAGCTCACAGATTTAAGCTGTTAAGCTTCAACTGAATATTTCAAATATTATTAAAATTAAAAAAAAATAGAAAATGTTGCTGCCTTTAAAATTCGAATACGAAACAACTTTAATTTAAAGCAAAACATTTTTTAAATGTTCTATAAATTTTGAAAATATTCCAACAAATGAAGTGCTCAAGGTGATAAAAGCAGATCTTAATAAAGAATATACTTATTGAAAGGCCTTGACGAGAACATATATATTGCCTGTCAAATATATCTAGTATGATCCTCAAGAAGTGTTAAGTCAGATATTTTACTGATGATATATACTATGCAAGGTTGGATTGGACTATTATCACCTAGGTTGGACTATTTTCTTGTTCATATTCCCTTTTCCTGGAATTTTCTTAATTAATGTTAAGTATTCTGCTAAACCGAAAAAGATCTAATATGCAAAATATGTCGTATACCTAAGGGAAATAAAATATGTATTGGAAATAATGAAGCAAAGTAATTTTTTGCTATGAGCCGAAAAAGTTTTTCAATATAAAAACTGTGACCAAAGAAGTGAGATCTTTGTTTTTTTAAATTATTTTACTATACCAAGTTCTTCTCGTAAATTTAAGCTTAGTCGAGAGTTCCAATTTTAGGTCAAAACTAAACTCTTACACTTGACTTAAATGTGCAGAAAATGTGCAGAAAATAATAATGTATTCAAATTTTAAACCGATTCTTCGATATAGCTAGTTTAAGGGTAACCATCTTTTCTTTTAAATTCTTCTTACCTCTGTAAACTCCACATTCATGGGATCACCAATAACCTTGCCATCAGCTTGCTTATAGCCCGCATAGGATATAAGTTGGCTATTCCAAATGCGATAATCATGACGGGCATCTGTGCGTTGTGGAAATATGGTGATGGCCGATCTGTAAACAAGCAAAATACCAAAAGTCTCAATAAGCTATAAAATTTTGTTCAAAATAACCAAACAATTTATATAAATTCTGTTTATAAAGTCCAACAAAAATTTAGCCTTTATTTTCAACAACTTTAAAGTTCAACAAAGTTGAAAGCACACAAGTTTTCACACTCAGCATAAGGTTTCCAGCTAAAGTTAAAAGTGCAAACACAAAGCCTAAAATACGATGGGTCCAGGAGGTGAGGAGAGAAAGGGTTTCACCCTTGCAGGATACACATCCTCTTCAAATATTTATGCCAACAAATGGCTGGGCAGCCTCACTTGATACACATCACATCAGCCAACATATCGTCCTATCGCTCCCATCGACCCCCTCTCACGTCGCTCAATTCATTGCCAATTAGCTAGCAAAATTATTTGGCAATCATTTTTTGGGCCAAACATTTGCCAAAAACTTTCAATGCCTAATACCATGAATTGAGTAGATTAAACTGTGGCATGTTTCGGTTAATATGGTTTTATGTTAAATATCGAACAACAAAGAGCATATGGAATATATTTAAAATTATGGAAAAGCTTTTAAAGATTAGCGAGCATTATTATAAGCGGATGATATGAATGGGTGCAGGCATTCAATGTCTTGAAATAGAAAGAAGTTTTTTACTAATTTGTATATAAAAGTTAGTTGAACTCTAACATTTTATATAACTATTTTTGTTGTCCTAATTTTGCCTCATTAACTGAGCATTCTGAAAAATATCGACTACAATTGAGTCATCACAATATACATATTGGATACTTTGGACTTTGGTTTAATGGATGTCGACTAAAAACCTAGACTAATATTAGTAGCAAAACTATTTGGCGTAATTAACATAAATCACATAAAAAGGCTCATAGCTCATCTCCACATATGGTAAAATTGCGCTTCGGATTATTTTGTACAGATTTTTTAGTTGTCACCCGTTACTTCCATATAATCCCCAGTTCCGAATTAGCCATATAGCTATTGGAATACTGTTATGATCACTGAAAGTTGTTGATTCAATGTTCATTCATTACATAGTAAATTGACTAAAAAATTTATTTGAAAAATTTATGAAAATTCCTAAAAACTCTTAACTCAGCACATCTGTAACTTAACCAAATTTAATCGATTTTTTAAAGTATTATCTTATTTGTATGCTTTTAATTTCCATTTTTGAATTGGAATAAACATTACGCCAATTATAAAATTATCTTTTCAAGCGAGGCAAAAAATGCCAATGAAGAGCAAAATATTCCAAAAAACCTTAATTTTATGAAACTCTAACTTAATCAATTTTTGTCGTATTTGAAAAATGAATGTCTTTATTTTGAAGTTAGAATCATAACTTTTAATCTGCATTAAAATCCCGAGAACTTATTTTTTTGGCAATTTTCTTTAAAAATCGTGATAAATATATCATGATCATGATTTTTTTCAATAATCGGATCTAAGAAATTTTAAAAAATAATATATATCCTTTTTAAATCGGTTAGAAATTGGCGAAAATACAGTCTTTAAAGAAAGCTAGATTAACTAAAAATTTATGTTAGAAAATTTAAAAACAAAGAACAATTTCTTAGCCAATTGTTTTGGAGCGAGTTTCATTAATGTTCTAATTTCCACATTAAAAAGTCTTTTCCCAATTTGAATTAAGACTCCGAAAGCTAATAATTTTGTGTTTTTTTAACCATATGGCATATGTACATATATTTAACAGTTTCCACAGTTTTTTATACAGCCAAGGTGGGATTATGGGTACCCCAAGGGTACATAAAACAAATACAGAACTTATCTGCCTTATAAATATTTAAAAATTAAATGTAGTGTAAAACAAAACCTTAAATGAAAAATTATTTCTTTACGCTACCTTCCACTATGGTTATCGAAAAATTTGAATCAAATTTAATTTTTTTTTACCTGCATCGATGCTTACCTCAAATTGCCTTTATTGGTTGCATATTTAATGTGATTGCAAATTGCCTCAAACATGCCACTTGTGGTAGTCACATAACGACAATCAAAAACCTGGAAAAATATGAGGAAATACTTTTTTTAATATACACAAAATGAAAGTTTATAAAAATAGCTTAAAGCTACATTTGTGAATTCTAGCAAAAAAAAAAAGAATTTCCCTTGATTGGCAGACCTATACATTCTCATCACGCCCACTGGTCGAAAGTTTAAATTAACTGAAATGTTTAAAACGCACAAAACATTCAAACAATTCGCATAACAATTGTTTTACATGAAAACAACATAGTGACCCGAACTTTGCCAAAAAAAAAAAAAAAAAAGAACTATAAAAAAGAGAAAACGAAAATCAGTTTTACTTTTTAGCTTAAAAGGAAGGGTATGCAAAACTATTTAAGGATATGTTTTTAACAGATTTCTAATAAATTGCTTACTTAGATGTTCTAAAAGAGCCAAACTGTTTAATAAAAATAAATTTCAATAATTTAATATTAGCCAGGCCTATTTTGTGTTAAGCTTTTATCTTACATATTTTTATTCCAGCATACAAGGAGAATCCCCGATATGTCTACCAATTTTTTACTAAGGAGTATCTCAAAGTCGAGAACCCACCAAAAAGTATACAGAGTTTTGAACTTGTGTTTTTTTTTTTTTTTTTTTTTATGTCTGGCAACTGGGCGTATGATAAATGTGACATAAATTTCTATGTAACTTCTATATTTGCTTTGCCTTTGTTTCCCTATTTTCAGTTCCCAGTTTTCAACTTTATATGTGTAAAAGCAGTGAGTTAGAGGTTGTTTATAACTTGTTCAAACATTGAAACCCTTTTTCAATTATTTCGCTTCAATGAATTTTTTGCAATTTCTCATTCTCTCACTCGCTTACTGTCTCACTCTCTCTTTTGCCTATCTTCTGACCATTGTGTGTGTGTATGTGTGTGTTTTCACACCTGTTTTTTTGCGGTTCATCATTTAAAGGCAAGTACTTACACTTGGCTTTATGGATTTTCTATGTTTTTGGGGCCCACTTGAAACTAGAATTCATTTCCAAATCCCCATATTTTCTTTTTTATCTGTATGGTTGTTTCTAATTAAGTTCAAAAGGGAACCCTTTTTTTTGAGAAGGCACACACGCACACCCTCGTTTTATTTTATTTGGAGTGAAGTTTTCCTTTTGGTTTTTGTTTTTCTCAAGTGTTATGGAATAACTTTTGAAACTTTTATGAAAAGTCATGCCATAAAATGAAAATTATCATAGAAAATTTGTTTTATGCACCATCATTTTAATAGATGAAAACTAAGTTTTGGACATATGGAATATTTAAAGCATGAAAAGGGTTTACATAGCTTAAATACTTGTCTTCTTTTTTGAGTAATAACTATGATTTAGAATTTAAGTAGTGCGATAATTAAATAGAAGGTGCTGGAGTAAAAATTGGGTAATAAAAGTGGCAACTGTTTAAGAAAATAGTAAGCTACAATTAGTAAATCATATCTGTATATACTTATAAATATATATGCATACAGTATATATATATATATTGATGCCAAGTAAATTTTCAAGGTGACTTGAGAGTCAGAGGCAAAGGCATCACAGTTTTTGACTGCTTAGGTTCCTCTGTCTGTCTATCTGTCTTCTGTCTCTCACACACATGCAAATCATTCAAGTGTAAATGCAAATCTGTTCACACATTGCTAGGCACACACATACACACACAAAGAGACAGCCATTTTATTATGCCAACTACTGATCATTATAATTTGTATATGTTTATATATAAGTATATACGACTATATACGAAAGTATGAATAAATCTCTGTGAAAATTAAAATTTACGTCGGATTTGCATTTCAAATGTTTGCTTTGTTTTCACGCCTCGCATTTTGGGGATGGCTTCAGTTCTTTTTTTTTATCGCCTTTTGCATTTGTCATGTTGTAGAAACACACATATACACATACACATAAATCTTGAATAATGACAACCATATATATATATACATATATGTATGTACGTACACTTGGTACGTCGACTGTCGTCTGTGATTTGTGCTCTGACAAATTTACTTGACTATTTTTGGTGGGTCTACTCGCATTTCTATCCCTAATGTGAGTTGATGAATTGTGATGATGATGATTTGTTGCAGATACTATAAGTGCACAGACACACACACACACATATATATATACATTAATGTACATACATCTAGGTCTGCATAACTTAGATGGACTCGTAAAAAATTCCATTTTACATTAGTCGTTGGGACATTTACATGAAAAACAATTGCTAAAATCGGTATAAAAATAAAAAAGCATCATGACGACTTTGACTCAGTCGATGTTTAAATATTCTTGCAAATGTTTTTTTTTTTTTACTCAGAAGAATTATTTGCAAAAATTGGGAGAGAAAATAATTTTCTCTCCCATGACTCAAATATGGCATTTACATGGCGATTTAAAAAGATTTATCAAACTTCCTTACTTTATGATAAGCATATAATAAGCATTATACAAAAAACGTTGAAATTAAAATGCCAATAAAAATTGTCTAATTCCGCAAAAAATATACAATTATGAGAACTTATGTATATATATATTGTAGTAGCAATGTTTATTCTTTATTTATTATATTATATTGTGATATAGAGAGGCTTATTATTTTATTTTATTTGTTTCACAGCTTTTACTTTAACGTCTGTCCTCTTTGATCGTAGCCTATCGAATGAATCTCTCTCTCCGTTCGTCTGTCTGTCTCTCTTTTCATTGTTCAGTGTTAATTAACGGGCATACTGCTCTGCCACAACAGTGTTCACAATTCCAGCATAATTATCGGTGTTCGTTATAGTTTAAACTAGTTATCCTACTACAATATATATGTACATATCATGCTGACGAAAGTTCTTCCTTTTAATATAAATTTTTTATCCTTAAGCAACTACTCAATAATTCTCAATGGTTCCAGGTAATTTTGTGCAAAATCGGTCACTTTTTGCAAATACGAATAGCCTTATAAAAACAAAACGTTTAAACAATATATGTATGTGAAAGTTTTCATTAAAAAATATTAACAATCGAGTGAGGCAAAGAGAATCTACAGTGGCTACTCGAAAAGCTACCCTGCATAGCCGTGCACATATTATAAGTGGTCACAGAATCATCCAAAATTGAGAAATTCAAATTGCATTGGTTTAAAGTACAAAATGGTGGAAATTCAGGTAACGCTGTTAAGTTTTGATTATTGTTTTCTTTATTTAATTTTTGCTTTTAATAATTTTTTTTTTGAGGAACTGCTTAAAAATTATATATTCTGCAAAAGTTCAAAAAAAATCGTTGCTTAGATTTTGTACTCGATCGTGTACACCGAACTTCCATGTGAAACTTTTTAGAAAAGCGTTTTCAATTTGTATACATTCAAAAAAAAAAAACAAAATTTAAAACCTGCTGCCGAGCTGAGCTGGAGGTTTTTATCGGATCTAAGTGAAATTTGAAGACAATATTTTTGCATTTATAAATGAAAAAATTTAATAAAAATGTATAACGAAGATTAAAAAATTATAGATGGCATTATGAAGTTTAATTTTTAAGTCAAGATGGGCCCATACATTAAAGACTAAAATAAATCTTTACTAAATTGCTTAATACCCTTAAAAATGTTAAAAAATTTATTAAAAATATATTTTTACATTTTATGTATGCGTGAAGGTAAAAAATGTATTTTAAAATAATAACCTAACTTAATTTTTACATTAAGATGGCAGCAACTTTCAAACCAAATCATATATTTTACAAATTTTTCTTTTGGAATATATTGTCTACTTGTTGGCAATATTTTATACATTTATATATTTTCGAAAAGTTCATGGAAGGTAAATTTACCAGCACATCAAACCTCTAAATTTATGATCAAAATGTTAAATTATTTATTATTTCTTTTAAACCCTTTTGAATATTCAACTAGCTCATTTCTCGCAGCTTTGTAAATTTAGCAACTTTTTTCCTTTGCAATCTTTCTACTTTACAGCCATATCATGCCGCACATTTATATCACAATTTTATTACACCCCAGAAATTTGCCTCCTCCTCGAGTCAGGATTCATGGAGATAGATAAATCATAAAGGGATTCGAACTCACCTGCAACTTTGACCATTGAATGCGTCCAATGCAACGTGAAGAATTGCGCCAGGCTAATTTGGCGCCATAAATTAGCTCCGTTTCGGTCAGCTGATAATGTCCTGTGGTTTCTATGCTTTGGCGCACCTGTTTCCAGCGAGTTTCATGAGCAGTCGACGAGGAGCTATTTGCAGGATAAAGGAATCCAGATTAAGGAACAACCACTTACAATTGTGTTACAAACGCACCGTTTAATAGATGAGAAATACTGATCCAGAAAGTCCTTGGCATGTTCCAGGACTAAATCGGTTTTACGTGCTTCTACTGGGGCAGTGCCAAAGTTCATTATGCTGCTGGTGCAGGTGGCCTTCGAACAGCTTAAGACCTATACAGAAAACAGAATAGGACCACAAGGAGCAAAAAAAAACAAAAAAATATAATTATTAATAAATAAGTCATCCAGTCAAGAAAAAGAAGAATAATGAAATATATGTAAGTGTGTGTATATAAACAGATGTCTTTATATTTTGACAGCTTTAATTAAAAAAATATAATTGCTCCCTCTCCCTCTCTCTCTCAGTCTCTCCAACACACACACTTTCTCTTTTTATCTTGGTTTTGCTATCTGGGCTAATTAAATTTTTATTGCCAATTTTCAGTTAGAAAACGACAAATGAAGATGAATGTCAAGTTGGCAGTGAGAACGAAACGAGTACCAGGCAAGGGGGGAGAGTTAAAGAGAATGAAAAGGCAATGAAACTGAAATTAAATAAAAGGCAACAACTGAAACGTTTAAAAAGCATTTCACTGTCAATTGCGGATGTTGCTTTAGCTTTAGCTTCAATCTTCTTTCTCATTCCATTTTTCTTCCGTTTTTTTGTTTTTATGATGCGTGTCGTTGTAATTTTGATACCCTAAGATCTTTGCTTTCAAAGAGTGTATTAAGTTAAGTTAAACTTCGAATATTTCCCTAACTTCCTTAGCAGCCTGGCCTCTTAAATTGGCAATTAAAGCTCCTTCGTTCTTCCATTTCGTCTGTTTTCCAATCTATCTGTCTATTCGAACCGGACTACCCAGTCTATCCAGCTGTCTACCAATCGGTCTAGCCGTCTTTTGCAGCTCATCGGAGTTCTATCTAAGCGTCTGTCAAACTGTCTATTTGTTTGTCTATCTAATCATCGCCATTTCCGCCATGGCATAACCTGGTTGAACACTGGAATTAAAGGCGACAATTGCGATACGTTGTTTCCTTTTGTATGTTGGTTTAACTCTTGCCAATATTTACGAGATAAGCTCACATTTTGCTAAAGAGATATTTCTATAGGGTATCCCCAAGTTTACACACTCTGCAAGATAACGGTGAAAATTTTCCCAGGATGGCTCACCTCAGAGAACTGGCAAATGCTTTGCCTGTAAGCTCTGTTTTCCTTTCTCGTTTTTGTTTTATTTTACTTTTGCCTTTGCTTTTTCTTGTCTTGTTTTCCTGACGGTTTAATTTACTCAACGCCTTGGCCCTCTCTCTTACAGGGCTGGCGGCAAGGTACAAGGTACACCCGCGGTCATAATTAGTTTGTTTTTCCAGGCAGTTGAGCTCTCGAATTGGCTTACAGACGTAAAAGATGACGAAGACTCGAAAGTAGTAGAAAGTGACTGTGTGCCACATAAAAATCCTTCAAGTGTTTTTCCTCTCAGAAGGTAGAAAATTTCATGGCACAATGCCTGCGACAATTATATAACTCTCATACAAACAGTTTTACCACCTCGAGGGGAAATAATTGCAAGTAGCAAGTACTTACTACTTGGCTCAAGTACTTGGTTGACTTTGAGAGCGAATTAAGAATAGTTTGTAGCAAATACGTTTTTCACTGACTTAATGAGTTGGATTTTTCAGCGAAACATACGACAGATTTTACTTACTCATGTATATTGAGTAACTATTCAGCTAGAATAAGTTTTAGTTTATAAAGCAAATATCTTTGTTAATAACTTAACTTCGAAGATTAATTTGTTTATACATATCATATGTTGATATACTTACATACAGGGGCAGAAAATGCGATTTTTGTATAATGTTAGTGAAGAGTTTTAATGTGTTAATTTATATAGTAGAGTTGGTCATTCTATTGACATGATGTACCGTAAATTTTGTGGGCATATCTTTAATGGTTTGTTTGGAGTTCACAAAAAAAAGACATATTTTAAAATTTTTTTTAAATTAATTGTACCCTTTTTGGACCATAGGAAGTCTATCTATTTAGATATTTATCCGATTTCAATAAATAAAATCTCATTCGACGGAAAATTTGTTATGTTTACGTTATGTTTTAAAATAAATTAGTGTCACATAAGAAGCCCAAACAGGTAGATCAATACTTACAAAATTGACTCCTAATTAAATCCTAAGTCCAAATTGAAAATTTGTGGTATACAGATTTTCTTAGTTTTACTTGACCTAAAACTTTTTCTAATGGCTGAAAAGGTGTACAGTCAATTTTAAGATTTAAATATTTTGACTGCAGCCTAGTAGAAGCTAAAGAGGAATAAATAAAGGTTTTTAGAAAAGATCTCCCCAATCTGATTGCAGGATAAAGAAGATTTTAGTCGAAGCATGGAACTCAAAAAGGATCATGCAAAGCATAGTTGGAATTACAATCTTTTATCAATGGAAGAATATAATTTCTGGTAGGTCTACAGATTTAACTAGTTCAATAGCTCACAAGAATCCTTTTCACCCATGGTAAGTTGGTATATGTATAAATATATTACGTGTAATAGAGACAGCGCCAAGCATTAGTCTACAATTAATCAGAGAAGGAAGATTAATTAATAAAAGCCTACAGGAGTACAACATACAATATATTTTAAAATTGCGTTGCCTACTTTGCGGCTTGCTCCTTTTATTATGAAAAGGCTTCGCACAGCATAACCTAAGAACACATTGGATCCATATGTTTATTTCTTTGTCATCTAATCTAAATTTCGTAACTATAATGATATTATTAATGCAGACTTTCTATAGAATCCCGTGATAAATGTACATATAGTGCTTAGTTTGAAGCTCTCCCTTGAATAATATCCTTCAAATTGTTTGAAAATGCGAAAATTAATGAATTTCAAAGACGAAAATTTAATCAAGCGTTGATGTTGATATAGTCACAACAAGCTGAAAAACATTGCAGCTCTATGTAATTTATGGTTAATTTAAACATTTCAACCACAATAAACTGCAGTCTCTAGAAAAAGTTTAAGCCAAAAACCACAAACATTAATTTGCATGTGCAGTCTGCAGGAACAATAACAAAACCAACAATAAAAAATGTCCTCCACCTCCTGTTGCTACTCATGCAGTTCCTTGCTGTTGCTGCTGTTGGTTTTACTTTTCATACAAGTCGTCCTTCTGTGCATAAACTTTGCCAATTTTCACTCAGCTGGTTCACAAGACAAATTTATGCAGAATGAGTGAAACCTACAGCAAATAAGCAGAACAAGAACTTAGTTTTCACTATTTACACCTAGAACATGTTACAGCATATTCCTAGAGAAATTCTATTTCACCTAAATGACTTGAGTTTTGTTTGTGCGTATGTGGGTACTTATATATATTGTTGAGTAGAAATCTCATAATGCCGACCAAAAACATTTAACCATTTCATTTTGAGCCGTGGCAAATGAATTTGGCTATCCAAGCAAAATGCAAATAATTGCCCAAACTGCAGACTCCGACTGCGTTTACCACTCAAACTTGTCCAAAATTGTTTTATGTAAATATAAACAACAACATCACCAGCAACAGCAGCAGCAACAACATGAACAACTTGCCACAACTTGCGCCGGAAACGGAAATTGTTGCAGCTGCAAAGCGTCAAATAAATGCAAACACACTGAGAGCCAAAGGAGCCAAAAGCGCTTAAAGTTTGGCGTATAAGTTTGCTTTTGCCTCCATGTTCTGCCACGTGCTGGCCAATTGGTATTTTTGGGGAGAGGCAAAGAGTATAAGTATTTAATATATAGCGGATTTCAACAATCCCCCCAGAGTTCCCATTTTTGCTTCAAATATTTGACTCCTCTGGCGGAAAAAAAATATACAAAAATATAAGCAAAGAAAAATCGCTTTCTACTGACTTCGTAAAGAGAGAGAGTTTTTGTGTAGTCAATAAAGAATGCAGAACTACTCTTTAAACAAAAACAGAATTTATCAAAAGGGGGAAACCATAAACTATGATCAGAAAAATGTTAAAGACCTCAATAAAATTATCAAAAATTAGTTTCAAATTCAATTTATTAATGTTAATAATGCCTTATTTAGATTTTTTCTATTTGTAAAGAGTAAAAAGTACTAATTCATGAAAAATATGAAAGAAAGATGAAAACATGAAAAGATTTCAGATCAAAACTATTTTAAGTTCCATCATCCTTAACCCTCTCGATACCCTTCCAGATACTCTTGATCCCATCAACCAAGTGCAATAACTTAATTTGGTTTGGACTTTACAAATCATGGAAAGCTTAAGTAGAATTCTTTTGTATAAGTGTTTCAAAAGTCGAGTATATTTTTTTTAACATTTCAAGTAACTAGTTTACTTTTCCCCTCTCTGTGAAGTAAGACAAACAAACTTTGACTATGAAGAAAAAAGAAAATCATTTTGTAGTTGTTAAGTTTTTTTGGCTTCCTACTTTTTACTTTCTTCTTGGCGTTCACCTTTGGAATAATTTGGAAAATGAAATTTGAGTGCAAATAATAAAAGAATGGAGAAATGCTATTTGAATTCAGAAAACAAATGAAATTAAAAGAAAAAATCTGAAAAAAACGAAGAGAAGAGAAAGAATACAAATGAAAACTACTTAAATTGTAAAATTAAAATACTTTATTCATTGAGTTCGGAAGTAAAAGAACTTCAACTAGTTATCAAGAAAAGCATCTAAATTATATATTAACCAATTGAACAATCTACAATCGCTTAAGCTTAAACTACTTAATTTACATTTGACACCCAATGTATTCAAGCGAATCACATAAATTTATGTAGCTTCCACAGCGGTTGCAAAAGTTTTTCTTATCATAAATACTCATTTAAATACCTCAACAACAACTTTATAGTAATTAAATTTTATGAATATCATAAAAAAGGCAAAAAAATACAAAGGAGGCAGACACATACATATAACCCACTTCAGTTTAAACTTAATGGTAAACTATGTGTTTAATTTGCCTTTTAAATGCCCAAATGCAACCTGAGAAAACTTTTTCACACGCTTTATTATAATTACCTTGAGTTACGGATAGGACGATTGTGAGACACAGAGGCTGAAATAGGGGTTGAAAGGGGTAAAGTAATTTGCATTTGTTGGAAATTCGCAGAATTAAGAGAGTGTTCGAGGTGCTTAAAATAAAGTGGCAGCCAAGCAGGCAGGCAATCAGGCAAATAGTCAGCATCTCGGGCAAATTTTTTTCCATTGCATAATTTTGTGAGCGCATTTAAATGTTGAGAATGGAAGCGTTAGAGAAGTAAGCAAACTATGAGTATAGAAGTAGAAGATGCAAAACGAGAAGTAAATGCAGGCAGGGAAATGAAATTTGATTGCAAAAAAGGATTCGTTGCGCCATTTCCGTTGCCCGGGTGTTGATGCTGACTTAATTAGCATAGCTGTAACTGTAACTGTAACTGAAACTGTAACTGCAACTGCAACTGCAAGTGCCACTATAAATGAGGAACATCCAGTGCTTAGTGAGTACAGTTTCAGCATCAGTTTCCTTAGCTAATTGAGGTTAGGTGTCATGCAATCCGTTGACTTTAATGCTGACTTCGCCGCTTATATAATTTTAACATCAACCTAATGAGCAAGACACTGTGCCAATTTGGCGGCAAGCCAATTATTTTATATAATGGCTTAAGTGATGTATGAATTATTTATAAAACTTACATAGTCAGCCATTATGCTATCAAGCAATTCACCTATATTCTAAAGAGCTTTGCTTTTCTGGTCTTTTAAAATGGTTCTTCAAAGTTTTTGACATTAACCTTTTACATGTAAAAGTAAAAAATAGTTTTTAGAAGAAAAAAAAGAAAAAAAAAGGTTGAATATTATTTGTATTTGTATTTATTTTAGAGCTAGTCAAGGTTTTCAATGTTAGTTTTATAGTTTTATCAAAATTCAACAAAAAAAATTTGTTTAAAATACTGAAACGAATATATTATTTGTATTTGTATTATACTAAGAACAATTTATTCTACAGATAATCAAGATTATCAAAGCTCGTTTTATAGATTGATATTCTAAAAAAAAATTTCTAATTTTTACAGGATTTTAACTAGTCCTGTTTGATTTTTTCTTATAAAGAACAATTCGTCTTTACACAAGTAAAAGGTATAAACATTATACCTTTTATACATTAAGGATTCTATTAATCTAATATAATATATAATTTCTAACTATATAGATTATGACAGGTCTTTTAATCAAAGTCACTAACCAAAAAAGTTTATTTTAAAGGCAGCAAAAAAAGATGAGCAGGTTCATCTTTTTTATATAGGTATATTATAGATCTTGGAGTTTCTTAAAATAGACAACCAGCTCATCTTTTTTTGCTGCCTTTAAAATAAACTACTTTAGGTACTTTCCTAAAGAAATTTCTTGATAATTACAATTAAATAAAGCGGAGAATTATTGACGAAATTTACACATTGTCAAATATGTTAAATTTGATTGTAAAGTTGAAAACTTTGTTAAGTTTTGGACTGAATTATTTTCATTGATAAGACCATATTACATTGAACATAAAAATGTTGCAGCGAATATGCTCCAGCTGTGGCATATCGTGTTCTCTTTTTCTCTGGTTACGTTTAATGCCAAAGAAAAACTTTCAATTTATAAGTTAGCCGCAGAACAAATTACTAAGCCCAACAAAACCGACGACAGTTTCAACAAAAATGCTTGCAACACGAGCTATCACACACAAATTTCATGAGTAAACTCACAGGGTTTTCCCAAAAAGACAGAAAACAAACACAGTTGGCTATAATTTTAATGCATACAAACTTTAAACCACTTCATTACGTTGAGAAAACTTTTGTCCAACACAAAAGGACAAAAGAGAAAAGGACACATATAGCAAATACATACTCCTCCTCTCCCCGCCAACACATTACTTCCTTTTCCATGTTGGCCTCACGCACTTGTAGAACTTTTATATAAAACACAAAAAAAGGCACAAAAAATGCAGTAAACGTTAAAATTGCAGACAAACAAACAGAAGTGGCACAACCACCCACATATCCACCTACACACACACATACACATAAACAATTACATGGGCAACTAACAACGTCATGAGTATTAAACAACTCCAACAAGTATGCAATGTTCTTTTCTCTTACAGTACAGAAACTTTTTGCACGCACTGAAAGCAACAGACGAAGAGAAAGAAAACATTTTGCGAATTGTTTTACAGCCTTTTTATTGCACATTCATTCGTGCATGGCTAACAAACATACACAAACTTACAGTCACACACACACACACAGTTAACCTACAAGTCCTTGGCTTTTAGTTCCGTTTCTAGCTAATTATGTGTATGACCAAAGAACTCTGTCAGATGGACACAAAAAACGTGACTCACCTCGCCACCTTTACAGTGCATCGTGTCGTATACTTCGGGTCTGCCCTCAATGTTCTTCAAGCGCATGGGTTTGCGCATTAATAAGCTCCGTCCCTCGTCGTCCAAATGCATGAAACTGTAAAATAAAATATTGAATGTATAAGTGAATAAATTCAACAAGAAGTTGAAAAAATTTGTCTGCAGAGAAAAAGAGAAATACCATTTTCTTTGTCAAAGATAAGATAACTTTTAAGTTATTATTATTATTATTATTTATTATTATTAGTATAGGATATAGTTCTAACTATAAACCTATATATATTTTACAAGCACTGGCAACTAAGGCCTTCGACTTAGACAAAAACTACATCCATACACTAGCCTGGGAATCAAACCCGGATCCTCGTTGTTCAGTAGTTATTATTATTTAATTATACCATATAGTTGTACCCTATAGACTTAACTATTTTTTGTAAGCTTTAACAACTTATGGCCATTGGCTTTTATGATGATCTATAAGCCTGGGATTCGAAATCGATTAAACCTTGTTCTTCAGTTGCCTTTTTGACTGGCCCATTCAGACAACTATCTATCAAGGACTGTTAAACAGAAACTTTTAAAGTTTTTGTGTTTATCTTCATCTAATTATATACATACGTACAGAACCGGTCTTCCACACAAGAACAGGATAAAAATGAAGTAAGTAAGTCGTCTCGCCGACTTGGATATACCATACACCAGTAAAACAAATATTTTAAATTTATAATAACCAATGCATTTTCGTATTTTTAAAAAAATCTGTTTGCAGGCTTTTTAGAAGCATATCTTAGTATTTCGCTCACTCAAGCATTCGAGCACCCTAGCGCCCCCACCAGCCAACGGCCACTTCCGGCCATATGGAAAAACGTTTATATGCATAACTTGGCTATTTTTATTCCGATTTTGATCAAATTTGGTATTTTGCTTGATATTAGTATCAAATTTAAGTGTGCTAAATTTGATTGCACAAGGTAGAAAATTACGGGAGATAATCGAGTTTTTTCAAATTACGGGGGCGGAGGGGGGCGTGGCAAAATCTTTACACATCAAAACTGTGCGCAGATACTAAGCAAATATTTATACCAACTATGGTGTCTCTACCTAAAATAGGTTTTGAGAAAATCGGTTTTATTTGATTTGCGGGGGCGGTAGGGGGCGTGGCAAAATTTTTACAAATACAAAATGTGCGCATTTACAAAGCAAATAAACATACCAAATTTTGTGTCTCTAGTTGCTATGGTGTTTAAGAAAATCGGTTTTATATCATTTGCGGGGGCGGTAGGGGCAAACCTTTGAAACAAACTCGATAAGCGTACATATGACACGAGTCTACATACCTAATTTGGTGGCTCTAGCTCTTATAGTCTCCGAGATCTAGGTGTTCATACAGACGGACGGACCGACAGACGGACGGACATGGCTAGATCGTCTCGGCTGTTGATGCTGATCAAGAATATATATACTTTATGGGGTCGGAAAAGCTTCCTTCTGCCTGTTACATACATTTTGGCGACTTTAATATACCATTTCACTCTATGGGTGTATGGTATAATTAAAGCTTGAGCAATGTGTCCTACATAGTAGGTATTAAATACATTAAAATCTCGATATAATGATTCTAATAATGACTCATAACATTCTTCGTTACATATATTGCTATTAATGATAAGATATTATTAAAACTAATAATATCTATTGAACAAACTTTAAGCAACTTAACAATTTGTTATATTGAGTTTTTATATATTTTTTTAATAATTTTATCACATTCTTCTATGACACAAATATGACGTACCAATTTGATCAAAGTTTTCAGTATTATGGTGAATATTTGAGCGACCTTTGTGTTGTTATAATTTGGTTTCATCAGGCTTTAGAAGTATATTATATATATATTTCTTAATTGTCCACAAAAAAAAATAGTTCCAAAAAATAATTATCATTATCATTTAGGACCTGTTCTCTCTGTGGGATTTTTGTACTTGAAGTAAACAAGGGATGAAATTTGGCATAGTCTTTTACTAATTCATTGTTAATTATTTGTGACTTCAAAAAATATATAAATAAATAAAAATTTTAATCAAAACTTGAATTCGCGAAGTAGTTTTCACTGTGGAAGTTATATGATAAAACTGCTTGGTTTCGATCATAATTTACGCCAATATTTATATATTAAGCTAATAAATGATAGATATTCAGTGCAAGCCTATATGAAGAAGAAGAAGACTAAATGCTGAATTTTAGCATTGTATTTTTAAAGGTCGAGAAGATCATCAAGGTCGATGATCTAGACTAATGGTCATGGCTAAACATGGCGTGACCATCAAGAATAAACATATTTTGTAGGAAAAGCTTTTATCTATGACCTTACTTTTAAGGATATGCAAAAATCCTGATCTTGTAGTTGCTTGCCCCTCTGGACATCTTTAAAAAGTAACAATGTTTCCTCAAATCCATCGTGATAATTGTTTTTTCCTAGGGTTAAAACAAAATCCAAAGCCGAAGCTAAAGTTTTGGTGCCCGTAAATATTTGTTTCTAAAATAGAAACATCTTGTTAGTTGCTTCTGGCTTAAAAGTAAAAATGATGTTAAATGGGTTACATCAGTTATTGGCGCCCTTCACATAGCAGCGCAATGGACCACACATCGTCAAACCGTCGCGACGACCCGGCAAATTATTCCGAGAAACTGTCTTATTTAACTTTAGCTTCCTATGCCCACTAGAATACAGCCTTTTACAGGTGATCCAGTGGGTTCTAAAAGCGATCGACCTACATTGCGAAGCTAAGAATAACTTGAAACTAAGTGTTAGGGCTTTGCAGGTCTAAGATAATCTAATCAAAGAACCCGTGATGAAAAATTTATGACTGCATTTTCATAACTAGAAATCGCTTTAAAAACAAGTAAATAAATATTACGTATACGCACATTTGTGCCTTGGGCCTTATTTTACGGCTATGTTACATTAACTATAGCTATCTTTCAGCAACTATTTATCTCTTTTGTACGAAACTTCTTCCTCTCTTTGTTTTTATCCCAATCTTCAAGATGTGATAAATGCAATATTTACCTGCCGGCACGCGAACGATAATCCTGTGACATTTTTCTTGGTTGTTGGTTTTTTGGCGATGGCGAAAGTTCGCGTGAACTTTTACCGGATGCTGTGCCACTGCCTGAGGCAAAAGCAGCTTGTTGTCCTCCACTGCTGCCGCTGCCATCTAGTTCCACAACGATGCTTGTGTTGGTGCCACGTCGTTCGCGTACGGGTGGCGAGGCTGTTGAGATGCTGGCACGCTTGTGGTGTTTCATTGGCGTGCCGCCGCCGCCGCCACCAGCTATCCCAATTGCTGCTCCTCCTGCTGCTGCTGCTGCTGCTGCTGTTGTTGCCACGACCGCTGTGGTTGAGGTTGTGTCCACTTCATGACTGGAGGATGAGTCGACTGTGCCGTCAAGATTTTTGCTCAAGAGTCCATTGCCATTTACTGTTGGCGTTGTTTGAGCATTTTTGATTTTTGTTCTACTTTGTTCTGGAGTAGGTGGTTGTGGGGGCGTGGCTGTTTTTTGTTGCTGCTGTTGTTGTTGCTGCTGCTGCTGTTGTGCATTTGTTGTACGTTTGATGGCCGCAAAACGCAAGTTCTCAAATATCGATGTGAAATGTTGCGACATCTTGTCCAGGGACCTTTCTCCCTCCCCCTTAGTGTGTTTTTCTTTCTTTTTTTTTGCTTTTTTTTTAGCTGATTGCTTGCCTCGTTTATTTAAAATGCAGCCAGCAGGTGAACCGCACTCAATGTTCTCCGCACACTCGAACAATCTTCAAGTTTTTTTCTTTTTGATTAAATTCTCTTGGAAATTGGTAAAAAAGAAAAACTGAACAAAAAACGAATACAGCAAGAACTTTTGTATGGTTACACGATTCAGGTGGCACAGTCAATTGGTTTTTAGTTCATGCAGTTGCTTGATCTGAAAATTGAAAAAATGAGAAACGAATAAAGTTGTAATATTATTCAGTTTACCAAAGAAAATAATACAAACAAGGTAGATTAAACGCAAATTGAATTATAAATTTATCCATCAGTGTTTACCAGAAGTATAAATTATAAACCATTCTGGCTAAAACTTTTCAACAATTTGGATTTGCAGTAATAGAATGTAATCTCAGGTACTCGAATATATACAATAATATGTTAATTTCTTTATTAGTAGGAATATAAAATAAAATTTGAAATTTTGACAGAAATTGTCTCATGATTAATTAAACCCTTTGCTCTCTGAGACCTTAGAAAAGTTATTTTTAGGTCAGAGAAATTGGTGTATGCCGATATTTTAATACTAGTGAAATTTTTTATTGAAAATCCGTATACAGTTTTATCCCACGATCAAAATCCCCGATATCTTGAACCAAATTAGAAACCCTTACAACCCCTTTTTCCGAGTAATCGTTCCTTTGGGTGCTACATGATAAAGAAATCCGATATTGACCAAGTAATTAATTGATTTGAATAGACGTTGGAGTCGACAATTTGAAGTTTTTTTAAATTATTGATCACTTCCTTTGGAGCTACAGTGGCGGCAAAAAATTTGACACATATTTTTTTTTGACCTTAAATTCTGACTTCATTCGATTTTTATATAATATTAGTAAAAAGTTTTTATGTGTTAATTTATAGCGATTTGATTTCATTGAACTGATTTGATTTGATTGATCTGATTTAATTGTCAGCAAACATACATAGATGAATTACGACTAAAAAAATCAAATATTCAAAAAAATCTACTTACATAAAATCAATTCTAAATAATTGAATCTATTTATTACATTAAATGCTGTATTTTCTTTATTACACAGGCCGACATGATTTTTGCCGATATTTACCCAACTGATTCGGGTACGCTGATTCTAACTGCATACTCGGTTTTTGCCCATCACGACCAGACTTTGTGAAATCAGGGGATCTGTGGTGGGAAAATAGGAACCCAAAAATATGCTATATAAAGCTAAAAAAATGTTTCTACATTTTAAACAGATTTTAGAATATCCTTTTATCGCAATATAATATATTGCAAACTTTACTAAATAAACATGTTAAAAAGCAAAAAATTCCTTGAATCCTTTCCTTGAACATTACTAAATAAACATGTTAAAAAGCAAAAAATTCCTTGAATCTCTTAGCATACTTTTTGCTTTAAATTTTACTCAATTTAGAAACATTTCCAAAGTGCAAGATATTATTCAATATATGAAAGAAATACTTCTTTGATATTTTGTTTAATGCATTTTAATCATACCTAGTATATTAATAGATTGAAATAATAATGTTTTTACCTGTTTTTTTTTTTCAAAAACTTGACGTGATGGACAAAAACTAAGTACAGGGCCTTGATCAGCACCCCCCAACTAAATAATTTTTCATGACCTACATAATGTCTGACTGTGTTATTAGACCTAGTATGTCCTCTGCCATATAAATTTAATCAAATATAACATTTTTAACTCCTAAGGCCCTAGGATTCATGTCTGGCTCAACACTAAATACTTTACTTCCAACAGTTAATATTGAATAACCAATCTTATATTAAAACCTATACAAATATAGCCCTTGGAACAACCTTTTTGACTCAACTTTACTCATTTCATCAGCATAATAAAAAAAACAAAAAGAATCATCAACAACAATCAAGGAACAACAACTGTTGGCTTTTAGCTATAAAAATAGACTTATACGACTCTTCTAAATCAATCCAGGCAATTAATTGATTGATTGATTAGGCTAACCAATAATAAGCCTAAAACATACACACACACATACACACACACACACACACTCATACAACCACAAGATAAACCAATAACAAATTCGACAAAATAAACCGTAAATGTGTGGTCATCATTTTAATTTGCTTAAGCAATTTTCCAACTCTCCTCTCTGCCCACAACTCGTAAAACAAATAAAAACAAAGGACAATGATTGTCCTCTTTGTCCCACTCAGTAATTAGAAAGAGATGGACGATTGTTAAATGTTAAAATGTGCGCTGAACTCGAGGCAAATTTTGTTGGGCCTAATGTCAGTCAAAAAGCCAAATCAATTGCAGTTCACTGGGCACACTTCTATCTATATAAGTACATATATATATACATATATATGTATGTATATGCTGGTTCTCATTTTGTTTGGCAAATCCCAAAACCAACAAATTTATTTTGCCAGGAGCAACAGCTTGGCATTGCCATCGCCAAAAATTTCCGACAACCCAAAAAATTTTCACATTTTGCCATCTGTTGCCATCGAGCAACAAAAGCGTGAAAAGCGTGCTTTAATATCAAAAAGAACTTCACTTTAGAAGGGTGAAAGGGTTAAACAGATGTTGTCTGTAATGCGATGCCAATGAGTTCCAGAACTTCATTTATTACATACATAGTTATGTACTCACCTATCTACCAGCATAGTATATGTATATGTATATGTAACCCTCTTGTTACTTAACTTGTTTAGCAACAAAATTAAAGGTGCACTAATTGAATTCTCATAGAGTCGTCGTCAGAGTTTTTGATTAAGAAAATTTATGTGCCCGGCAAATGTAAAATTTACTTCTGTGGCTTTCACAACGTAAGAAATTGCCATTTAAAGATACTTTTAATTGCTTTCATTTTGTTCCCTGTTTGTGCTTTGTTTGTGGTCGCCCAGAGGCAACAAACAGCATAAGTCTCCAGTGTATTCTGGCTGAGTTATAGTTGAGGGAATTTTTGCTGTTTCTAATGGAAAGTTAATGAGCTAAGCTTCAATGCAAACGAAACAAAGAAGTTGGACAAATAAAAGTTGTAGTCAGCATTTAATCTTTTAATTGTAGGAACAAAAAACAAGAAATAAAATGCTCTCTATTAGCTTAAGAAAATCTTTATATGGTAGATATAAAATAATATTATTTTGGTATGGTTTTAATTAAAGAAAATTTGGAATTGAAATTGAAAATTTATATAACTGCTTAATTGAAATGTTTATAATTATTACGTTCATTTTAAATATTCTATTTCTTGCGGACACACCTTGCGTATACGTTATTTTAAGCCAAGAAATGATTTTTATACCAACCACCTACATATGTATATAGCGAAATAGTATACCCTAAAAAGAAGGCCCATATGTATGATTATAATTGAATAAAGTCCGCCTTTCCCTTAATTTTCCTATAAATTAACACCTAGATCTCGAAGACAACAAAGCTACCAAAATTAGAAAGAAGATTCGTGTAGAATGTGGGCAGATAAGATTTGTTTTAAAGTTTTTAGCATGTTCGCTTCAGGCTCTGTAATTTAATGAAAATTAAATTATCCGATTAGATTCAAATTGGGATCTGAGATTTTATATGAAATACTATCATATTGGTAAATTTCATGGCGATACTCCAATTTTTGCAAAAATGTTTCCTCCAGAGCTATATGATATAGTGGTCCGATTCTACCGATTTTCATACTTTATTTTTCCCAGGTAATAAAAAGCCCCCAAAAAAAATTTCATCCCGATAGGTCTTAAGATGGCTGAGTAAAACGCATACGCACAGACGGACGGACAGACGGACATGGCTATATCAACTCAGCTTCTTATGCTGATCAAGAATATATATACTTTATAGGGTCGGAAACGTCTCCTTCTGTGCGTTACAAACATGTGACCAATTTTATAATACCCTCTGCAAGGGTATAAAAAGGGTATGAATTAAGGATTTAAGAAACCAAGGCATAAATGTTGCTGATGAATATATAAAAAGATTTCTAATGGTTTGAAATAATTCATCTACTTAGCCTCTCATGTTACAGCATATAAATTGCTCCATTTTGTTTCATTTTGGTAGCCCCCAAATGTTGCCATGATTTCAAAAGGTTACACCTAACTCGAAAAAAAAGTGTTGATAAAATATTAAAACTGTATTGTACTACAACCGAAAGGGTTTTACCAGCTGCCTACAATCTCGCACATTCCAGGCACATACAAAAATCTCATCTTACACGACTTCAACACAAACCATCAACCCCTCATTTCTTTCTAACACCAAATCAGCATTTTAAATCCAATCAATTGCTTTAAAATAAACTTTCTTTTGAATAAAATCAAAAGCAAAATCCCATAACAACGAAAACAGCAAAAGCGTTGAATGCTTTTCGTATTATCTCAAATGACAACACGCACACACACACACACACACAGGCAGTGCGGCCAGAGACCGAACAAGAGCAAGAAGGCAAAACAAAAAAATACAGGAGACACAAAATAAGAAAAAAAAACGACGTAACCAAAATCGCAGCACAATTGAAAGACAAAAGCAAACACTGCAAAACGTAAATGGAAAAAAAAACGATAGGAAAGAGAAAAGAAAAAATTCCCACAAATCTGTTAAGAAAAACCATTTAAATGGCACCGAACAAAACCAAACGAAGAGTGTGAAAAAAACTGTAGCCTACATTTGTGGGCCAGGCAGTTAAAAGGTGTCCAAGCTCACTTTTCTGAACGACCACAATTGAAGGCAAATGGGCAGTACTTAGTAAGATATGTAACTATAAAAGAACAGGGTAAGTCCTAAAAGAGTCAGTATTTTAAAACTAAAACTTTATTTTCAAAGAATTTTCGAAAACACTCAATTCTGAAAACTAAAAAAAGAATTTAAACAATATTAGTTAGAACTAAGTGCTCTGGAAGTTGATTAGGATTACGAAAGTGAGAGTTTAGAAACTTTATTTAAAAGTCAAAGTCAGTGGCACATTCAATCAAAAATAATATAGCCTTTGGCCTCAAAGTGAGCTTCTCTCATGTGTCAATTAGTCTATGATATCTGAGCAACATCAAATATTATTGCTAAATAAATTAATTGAATTCATTCAACCAAACAAATGTCAGTTAACAACTTGTTTTTTGTTTAGACATGACAAACACTTAGAGATGTAAATACATATACATATATTGGGTGAGCAAATATATGCTACATTATGTATATATCTTCCTACCAATCCCAACACTCAAAAGATATTTTGTCTGTAAATAACAATAAATAAATATTAAATATTGACACAGCTGATGCCGCTTCTATTGCTGCTGAGACTGACATTAACCAAAACGTAGAAAAAAAAATATGAAGCTACACATAAATTTTATACCTTATATATATGTACACACATATGTACATATCTATGACTTTGCCTTTTGAAAGTGTGAATATTTTGTTAAGGATATAAACCTGCAAAACCCTTGATCCAATATGGTTTGCCTTTCATATGTAAATCTAAGGCGAGTTGGTTAGTCAAGCCTCATCGTTTACCTTTTTCTGGCCACAAAATGGCAAAGAGCTGACAAAAACCCACAAAAAAGATAGCCACACCATTTGCTTCTTTATTTACTTATATGTACATATGTATATGAGAGATACTCTTAGAAGTGCAGAACAAATTTGTATTATTTACTTTGAAACGAACCAAGTTTAAGGCACTTCATAAATTGTGAATATGTGAAATGTTTCGCACAGCTGGGGTCAGAATGATATCAAATTTTTTTTTAACCATTTCTGGTTTATTTACATAATACAGACTTGAGCAAGAGCAGCAAATTTATGCATATGCAAGAAATAAACTTTAACAAAATATGGAATCCAATATGACAGCAACAGATTATTGCAAAATTCTCTAAAAGATGTGGTAATAAAAACCAATAAAAAAAAGTGTCCAAAACATTAAAAAATTTTTTTCTCAATGGAAAAGTTTTCTAAAGTGTAAAGTTAACATGTTTTGTGGTATATGTATAAGCATAAAATATTTTCAATCAAAGTCATACTTAAAAATGTAAAACATTAATCTAACTAACTTAATTTCAGAGCTCGTAAATATCACTTAAGTGTTTTGTCTCAAAATAAGACTCTTTACTAAGTATTCGAAAAAATACTCTCAACCGATTTGTTTAGTTTGCTCGCAAAAGTGGTAGTAAATCAGTTATTTTTGTACATAGTTATTTGACTTGATTTCAACTTAAACTTTAAGAAAAACTTTTTCAGTTTTTGGACTAAGATAATTTAAAAACTAACACTATAACATGTCTATCAATTTGAAAACATAAAGTATAACACAGAAGTCGCACAATGTCTATTACTAAATCAATTCGTCTATAAAGTAATTTAACTTTTCTGCAATTTAATAACATCAATGAAAAAAAATTTCACAATTATTATAAAGCACTTGAATTTAATCTATCAAATTTCCACATATCTCCGTACTAAGACTTAAAAGACACCTCAACTGGAAGGCACACATCAGGAACAGAAAACACAATTCAACTTAAAACTACACCAAATGAACAGGCTAAATTGGCTACAGATCTTAGCTATTCCTAACAAACAAAATTGGGGTTTATAAAATGCCAGCCAATTTAAACTTACATCATTTAACCACTTCTAAAAGATTCTCCAAAAAGAAGCTTCTACGTAGATTCAAAATCTATCATTGACAAGGATCTAAACGTGACATCAGTGAAAAAAGAAATTAAGCGTTTAAGGGATCTATATAGTTTCAAACTGGAAAGACTCGAAAATAATTTGGCCCTTAACTTCTTACCATCAGATAATAGTCAATACTTCAGGCGTCTAAAAATGGGTCAACCTCTTGACCTCTTGGCCTTAACCAGTTTGGTAAAGCAATTACAAAGTTATCATGTTGTGACCAGACACAGGGCCTAAACATTATGTATATGTTTCACAAAATTTTCTGAATGTCTACCAACAGATTCTAAATACAAAAATAAATACTAATAATATTTAAGCTTTGTTTAAATTATCGGATACATGCACTCAGTAAAAAGGTTCACAAAACCTTTCACAGTAAATAACATTGCACGTCAATAGAATGGCAGACAACTAGAAAACAACGGGAATCTCTAAATATTTATGTATATCCATTTCATGTTAAATTATATGAATTACATTAAAATATATATGCAAGAAATAACTAGTAAATTTCATTACAAAATTGTATCTTGTACACACATAAGTTAACTGGGTCCCATTATTGCAGTCTCTATATTAAAATATTTTGTCAAGTTTCTTTTGTTGGCATTTTACTACGTTTCGCTGGCTCTGAATGGTAGAAAATGATTCTCCTTCATTCATTAAAGAAATTACTAACAATATAAAAACATTTTTGCAGTACCAAGAAATACTAAAAAACAAAAAGATACAATGTTTCCACCGAAGTAAATATACTCTACTATTGTTTTTATTTTTGTGCACTTGTTCAAAATTTGTCCATAAAAACCACATCACTGCAAACAACTTGTTGGTCTCTGGTTTTTCCTCTACCTAGGCCACAAACATTTTCTTTAATTTGCCTTAATTTCTCTAGATTCCAGAAAGATTTGAGCATTAGTAATAATCAAGTTTCGTCTATTTATTAAAGAGAATCAAACCAATATTTCATTTTATTTGCATAGGAAAAAAAATGTCGCAAAAAAGTATGCAACATTTTTTTGTTAATTAAAGAGATGATGAAATTTCCAAAAAAAAAATTTTATACGAATCCTAGACATGGACATGAAGGAACAGTCTGGTAGGAAGTATACCCATAGGACCTCAGAGTAGGAACTAAAGATTCTGTTCCGCAGTTTGACATATGACGTAGCTGGGTCGGCATAGGAGTGACAGAAGACTGAAAGGAAATGAGACCTTTTTTTTGTAAAAAAAAGTGGAGCAAACTTTTTCTTTTTCTTGTTGCTGTGTTTTTGTTTTATTTTTGATGTCTGCCGGTCTCTTTAAAGTGCTAATTGTCGTACCATTTTACATTAGAATCGAGTTAGAGAGGAAAAAGACTCTTTGTCAAAGTTCTGCGAACATTGTTAATGGACTAATTTGTGGCTCTAATTGCAAGGGAACGAGAAAATTTCTTTCGATTGGAGTGTGTTTAGGATACCCAGTGTGTTTAGGCCACCCAGTCTACTCATTTATTAATGATTCATTTTTAATTAATTAATTTCATTTGCCGGCAAAAACAGTTTATTCTCTAGTTTAACCCGCACACTGATAGCCTGTCTTACTCACAGCTGATTTTCAGCCTTTCCATTTCAGTTTTTACTCCTCTCATCTTCTGCTCTAGTGATTTATTTAATTGCAAATTTAATTTCAAAATTGGCAAGAGGAAACATTAATCAATTGACTTTCTGAGATTAGTTATGTGCGAATGTCAATTGTTCTTCACCAAAAAGGAGGAGATACGAGTTGAAGAGAATAGGAGAGAGAGAGAAGGGAATGGTGGCAAGATTGTCGTCGGCTTATTATTGCTCAATAATTAGACAATAATTATATGGAAGTAATGTAAAATCTATGCATACAAAATAAGTGTACAAATTATAATAATTTATTCAATTTATTCATAAGCGAAAGTGTGAGAAAAATTACCTAATTATTGACTAACGATTTTATTAATCAATTATTAATTATTTCCAGGGAAGGGTTTTTTTTTGCCAATCTAAAATTTGCATACATTATGGAATAATGAGTAAAGATAATGCAATTTTTTGTAGGGGTTTTTCTGGTAAATATAGATAGATTCTTAAATTAAGAAACTAATTAAATACTTATTGTTAGGTGTATAATTAGATTTTGTCTCAAAGGAAATTCAAATTTGAAAATATTAATTGAAATATTTTTTTTTTGTATTTTTCTTTTTATTGGCAATCTATCCTAAATGGACAAGAGCAAATATATATATATATATTATGAACATTAACTTGAAATCTTTGTATTTTTTATTTTGTAGTTTACGAGTGTTCTAAAATCAAAACTTATAACAATTAACAGTTCCTTCTCCTTATTAAAGAATCCATTTATTTTATTAAATCACTAAAACTAAACGTTTTACTAATTTATTTACATAGCATCAATCGACATCATTTCAATACTATATAAGAAAATGTTCATGCCAAAACAGTGGAAAATCTTTAGTGTTCCTTTTGCTTATTATTTTTGTAACTATAATCTTAAAATTAGAGATTACAAGGCACAAAAGTTTTCTCAACTCAAATGGCTTTTTCGTTATAAATATGGAATATGCTACACCATTATCTGTCTTGTTTGTTTTTTATATTCTTTTAAAATTCATTATTTCATGTGTTCAAAATTCTACACTGCCAAAAAAAAGAAATGCTGCCTTGAAAGGATTAAAATAGCTTAAATATGAATGATTTCATTAGTCATCAATTAAAACTCCTCACACTTTCACTTTTATCATAAGTGGAATACAAATTAAATTATTTTAAATTTATTTGCTTGCACCAAAATTGTCTTATTCAATTAAAAAATAAATTATGTATTGGGAATGAATTATAATATTTACCTTTAACCACCTTAACATTCCACATTTAAAAAAATGCACAAATTAAATTTTTCAATGTTAAAGGATATTATTTGCCTTGTTAATTAATTTGATTTGCATCTACAATCAAACACTGCTCACACAAGCACAACTACATAAATAAATTAATTTAAAGCATTGGCCAAAATACGTTGACTTTATTTTGCCTGCTTCCTTTTTCTTAATTTTTTTTTTTTTTTTTCTTCAATTATATTTTGTTAACAATTTTTATTTTGATTATCTTCGGTTTGGTCCACTTTTGCCGGTTTGGCTTTCAGCGCGATCTAACGGACTCAAGCGCCGTGCGTTAACTGAATCTAAGACAGCAACGCAGCATCCTTAAATACCAGACTCGTTGTTCATCATCCAGGGGCGGTTCAGCAACAGCATCCACAGCAGCAATGACAAATTTATTACTCTTATGAGGTAGACAGCTGGAAATTTTTACCATTTTTATACAAGCTTTGTTAAAGATGAATAAAAATTAATATTATTAACTATTTATTTTATTTTATGTAGCTCAAGTATAGACAAATTATAGCAAAATGCCACAATTTTATGGCACTTACCATAAATGAGTCCTGTTTATGGCAACAAGATTTAGCTTATGCATCAACCAATTTAAAAACTATCGATAAATATCGATATATTGTCCGCACAATTCAAATTTGCATAAAAATTAAACTTATTCAAGCGCAAAACTTGGAATCTAGTGGTTACTTCTTAAAGATCGAAACTTTAGTAAACTGAAAGTATTTATATAGTAATCTTAATTACTACTACTATTGACATCCTACATTCATTCATTATAACATTTAATTGAAGGTACAATGAAACCTTTTTAAAAGCCACCGCCATTTGTTGTCTAAGGCAGTTGACTCGTGTCAAAAATTTTGAAAACGATCCATAATTGGCCAAAATCATGCATGGTCATACCTCGAGATCGGGTTAAAATGCTGAGGATACGTTCAACAATTTGGGGCTACGAGCTAAAATAAAAGTTTACATGGGTATACCAAATAAATTGGGTTTTTTATACAAATTTGTTCAGAGAAGTGTGCAATTTTTAAATTTCATTTTTTTTAAATAATCATAGTTTAGCACCTAGTTATAGTCATACAAATTAAGTAGTTTCGCCAGACTCGTCTTGACCAACAGAGTGGCCAACGTAAAATAAAAGTTCTCGATAGTAAATTTAAAAATTAATCAATTATGATAAACAAAAAAAAAGAGTAAAAAACCTACCACATGGGTCAAATCTATAAAACTTTTTTAAATGCATTTGCCCCAGTTTAAAAACAAAATATTTATAATAAATATATATTGAAACACAATTCCATTGCACACAACTGACTTAACCCATTAAAATCCCTTAATATGCAATAAAACAAATAAAGAAACAGGCAGGACTTTTTTGCTTTGGGATTTAAAAGCGATTTTTTTTTATTGTTATTCACGACTTAAGTCGTGTGTGGCAGAAAGAGTGAATAATTATTTTCAGCATTAATGAGCTGAAATATGATTTTTCGAATATTTTGCATATATTCGCTCTTTTTGAATTTTTTTTTCAACATTCATGGAAATTAATATGTAAATTAACAAGTCTTAATACTAAGCTAATCTGTATAATTATTGAAATATTCTAGTTGAATTAGTTGACCGTATATATACATATATATATGCAGAATATAAATTTTTTTATAATCTCAATATATTTATATATATATACGTTACGAAAAGCCCTAAAAATTACTTAATGTAAGTTAATATATAGTACATTAATATAGCCAATCTGTTATTTATAAAATGATATTACTTCATTTTGTATTAAGGGATATTTTCAACTTTGATCTTACATTTAATGATTAATGACATATTAAAATTGGAAGAGCTTACAAAAACTTCCGGATTTCACTTTTTTCTTGATGCAACTTCTGCTGATTGTAGCGGCCTCTGGGAGATGGCAAATGATTTGATAGACGGCGATGGTGTTGGTGTTGGTTGTGGTTCTCCCAGCCAGAGATTTAGTTTTGCTTTTCTTGATTGGTTCGCATCGCCTGTTCCACACACGGTTGTTCGATTGATCGATGATTGGTTGGTTGGTTGATTGGTTGGTAATCGATGATGTTGTTGTGTTGTCGTTTATATATACCGGTATACGAGAGAGATAAGACATTAGTATAAACATTTTTTAAAACAATTTAAACGAATAACAATTATTAAGACTAGGGCTTAAGAATTAATTTAAAAAAACACCGAAATGTTTCTCTCATAAAAATGGGAAAAAAGCAGAAAACACAAAAAAAAAATAAAAATAAAAGGTATACGAAGAACGAAACAAGACCTCTTCGTCCTTTCGAAGGCTTATAAGGTCGTTCTACATTGCTTATTATTGTTATCCTTCTTTTGGTTTTTTCTTTTTTTTTTTGTCTTCGCATATTAGATTAGTTCTGGTGTATTATACAAGTTACATTATATACACGATATTTGTATATAACGCCTTTAGTTTCACTTAAGTTTTTCCATGCTCTTGTTTTTTTTTTTTTTTTTTTTGCACAATCTTAAAAAGTTCTTTTGGCAATTTGTAACTAAAATTTGCATACAAATTGCCTGAAATAATCCATTTCAATAATATATAGAATGGATACTGTTGGGGGGACTTCATTTGTTGATGAACCTAAAATATATCTATATAGACTTCGATGAGCTGCTATTATTCTGCAAACAATCAACGAGTGTATAGCTGATTCCTAGTAACAAGGCAACGGATGCAGCTTAAATTACAAAAATCATCTGAAAAACAATTCCTGACTCGGGCGACGAAGTCCAAAAAGAGACTTTTCCAGCCGCAGCAAACACAAAAGATGAATAATATCCTCCTCCCTTTCATTCACGATACATTTGCCGGAGAGTCTTTTACTCATCGAAGCAGAGTTCCTGTTGTAAGACAATATGGCAATATTCCATCTTCAATTAGATAATGATTTAAGTTTCATCCTCTTTTAGGAATAGAAATTTCTTCACGAGACTCATTAGGCATATTTTTAGGCCATTCATTGAACTGGAATTCCAGGTAACTCCTTCATCATTCAAGAAATCCTCGCAAATATGTGTGATTTGCACAGATGTCTTCAAAACGCTGAGAATAGAATTATTCCGGGATCATTGAGAGCATCACCAAGCATTATTTGTTTGCGTCATTATTATCATCCATAGATGCGATCCTTTCCTAAACAAAGTCACTGAAGTGTCCATCCATCACAGCCACCGTATGCATCTTCATTATAGGATCATTTGCCGCATTTTGGTTAAAGTTGTTGATTGATGTTTTTTGTGTTTTTTTTTACAATTGTGACGGGGGCAGGGAAATGGGTAAAGGGTCATTTTGATTGCATTCCATGTATAGGACATAGAAAAGAAAACTATACAAAAATCCGATCTCAAACGTATGTACAAACTTGGAAACGCGATGGATAAAAATTTGAAAAAGTCAAGGCCAAACTAACTAAAGGAAAGAGAAATAATTTCTCAGTGTCTTCGAAAGCGACATTTCGCTAACAAAATAATTTCTGTGCTTGATAACGCTTCAAATGACAATAGCAGCGGCATTCTTGCAATCAATTTGAGCACCATCTGCTGCATAAGGCAAACTGAATGTATCTAGCCATTCTTTACACTTTTCAATGCTATCGAAAGCGAGAATATTGCTGACATATTCGACACTAAGATTGGGACGATAACTGAAACGAAATTAAAAATAATATGTTAGGCATCGATAGAGAAAATGATATATTACACAACTTACGATTTAATGATGATACGGAGAGCAGCTTTACGCTCTCTTTCCAAGAACCATTCAATCATATGGCCCGACATCAATGGGGCTGTCTTATATAATTCAAATAATTTACAATAATTGCCCAAAGACCAGGCTGAACGGAATTGTAAGGCATGTGCAATCGCTGGATTCTCGCGCTGATCAGTTGTTATCGAACGCAAAACAGTAGTAATGTCTAAAAACAACAATTGAGATCATAAATTAATACTTAAAACTGACTTAGAATTTGAGAATATTTTAATCCTTACCCAAGGTATTCTTTGTAAAGATATAGTATAGTATGCGATACGCTATGAATTCCAAAGAATTGATACTCTTGCCTCCAATCTCAAGGTAAAGCATCTTTAATTGCGTCTGACATTGATTGAACTCCTCATGATCACCCTTCTCCATGGCAATTCGGGCATGCGTCTCATAAACTTCCACTGTAAACTGATCGCGTATACCTTGGACCTGGAAAACAAAAACAAGAAATATATTTTAAATATTCACACAAATGCTTGAATTAAGTCGAAATCGAATCTTAATCAGACAGCCAGAGGGGTATTTCGTCAAGGCAGGTCAGGTATATTGCGAAACCATTTTAATATCATCATATATAAGAGAACAACAATGAAAAGTCAAAAATATATTTTATACTTACTGTTAAATCCTGTCTTATGGACTTCAACTGATCACACGCATAATGATAATCCTGATTGGCACGCCATTTACTTTTCACATTGCTTAACGAATGTGTTAGCACCTCAACGGGTCGAACTTCAGATGGTGATGGTGCCTTGGTGAGGCGTAAAAATGATTTTTCTAGATCCCTACATGTGCCTACAATATGTAAATCAAGTAAATCTAAACCTCCGGCGCCTGAACCTTCCGCATCTTCATAGAATGATGATCGCGACGATGAGGATTGTTGTTGGTTTTGTTGTTGTTGCAACATTTTCTTCTTATTTTTGGCCGTGGTGAGACCAAACGGTGAGCTTGCAATCGCAACGACCGATTTCTTAGCTGAACCAGAGCTCTGCTGAGAGAATCGTGCCGCACGCTGTTGCAAACGCGCTGTGTCATCATCAACGGCACCGCCAACACTACTTGAATGTTGGCTATAGAAATGAGCTTGCTGCTGCTGCTTTTTGTTTTTCATATTCGAAACTGTTGACGATGACGTGGATGATGATGCCGCTGCTGCTGCAGCTGCCGCAGCTCTTCGGTTTTTCCGGAGTATCAATTTTTGTTGCCTTCGCGACATATTTGCATTTATTGGTATAAATTCGAGAGACTCATTCGAAACGGACTTGCGTAAAATTTTACGTGCGGGCGGGCTATTTGCATCGCTGCTACGAGAACGAGATCGCGATCGTGAATATGGTGAACGCGAACGTGAATAACGTTTTCTGCTGTTGTATTTGGAAGAACTAGTTGACGGCGATCTAGAAAAGAAGAGCAATGCAATTAATACAATTATTAAGGTAATATGTAGGGATTTATACATGGATTTAACGTTCTTTTACATTCTTTTGTTTTTTAATATTAATGATATATTAAACTTGCTTTATTTATCGGGTTTCTATCCGTTAAAAAACCGTATGTGTTGTATTATTTTGAAATCGACATTTCTTCATTTCTTCTTCTTCATTTTCAAAATGATTAAAAATGAATTCTATAAATATGAAAACCTGGATATTCATTTGTTAAATTCAGTTCAACGAATAAAATGGACGGCTCTTAAAAATGACTAGGGTTCGAAATCGAGTTTAGTCCTTGAAAAAAAAAAAAACAAAGAAATGTCCAAATTTTATTTGTGGGTTTGTTTTTTCAAATAGTTGAAAGAACATTTAAAACAGATCTTAACTATTCGTCAAACGGCGCTGAAGTGATAAACAATTGCCCTGAACACGGTTGCCGAAGTGCAACGGAAATATATCGGATTATAAATAAAATTGATAAACCTCAGCTATATTTCGCATATTTAGAGTATTTTCAGAATTCGAATACTTTGGTCATTAATTCATTTCGTTAGACAAGTCACATTCAATCGATTTCGTTTGTTTAAAGTTTCAAAGAACTCATTCAACAAGAACATTTAAACAATTGGGATTGTTTTGTTTAATGAGAGAGTGAACCCATGTAACTCCTTTGGTAACATTGCTAGTACTTACCGCGAACGACTCCGCGAATAGCGGGCGGATGAACTGTAGTTGTTAGTGGACATTTTATTAAAGGCATTGACTTTCTGTTTGAAATGATTGACATTAGGCTTGCCCAATTTCTGTTCCACTTGATGGCTATATTGTTGGTTCTGCTGCTGCGACTGATGTGGTTGTTGCTGCTGATGTGGATTTTGTTCCCGCTCTTCCCTTTCACGTTCCTGCTTCTTATTGAAATAGTCGCTACGCTGCGGAGGTGGCGGAGTCGCATGATTCAATACCACATCAATGCCATCTCTTTCGCTATGCACCGTTGGCATGGGTTCGTTATCCCAATCTCTGGTCCATAATTCATTACGATTGGCGGCAGCCATAATTTTTCCCTTCAGACAAATATCAATTTGATCTTTATCCAAATCGGTGTTACATTTGGAATAACAACGTGCCACATATTGGTTAAGAGACTTGGGCCAAGTATCATTGGTTGCCATTTGAAAATTATTTGGACGCTTAAATGGAGCAGGACCATCTGAAGCAGCAGCAGGAGCAGAATGAGCAGGCGGTGATGAAGCTGTAGGAATAGAAGCATTGATAGGCTCCATCATAGGTGGCGGTGGTGCTACTGGTAGTACCACTGGAGCGGGTGGTGGTAACTTTGGCACGTCTATGCCAGCCATTGATGATGGCAATGGTGGCGGAGGTTTGCTTAAATCTGGTACTATCATATGTGGTGTCTGCTGCTGCTGTTGTGGTTTTTGATCTTCATTGATTGATGAATTTTGATCAATATTGAACATATTTTTGGTTACATTGTTATAATTGTTATTAAAAATTGCTTGATCATGCATTTGATTTTTATTTTTACGTTTACGTTTCTTTTTGTTATTATTGGTGTTGTTATTGTTAAAATTATTACCCATATTTGGTGAATTATTCATGGATTGTTGTTGTTGATGCTGCAACTGTTGCTGATGTTGCTGCTGTTGTTGCTGTTGCTGAAGAGGATTTGGAGCATTGGCCAAACGTTTTTGGTTTAAATTCAAATTGAATCTTATGCCGCCAAAATTCTTTTGTTGTTGTTGCTTATTCTGCTGATTATTATTGTTGTTGCTGTTATTATTGTTGCTATTGTTGTTGTTAGTTGGCGGAGGTGGCGGTGGAATTGAAGGGAGTGGCGGAGGTGGTGGAGCCGCGCAATTATTACTAAATCCTGGTGGAACATTTGATGAACTAATTGTGGATGTAACTTGTGGCTGCTGTTGTTGTTGTTGTTGTTGATAACGCATATAATATTGATAATATTGTTGATATTGTTGCTGATAGGCAGCCGCATTTTGATTGGCATACCATGCATAATTATTCCACTGTGCAGCGGCAGCAGCAGCATTGCCTGGATTGCCAGACTGTTGCTGCTGTTGCTGTTGTTGCTGTTGCATTTCTTGAAGTTGCGGTATTAGAGGCGGCGGTGCGCTCATGGCATCGGACATTGTGTGTGTCGATGATATTTTTTCTGCTCTTGTTTTTACCTGAACTTACCTTGTTATTCTTTTGTTTTTTTTTTTTTGTTTTAGCTGGAAAAGAAAATTGCAAATATTTGCATTAGTATGAAATTTTGCTGCAGCTAGAGTAATGCGCAGGCCTGTGACGTCACTGCTACGTACAGTGTTAGTTATTATTACGATGATCAACCCAACCCAACATTATGCAAATTAAATGTTTATAAACATCAAAATTGATCACATTCAACAAGTTGGCTTAAAACTTTGATTATCACTGCACGGTGCAGCTGTTCATTTAATGTATGTACATACATTTGTATTAGAAAACACGTGTGGCAACGCAGTTTAATAAATTGAGGCGGTAGACATACAAATATTGATATCACCTATTTAACACCTTTTCTAATGCCACATTACTGAGTCATCTATGTACAAACATACATATGTAAGTGCCTTTTTATTAATAGCAACTTTGTTACACAAAAACCTAATGTGGCATCCCCCCGCCTCTTTCGTTACCTACTCTGAAATGTGACGCCATTTTGTTTTCGTTTGGTTTTTTTTTTGTTCTCACTCACCAAATTTTTCTCCTTTAACTTTGACTCTTTCAATTGTCTACGATTTCTCGAAAGATGCCGAACGTCTGGATGCTTTTGATTTTTATTCCTGACACAAACTGTAGCTAAACACGTAATGCGAAATAAACAATTTCATATTTCATTCCTTGATTCTTTCACAATGACAGAAAAAACATTGCTCCCACTATCACCAGTGTTGCCAAATCAGCTTTTTTGTAGCTAGATCTGGCTACTTTTTAAGACCAATTGACACTACAATAAATTTAAAACATCTATTAGCTACAAATTTAGCTATTTTAAAAAACACAATTAATAAATTGTTATTAAAAATGATATGTGAACTTATACTGGAAATGGTTGCATATTTTTAAGTTTCGATAATATTTTACAGTAAAATTTTCCAACAGCAATTGGTCATCGATATCACTACCGATATCGATCACCTAAAAAGTAATACTCTAAAGATATTTAGCAGAGTTCAGAGACTGGGTGAAAAAAGTGTCCACGGTTTCAACTGAAGTGTACTGTGTTTATTGAAAGTCTACGATAAAAGTCAAAACTCTTTTATATACAAAATAATGTAACAAAAGCAAAACATGTTTGCAATAGTAAGTTTTTAACAGAATAAGAAAATTTACTTCGAGGTGAGATAAATTTATGGATTAAATTTTGATTAAAAATTAAACACTTTTCATTTTAGCTACTTTTTTCGGCCATTTAGGAAGCTAGCTAATTTCAGCACTCCGTTCAGTACTTTTGCTGGAGAAATTTTGGCATCACTGTCGGTATTTTTTGGACCCTTATTTTTACGTTGCTCCCAGTATTAGAGTCCGGGTCGTGATACTTTTTAACTGCTCTCTGTGAGTCTGTAAAGTAACATAGTTTAACAGAAAAACTGTTGGCGCGAGAATATTTGTTTAAAGTGTAAAAGTCAGAATTAAAAAAAAGAAAATAAATAAATCAACACAATGATTCTACCGGTCCCTGATAAATTCACTTTAAATTAAAATTAGACGCTTAATTGTTTTACGTATTTTACTTATATTTGTTTAGCCGAAATTCAGAATAAATCAATTCTAGTACTGATGAGAACTAAGAATTTAGAATCCATGCTACGCCAATTTTATGATCGCCGTTGATTGGAGACTTGCCCTCGAAACCGAAATGATAATTAATTTCAATATTGTCGTTTAATTTCGATTGATACACCAATCCCATATTGCCATCCTCTCTGACCTTGGCTTTAACCAATGAACCGCTGTCGAGCATATACTGACCGCCAAAAGCGATTCTTCTGGTCTCACCACCGCCATACAGATTCATTTTTAAGGCAACAGCAAATCGTTCGCCCAACCTTTGGAATATAGATCCACGTACATCATGGAAATTCTCCCTGTTTTAGGAAAACATAAAATATTATCTATACGAATTTTGGTTGTATTAGGATCCTTACAATTTAAGGCCAATTTCGGAGCTACCATTGTCATAGCCCAAACAAAATGCATGTTTATCGAATCCTTTTTCCTCCAGATTATAGACCGCGCGATATCCCAATAACCAATTTGTAGCAGGAGCTACAACAACATAGCCCATTATCTTGGGCTCATTTACAACCGGAAGAACGAATTCCGTTTTAATGGGGGAGAGTTCAAAACCAGTTTTTACTTTCGCTTTAATATCGAAACTAGAAATAAATAAATAGGTTTTTTAAACTAAAAACGATGAGGATTTTGCAGGATAGGATATCAGGATTTTCAAACTTAAGTACTATGTCCCTTTATTGGGGACTAGGCGAAACTATCGGAGAATTCTAAATTTTCCAGTTCTACTCACTTTTCGTTCTTTGAATACGCTGTCCTTAAAAGGGCAGAAAATATGCCACCAGCTATTGGAGTATTGACTCCCGCTTCTGATAGCCATTCGTTATTGCTTAGCCAATTATGGGACAAATGAAACTGACCGAATTGTTTGCGAATCTCAACACCACCGAAAATGTTTTTGAAATCGGGATAAGCTGAACCGAATGTGGTAAGTCCAACATCATTACTTGTCCGAGTGCCGCATTCCATGTAAAAAACACCATATTTATAGCCTCTAATTAGGCATTCTTTGGCCCATCCGCCAACATTAAAATAAGAGCCCATTTGACCCTCCAATGGTGGCGCGGGCATTAGTTCAGGGTCTTCTTCAGACCCAGAGACGACTTCCTCCTCCTGCCCTCCATCGACTTCCTCAGCGGCACCGGATTGCTGTCGTTTTCGACGTTGAAACACACTAGACAAAGTCCTTCGGCGCATTTTGATGAATGTATGTATATCAATATAAACAAATCTAAAAAAAAAAAACAAACAAGCGACAACTTTTGATACTATTGTAATAAAAATGCTAACTAATCTAAATTGTAAATCCGAAATTCTCATGGGCTAGCTGTCACCTCATTTACATGGGCATCTACGATCTACCAAAATACCGAAAATTCGTTTATTGTTTCTCATTTAGCGATGTACTATATCCAAAGAAAAAAAAAAAAGTTTTACTCTATTTGTAGGGATAACAGTTAATTTAACAGTCAATCAAATCCTTTCATTGCTTCTAGCACTCTAGGGCCACACCAACACCAAATTTGTGATTGCCACCGCCAATATCATTACCATCGAGCACAGCGGATATGGAAGCGGTGACGCCTTCCCGCAACTTTTGCTCATAGCCCACACCAATCTCAATGGCATTGTTGATCTTGGCCCTTATTAGGGAATCGGCATCCAAATGATAAATCATGCCCACGCCAAACATTAAATTGCCGCCACTCTCATCCTGTGGCACTTGCTGTGCTGATGGATCGTTTTCAGTTCCAGGTGGACCGGCAACACCTTCACCGCCCCCACCAGTCCTGGAAATCTTGGAAATCTCCACACCAGCATCGACTTTATCGTTCACCTTGTAGAAGAGTGAAGCTAACCAGGAGTCACCATTCATTCTAGAAGGAGATTAAATGTGTTATATATTTGCATATAAATATCTAACCACTTTCTCTCTCTGCACTTACAATTCACCATGCACTGTGGCCTGTTCTCCATTGGTCCAACCCAAAGCTACCTTCCAACTTTCTACCTTTGTGTTTCCCACATCAAATTCACAGCCGACACCACCCAGAAATTCCTTATGTCCCAGAACCAACGAGCAATTTAGTATGGGACTTGAACTGATGTCAATGTCTGACCAAAAGTTAAAAGTCTCTTGGGCATAACCCAACTTGAATTTGCCCTCCTTTGCACTAAATTCGAACAAAACCAAAAATAGAAACACACCAACTTAACACATCATTTGATGGTGTACTCACTTTGATCTTGGCTGAAATCTTCCTGCCAATGCCATTACCAAACCCTCGGCCATTTTATCTTTTTGCATAATTTCACCATAGAGCCAATTTTCCGTGTTCCAACGTTCAGTCAATGTAAGTCCATGCTCCTCGATCTTAAATTTGGACTGCAGTGTGCCCATCACCTTGCTGTTGTCCTGGGTGGCAAAACCCGTGGTGAAGAACTCAATCCCTGAGCTGGACATGGATTTGCAATCCAATTGCCATAGTCCCGGATGGTAGCCGCGCTTGAATAGGTCACGGGCCAACTTGCCCAAATCTGTATAAACCGGTGGCGCCATCTCAAGCCAAAAGGAATTGTTTGTCTTTCTACTGTTTTCTTCGCTCTTTTACTGTGCCCCACACTTGTGTCAAAACTAATTTCTATTACCAGACGAAATTTTAAATATACATACAAATAAACATATTCTATGAAATTCTGTTCAAAGTGTTCTGTGTTCTTTACTCTTAACACTTAAAAAAAAAAAAGCTGCCTACTTCGACATTTAGAAGATCTTTCCTTTACTGAAAGGGTTACCAAGTTTAGAGATCAAAATGTAAGTGTAAAGAATTTTCCCGAAACTTAAACAATGTTAGTCAGCTTGATTAATTGAAAATAATTCTAAAATTATAATCTAGTTAGATTATAGATGTCGAAATTGTGTTAAATTTAACACATTCCTTTCTACTATCACCAATTTCGACATCCAAGTCACAGCAAATTAGGCAAAGATTTCAAGTTCTGAATGATCGGTCGAAATCATAGTCATATGCTGTATTGGACAATATGTAGATAAATTAAAACAATGTGTATTATGTAGGTGACATTGAATAACCCGAATATTCCCATAGGTCAGGTATTGTTGGATCATCTTCCCTAAATAAAAGTTTTACACTAAACTCGTTTAATGCTATTCTTGTTTTTATGAATCGGGAAACTTTGTTAAAATTACTTTCAAATAGTCCTTCGATACCAAAACAGCAATATATCGGAGTAGGAGAAGGTTATTTACACTCTGCACACTGGTTTTTTTATCTTTTTTTAACAAAATTATCATTTGAAAATTAGGTTTGAATTACGTTTTTATAATTAAGAACAAATTGAGCGGTATGAGGGCTGTTCCCGGCCTCCAAACTTAAGCCCCTAAAATTCTTTTTCCTAAAGATAACTCTATGCAAGATCGTCTGAAATTTAAATTTAACCCGTCGTGTCGCCGCCAAAAGACTTACAAATACTAGATACTAATAGCTATCTATAGCTATAGAAAAATGTAGATTTTTTTTCCTTAAATGAAAATAAAATACATTTACATTTATTTATCATTTAATACAGTACAGTCTCTGGAGTGCTGCCATGGAGGCTTTAAGGAGCAGGGAACGCATGTTCCGCCAGTTCTTCTTCAACAGCGAGACCAAGAAATTGATCGTCAAGTTGGCATTGGACAAGTTCATCTTGTTTCATGTCCACATGACCCGTTGGTCACAGACACACAAAATCTTCTTCATTTGGAATTTCATTTCAATTTGGCCCATCATCGATTCCTGATGTGACAGCAGATCAGAAAACTTGCCGGCCTTGTTCAGACCAGGACCCAAAAGACGGCAAATCTGTTTGTTAAGCGTTTCGGAAGCCAATTTCTTAACCAGCTTCCTGAGAGCCTCGACATCCATGTACTCGACCTTGTTGGCCTTAACTTCATCACAATGTTGCTCATTACCAAGGAGGCTTCCCTTTATCTTTGGGCGGGGAATGTGCAACTTGTTCCAGAGAATCGCTTGTCCTGTGACAGTCACTGCCGCTGCTAATTATTCGGTGATCAATTCATGTCCAGCATAGATGTAATTCTGGTCCACACCTCGGAGAATACACAGGTTTTACTAGTTTAAGTTCAATCATAAGCGAACTTGGACAACTAGACTTTCTTAACTGATAAAAATACGGTGAATATCCTCGATATTCTGTAGAAGAATAATTAGTGTTAGCTTTTTAATTTTCTGAGAAGAAAGATAGGTGCACAAATGATTTACGTTTAAACGTAATTAACAAAATTTTGAAATTGCTTAGGATCACGAGAAAATTTAAGCTCGAAAAATTTAAAGGCGGAAACAATATTTTTAGAGTACGAAATGTCCAGACAATGTGAAAACGTAGTACTTTATTAACTAAAAAACTAAAGTTAAAAAGTTATCACTTTTTTACCTCATTGTTATTAACTTTCAAAAGTGCCTCTTTAAGATTTTAATTAAATGTCCCCATAGTTTGAAGTCAATAAACATCTAGGACTAATTCAATAATTTTAACCCAGAGTTATATACCATGTTTAAGCTCTATAATTAAAAAAATGTTGTAAAAACATATTTCTATACTTACACAAGTATACGTTACAAGTTTAATTCTTAATTCTTCGTCATAAATATGTTTGACATAAAAAGAAAATAAATTATTCAATTTTCCTGGCAATGTATTTATAAAACAGTTTCAAAAATGTGATGAAAAAATGAATTTTCTTTTTTCAGGTCAGTTTAATACTAAAAAATAATTTTTAATATTTCAAAGGTGAAACTGCTGAATATAGTTTTATAATTTTTAAGAATTTATTTAAGGCTTCCAAGATTTAGTATGGGGATTGGTAAGGATTTGGACATTCAGCCGTCTCTGAATTTCTTAAGAAATTAATAATGAATCTCCAAGTTTTACAATTTAATTTTCAATGTTCAAGTCAGCTCATTATGGGGACCGTGGGTGGAATTCCCCATTTTGGAAATAGAACCAAGCATTTTCGCCTTCAAGGATAATCGGATAATTTTGTAATCCTTTAAAAAGCATAGTTCAGTTGTTTTAGAGTGTCTCCATGGATGCGTTTTTACTTTCTTTTTTAATTCAAACACAGTTTCCAAATTTGTTTTAGATTTTCATTTATATTTTCGTTTCTCTGCTGCAATTTGACTATTCAAGCACAAATTGCACTTAATTGCTATTAATAAAATTTATTTTTAAAATTGAGTAGAGAAGAGGTAAAGGATCTATGTAAATAATTGTGAATAATTTTCTCAATATTTCTCTGTGTGTGTGTGAGACTAAGAATTTATAATCCATGCTACGCCAATTTTATGATCACCGTCGATCGGCGATTTGCTATCGAAACCGAAATGATAATTAATTTCAATATTGTCGCTCAATTTTGATTGATACACCAATCCTATACTGTAATCCTCTCTGACCTTGGCTTTAACCAATGAACCGCTGTCGAGCATATACTGACCACCAAAATCGATCCTTCTTGTCTCACCACCGCCATACAGATCCGTTTTTAAGGCAACAGCGAATCGTTCGCCCAACCTTTGGAATATAGAACCACGTACATCTTGGAAATTCTCCCTGTTTTCAAAAACACAAATAACAAATAAACGAATTTTGAATGTTCACTTTACTATCTTACATTTTTATGCCGATTTCTGAGCTTCCATTGTAATAGCCCAAACAAAATGCATGTTTTTCGAATCCTTTATCGTCCAGATTATACACTGCCCGATATCCCAATAACCAATTTGTAGCAGGAGCTACAACAACATAGCCCATTACCTTGGGCTCATTTACGACCGGTAGAGCGAATTCCATTTTAATTGGGGATAATTCAAATCCAGTTTTTACTTTCGCTTTATATTCAAAACTATAAAGAAATAAAGTAATCAAGTCGTCTCTCCGAATCCGATATTTCATGCACCCACAAACTTTTTTAAAATTTATAAAAATTTATAATTCATAAATGCTATCCCGCTTATTCTTAAAAGGACCCGAGCAATCTAGCTCCGCCAGTGAAAAATGTTTATAAAAATGTTTGGTATGCAGCGAGATATTGGCAACAAATACTAGTGTTGCAAACATTTTAAGTAAACTCTATATATTTATATACTAAACGGGCTTACATACATATCTTATAGTAATCGTGATCTAGTTCATACAGACTGACAGAGACATGGCTTTTTCGACTTGGCTGTTAATGCTGATCAAGAGTATGTATACCTTACCTTATGGGGTCGGAAAAGCTTCCTTCTCCATAAATACATTTTGGCGACTTTAGTACACCATTTCACCCCATATGTGCATGGAATAATTAAAAAATAAATAAAGACCCTAAATCTACTTGCAAAATCGTTGTTTTTGATTCGAAGGAAAGCCAATTGGAAACATTGATCATTTTATAAAAGTATTGGAGACTTACTTTTCGTGCTTTGAATATGCTGTCCTTAAAAGGGCAGAAAATATGCCACCAGCTATTGGAGTATTAACTCCCACTTCTGATAGCCATTCGTTGTTGCTTAGCCAATTATGGGACAAATGAAACGGACCGAATTGTTTGCGAATCTCAACACCTCCTAAAACATTTTTGAAATCGGGATAAGCTGAACCGAATGAGGTGAGTCCAACGTCATTGTTTGTCACAGTGCCGCATTCCATATGAAAAACACCATAATTATAGCCTCTAATCAGGCAATCTTTAGCCCATCTGCCAACATTAAAATATGATCCCATTTGACCCTCTAATGGTGGTGGCGGAATGATTTCGAAATCTTCTTCAGTTGTGGGTCCAGAGGCGACTTGATCCTTTTCTTTTTCTCCTTCCTTATTCTTATGGTCTTTGTCAGAGGCATTGGAATGCTGTTGTTTTCCCCCAGAGGCGACTTGACCATTTTCTTTTTGTTCTTGCTTCTTCTGGTCTTCGTTAGAAGAGGCGGCTTGCTCTTTTCGTTTCTCTTCTTGCTTCTTTTTATAGAGTTCCTCAGAGGAATCGGTATGCTGTCGTTTTTTATTTGGAAAACAGTGTAATATAGGCTGTGGGCACATTCTTACGTATGTAAGAAAGAAAATAATTAAAATAAAATAAAAAGTCGAGAACTTTTGATATTATTATGATAAATATACTAAACAAATTGAATTTTAAAACCGAACTTCAAAAGGACTAGCTGTAGTTGCTCATTTACATGGGCAACTACGATCCATCAAAAAAGACGAAAAGGGCAAAAATATCCTAAAATCGTTAGTATGTGTCATTCATCGTATATCTACAGAAGAAAAGAAATTATATATTCTTAAAGACTCCCGTTTCCCGTTTCTGGTGTCATCGTCCTCTCATTCACTTGTATCCCTGACTTTTATCTATTCAAGCACAAATTGCATTCAATTGCTTTTGGTAAAATTTATTTTTAAATGCACAAACGAAAACGAGTTGGGTAGAGGTAAAGGGTCTGTGTGACATAATTGTGTCCCTCAATGCCTCTTTGTTGTGTGTATGTATGTGTGTGTGTGATTGTGTGATGTGTATATGTTGATGATTCTCAAAATAATGCAGAGCTCGTTATTCCATTTTTTCCGTTTTTATTTAATAGGTTAATGTAATTTTTGCACTGAATCTTTTGCCAACAATAAATTTCTATTATATGTATGTACTAAACAAAAGCCACACCAACCACAACATATGCATCTCTCTGCCCTAGTCTAGTCCCCATAATTTTCCCCGTAAACGTTTCATATCATCCGTTGGCAGTGAGGTGGGGAAAGACGGGTTGTTGTTGTTGTTGTTGTTGTTGGTGCTGCTGCTTTCTGATTGAAACTAATTGCTAATACATGAAGATTCTCTTTTACACTTTTATTTTCTTGTTGTTGTTGTTCTTGTAGTAGTTGTTGTTGTGTGTGGGGGATGTTGTTAGATAACTTTTATTTTATAATCAAATGGCGGCAAGGCAACTGGCATTGCTACCCTTCTTAAGCCTCCAATTCAAGACCGACACCAATCTTATGACCGCCATCATTGAAGTTCTTGCCATCGACCAATGTGGACAAGGTCAAGGTGATGCCATCGCGCAGTCTCTGCTGATAGCCCAAACCGACCTGGCTGACATTGTTGACCTTGGCACGAAGGCTGGCATCGTCACCCAATTGATATTTAGCACCAATGGCAAACTTGGTGTTGCTGGTGCCACTGGTCCATGACAATTGCACGCCCACATCCAATTTGTCCGAAGTGCGTTGGAAGATTGAGCCGCTGAACTCTTGACCATCGTTGCTGTAAGAAGGGAAGGGACAACATAATCTATAGATCACGGTCTAGCAGAGCTAACAAATTTACTTACACAGCTGTGTGCAGGACAAAGTCCTTGGTGGTATAGCCAAGGGCAAAGTTGTTGGTGGTCAACTTGGCTTTCTGTGTATCGAATGCCGTCTGGTAGCCAGCCAACCAGCCCTGATAGCCCAAAACAGCCGAAGCATTGATCAAGGGGCCCTTCAGATCAATATTGACATCGGAATCGGCCTTAACATTCTCATGGCCATAGCCGACCTTGAATTTGCCACTCTTGTTGCCCGATTGTGGGGCAAAGTTGCCCTCCAGAGACAATTTCAGACCCTCGAGCAGCTGATCCTGGACAGCTACCTCAGTGAAAAGGGTATTATCTGTGTTCCATTTCTCAGTCAGAGTGAGGCCATAATCCTTAACCTTGTATTTGGTCTCCAAAGAACCAAACACTTTTCCAGACTCCAAATTCGAGTGACCAGCTGTGTTGAATTCAATGCCCGATGGGGTCTTGGTCTTCAAGTCCAATTTCCATAGACCGAAGTTGTAGCCTTTGCTGAAGATGTCGCGAGCTTGTTTGCCCAAATCGCTATATGATGGAGGAGCCATCTGTAAAAAAAAGTATAGAAAAATAAATCAACTTGTTGAATTTTGTGATTGAAATACATTTATAGGCATTGATTTCACGATTATGATCTATCATTGCACAAATAACCAAGAGAGAGATCGAGAAATCTGGCAAGATAAGCAAAAAAAAAAAATATATATATATATACATATATATGTGTATATATATGTACAAATGCCCAACACAGATTCTCTTGGCAAATATTTTCGCTTGTTTTTGGCTAAATGTCAATAGAAATTCGATTTAAAATTAAATTTCAAGGCATTCAAAGGGTTGCCCATCACTGTGAGGGGTCAATAAACGTCTAGGCTGATAAAGAGAATGATATAAAAAGAGCGAGATCGAGATTGTTTGATGACGCACTGTGTGACTTTTGATTACTTCTTTTAATAGACGACTATATGTCCATTCGTTTGCCATGACCATTAATATATATGTATATATATTGCCAAGGAGTGGATAATACTAATACGAATATGTAAATAAATATATGTATGATTTTAGTTTCTACTGATTTCAGTGTAAAACTAAATGTTTTTTGAAGGTAGAAGCAGACTGATATGATAAAATTTGTATAGTGATTCATAACCAAAAAAATAAAGCTAAAGATTCAAATCTTTGTAAAAGCAATCAAAAAAAAAATATTTACTCAAAAATGGGTAGAAATGAATCGGCTGCTGAAAATTTGCACAAAGGAGGGTCATCTAGTAAGGAGAATAAGGATCGCACTTGTCGCAGTTTGGCCATAAAGCCAGAAGATGATTATGGCCAGCCCAAAGAAAAAAGATTTAAAATTGAGAACGATATAATGTCAACCACAGACGGAGTGAAAGAAGACATCTGGAAATGGTGGGAGGAGGAGAATCTAAATGATGGCATTAAATGGTTAACACTAGAGCATAATGGTCCGGTGTTTGCAGAACCGTATAAGCGTTTACCACCTAATGTGCGATTCTACTATGATGGCCAACCATTGCAGCTAAGCAAAGAAACGGAAGAGGCGGCTACATTCTATGCAAAAATGTTAAATCATGAATATTGCAAACAGGAAATTTTTAATAGAAATTTCTTCATGGATTTTCGCTATACCATGACTTCCAAGGAGCGCAAGATTATCAAAGATCTCCATAAATGCAATTTTTATGAAATATTCGAATTCTTTCAAGAAGAAGCAAAAAAGCGCCTGGCGGCTACCAAAGAAGAAAAGTTGGCAAAAAAGAGGCAGAACGATGCTCTTGTTAAGAAATACGGTTTTTGCTTAATCGATGGTCATTCTGAGAGAATAAATAATTTTCGTTTAGAACCTCCGGGTCTATTTCGAGGGCGTGGCGATCATCCGAAAATGGGTATGATTAAGCGTCGTATTTTGGCATGCGATATAATCATTAACTGTGGCAGAGATTCCGAAATACCAATGCCACCACGTGGCCAGATGTGGAAGGAAGTGAGGCACGATAATACGGTAACATGGTTGGCCTCCTGGACAGACAATGTACAGGCTGGAAACAAATATATTATCTTGAATCCATCGTCGAAAATTAGATGTGAAAACGATCACAACAAATTTGAGACGGCTCGCCGTCTGCACAAGTTCATTGATAAGATTCGTGCCACATATACCGAGGAATGGAAATCCAAAAACATAGCGGTACGCCAAAGAGCAGTGGCTTTGTATTTTATTGATAAATTAGCTCTTCGAGTAGGTAGTGAAAAGGATGAGGATAAGGCCGATACAGTTGGTTGCTGTTCATTGCGAGTGGAACATATTCAGCTTCACCGGCAGTTAATGGGCAAGAAAAATATGGTTGTTTTCGATTTTCTTGGCAAGGATTCGATACGGTACAAGAATACGGTCGAGGTAGAGCCGCGTGTCTTTAACAATTTGAAAATCTTCGTGAAAGACAAGACAAAAGATTATGATCTCTTTGATTGTCTCAATGCCCAAATGCTCAACGAGCATCTGAAGGAACTTATGGATGGACTCACGACTAAAGTATTTCGTACATATAACGCTTCTCTAACGCTACAAAATCAATTGGATGAGCTTACCGATGAAAATGCAACAGTCCCTGAGAAACTTTTGGCCTATAGTCGTGCCAATCGTGCCGTGGCCATACTTTGCAATCATCAACGATCTATCCCTAAACGTCATCAGCAAATCATGGAGAAATTAAAAAAGAAAATACATGACAAGAGCAATGCTATCAATGATCTTGAAGCCGAATTTAAAGAACTAGTGACATCCGCTAATCTATCTGAAACAGGTAAAGGTAAAAAGATTGCTGAAAGAAAGGGCAAGCAGATTGAACGTTTGAAAGATCAGCTTAAGAAGCTAAGACTCGAAGAGACTTATCGAGAAGAGAATAAGAATGTTGCCTTAACTACATCAAAATTAAATTATATTGATCCTCGTATATCAGTGGCATGGAGTAAAAAGAATAATGTACCGATTGAAAAAATCTTTAATAAAATGCAGAGAACCAAATTTCGTTGGGCTATACACATGGCCGATGAAAATTATCATTTCCTAGGAAAATCACCGGAGATCTGTGATAACGACGATGATGAAAGTGATGATGACAACAACGATATTGATGAGACTATATAAATCAGACTATAGAAATCAGACTATAGAAATCAATGGCCGATAAGTTTTACATAAACTTTCTAAACATTAAGATCACCGAAATTAAATTTTCTCCTTAAATATAGATGAATTGGAATAGTCTCACACTGTTTTAAAGTACCATTAGTACATAAAATAAACTATCACCTTTTACCGAGAACAATTTTTTTTTTAATTTTTGAAACGGCATTCGAGCACACTTTATTGACTCTTGTCCCAGTATGCAATCTTGAGGCTTCCCATATTGGGTACATCTCTGCCTCCTTCTCTCTATTCAACGTACTTGTTGGTCATTAATTGCTGGCTGGCGAGATCATTGACACGAGAGCTAACGGCACATTTTCTCTTTGCTTTGGTCTTTGTTTTCGCTACTGCAACGACAGCCGCTGTCTGTGCTCTGACGTCAACAACTATAGCTACACAGTCAGGGCAAAAATATTAACCTAAATTATGACAAGGTACAGAGGCAGAAACTTTTTATGGCTAACAGCCAAATGGTTATATGGGAAATGACAAAAACAAAAAGAAGGCAAAAGGCAGGAAATTAATATTTCTTTCTCTTTTTCACAAGCAATGTGTAAAAAATAATTACATATGAAAATATTAAAGAGAAAAGCCAACAAGGAATAATTTATCGGGTGATGTAATCTCAATTCTTCCCTTGTAAAACGGTGACCTTGATATGGGGCCGGGAATTGATTTGTACCCCATATATTGTTTATGTAACCTGGGCAAGCATTAAGCAAAAAAAGAACCAAAAAGGTCTCACTAAACTATTGATTTTTTGTTATAAAAGTGACGTCATTATTTGTTACCTGCCTCCTTGCGGCCCACATACACCCACCTATTAACTAACTAAAACCTCACATGACTAGCAATAAAAGGCAAACACACAGAAGAAAAATTGAAAATCATTCAAGGCGCAAAGGCAGTAAAGAATAAATATAAAAACAACAAGAGAGCGTTAATAAAAATGTGATGAAACAAATAATTTAAACAATTTAAACGAACACAATAGACGAATATGTATGTTGTTACGTAACGGTAATTTCTCTTATTCTGCCGGGCGGCCAGGCAGCTGCTGCCAATTGTGTATGTGGTAGTGCGTTTGTGTGGGTGAGCCGGCAATGATTAGCTATAATTTATCACTAGCCAACATTGCTTTTCTTATCAAATAATGATATTTTAAACCATTGGCATTATCTGATAATACAAAAATCTCGTATTCAGTCCCTTTTTTAGTGCTCTCTCACTCTGCCAATGCGCGTGTCTTGCGAAAAATGCCCATCACCCCCACCCCATTCCCATTTTTTTTTTTCGAGGTTATGAAATCACTTGAATTTTCGAACGTTTTTCCGTTGCGTTGTGATTTAAAATTCCAGTTACGATACTTTTTAGCGGTGATTTTCAGCACGTTTCATTACTTACTTTTTATTGAGTTTTAATTGAGGATTTTCAAGTGTAAGAGGAACAGAGAAACCGCGAGACCACGAACCGCGCACCACGAAAATATTAGAGATGATAAACTCATCGACAGCGCAAAATAATCGGCTAAGCTTGCAAGTTATCGATAACCGTCAAAAATATTCGAACCACCAGAAACCAGACCGAACTCTTAGTGGATCGGACACAGATCGCACAAAGCCGACTAACTCATACTCTTCATAATACATAGACAAAACTCATTAAAACTGATGTCATATATTTTTGTATGAATGCGAATGAATTGAAAGTTTAAAGTTCTTTTTTAAATTCAATCAACTTAATTTTTTGTAATTAACAAAAGAAAAATTCATTTTTTAGCGCGATTGTGGATTGAAATTTTTTTTTTCTCTGAAAGACAATTAGCCGAAATTTTATAAAGTGTCTCCCTATTCACCTACGTATGTATTTACCTAAATAAAATATTGAATTAAAATTAAAAAAGGGAATCGAAAATGCCACGAAATCATTCAATTACTAAAAGGATTTATAAATTGTAAACTTCTGGTGTTTGACAATTAATTTGATCGCGTTATTAAAATTAAAATTAATTAAAAATTCGTTTAAAAATTATTTCTTTTGATGCCAATTAATTTAAACTCAAAGATTTAATATTTACTAATTTCGGAAAATTTAAAGTGAAATAAATAAAAATTTAATTTTTTTGTTTGTGGCATCCTAGCACTACAATGATAAAACTTTTTAATTAATGTGTTAGACTAAAAATAAGATTATTTAATTTCATTTAAAATAGAGCAATTTGACAGATCAATAGCAATTTTTGGCCATACTTGATTATTAGTTTACTTACTACTTATGATTACACTATTTCTATAACTTTTTAATTTAATTTAATTTAATTTTGAATTGAGATCAAATATTGAGAACAGATTTTTCCCAGACTTAATCGCGATTGCTAAAAAAAAGTGTCTTTCCTGACACTTTCGAAAAATTTACACCTATCTAACATTTGCAGACGTTCTTAACGAATCGGTATTGGCGTTGTCATCGGAAATGAAATTCCTTGGTCAATGTCGCTGGTTTACCACAGGAGGTACAATTTACTGTCCTTCAAAGTGCTCTATGAGCACTTCATACAGCTCATCGTCCGTCATTTTTATGATTCTTTTTATATTAATTTTTTGAATTTTTGTTTTCAAAGTTATATTATTTTTTCTAATTTTTTGTTATTGAAGTTATTTTTTTGTCTCATGTTTTGTTGTTGAAGTTTTACTTTTTATTTCTATTTCTTGTTTTTGTTTTCATTTTTAATTTTATTTTGAAATTAACTTTTTTGTTTTTAATATTTTAAGATCTATTTTTAATCAGTATTTTAACTCTTATTTTTAAGTAATATATTTTAACTTTTTTTCGCAGTACTGGTTTGGGGGGAAAAAAATTGAAATTAACAACACGGTTTAAATTACCCGCAAAAAAAAACACAAGATACGCGGCGAAAAACAAGACAATCTGGCAGGGCCAAAATCTAGAATAACTGCGTTTACCAACACTAAACGGCGAACTATCCCAAATTAAAGCCGTTTTTCATTTTCCAACACTAATATGTGTATCGATAAAGAAATGTTTCAAACAGAGTATTCGTTTCTGCAAGTGTTACGAGAAATTTAAACTAGTGTCAAAATCATCAGTGCGTGTAATAATAATAGAAAGAAAAATAATCAATTTTGGGTAGCAAAGGTAAAAACTTTTCATCATGCAATCGAGTAGTTTCTCAACTTATCGATAAATTTTTTGTTATCCGATTTTACAGAGTTGCCAGACCCAGATCTGATTTAGCATCTGGCAACGCTGGTATATCTTCGTCGCTTGTGAAAAAAAGGAAAAGAAAAATTACGAGAAAAATTTGCTTTTTATACCAAACGCAGAAATTGTTGCTTCAATTGGGGCGAAATTTCTAACTAGCACACGCCAAGTGCCAGACTCATTGCAGGCAATTCAATTTGCAGAAAAAAATATATTAATTTTCCTTCACCCCCGAGTACTAATAAAGCCGTCAAAATTGAATCGACAAAGATTGACGAGACTTTTTCTTCCACCACAACTGCGATGGAAGATAAAGCAACAACAACAAAAGATCTTGATCAATGGATTGAGCAGTTGAACGAATGCAATCAATTGACAGAGACACAAGTGCGGACCCTCTGCGAAAAGGTAAGGGAAAATGTTTAAAAATAAGTTTTCATCATCCATTGCATGCTAGGCGAGCATTTTTCCCCATTTTTTTTCCTTTGCTGAACGTTGTTGCTGCGTGCCCTCATCGCACTATCTCTTTCTTGCTCTTTCTCTCTGTCGTATGAATCACTTTCGGGACGCAGCAGCGGCCGAATTCCATTACTGAGTGCGCAAGAGAGAGATAAAGAGAGTAGTCGCCATATTGAAATTATTGGTAAATTCCAAGACTTTAAATGAGTGCAAGAGAGATGGAGTGCGTAAGTGCGACCGGGAGCAATATACATATGTGTAGGCAATGGCCTAAGCCAGAGCAAAAAGAGATATTTCTATATATATTTTTTCTAATTGTTTAGTTAATGATAGTGAAATGCGCGTAGTTTTTGTTGTTGGGGAAAAATTCAGCAAAACAACCTTGCCCATACACTGTCCCTTCCCCCGATATTTGCCCTTATGCCAAGTTCGAGGGGCAATGTCGACTGTTTTCGCAAAATAAATATTACTTAATGTTAGAATATGTATCCATGTATTGTGAACAGAGACACACACACAGCCTAAACGGTATCTTTTCAATATGTGTGCTGCTGCTGATGAGTGTTTGCGACCTTTATTGTATCCATGTGTGTGTGTGTGTGTATGTTTTTGTTGATTACTGAATTCAATTTAACACTTAAATATTAAACGTTTTTAAATTCTCTTTCATATCAATATCAATTGTTTTCAATTTGCTGATTTAAACATTGCACCAACACACATCAGTGTGTATAAGTGTGCACACTTGTATGCAAGCTCTCCCCGCACGCATACAATCAGATACACTCTGGCTATTGGGAAGTGGGGTTATGTTTGCGTCACCCAAATAAATTTCTCATCAAGAGAACAAGAAATACAAAAATAAAGAAAGAAAACTAGAAACATTGAGAAAACTCAAGCAAAGGGTGTATGCCGGCAAGTCTGTGTCTCGGGTGGGGCGGCGGAGGTGGTGGTCCACAATGACTTGTTGTGAACCTCGTGATGCTGCATCAGCCAAACAAATTTACCTTGCTGGGCCATATAGGCAGGCGGAAGTTTCGCTCGAGAGCGGAGAGCTGCCTTAGACAGTAGACGCTGTCAAAGTCAAGGTAAAAAAAAAAAACAAAAAATGATGGGAAAAAGCGAAAGATGAACAACCAATTTGTGGTTTGTTGTACGCATAAATATATCTTCTTAATACTTAAAATGCGTTGGCGTTAAATGCTTGTTTTTCCGGCCCGGAAACACTAATACAAAAATTTGTATGAACAACAAATAGACCTGTTGAAAGCTAACCAGCATTCTATATAAAGAAGAAATTTTCTATTTGATCTGAGAATATTCCCAAATTGTCCACCTATGCAGGACTACTATTACTTTCTACGAGGATTAAAGCCTTAGGATTGTATTTTAAATTTTTTGAATTTCTGTATTTCTCATTACAATTCTTAAAGAAAACATTTTTTTTTTTTTATAAATAGGAATAATTTATGACTAAGGCGTCTAGCGTATCATAAACCCCTTGGAAATCTATCGGTCAAAGAGTCATTAAATAAATAATGAATGTAAATGTGTTCAAGGGATATCGACTATTTGTGAAGGCAAACCCAAAAATTTAAATAATATCCGAAATTAATAACACTTATTTGTTAAAAATGTATTCTGGAAATAACTTTTTGAATAATTGAATCTTTGCAAATGCTAATACAAAATATTCACAATGACTAAGTTAATTTTCACATTGCCTCTAATATACGCCAATTAAGTGAGTGTGTTTGTACTTATCTATAATACATAAAGAAACACGTTTAACAAGTTCCAATTCAGATAGTATTTTTATAAACAAATACATATACATAGTCAAAAAAAAAAAAAATTTTTATTAATTTCTTTTATATTTCTATTTCAGGCCAAGGAGATTCTTTCAAAGGAGTCTAATGTGCAAGAGGTAAAATGTCCCGTCACAGTTTGCGGTGATGTGCATGGCCAGTTCCATGATCTGATGGAACTATTCCGGATAGGTGGCAAATCGCCAGATACAAACTATCTGTTCATGGGCGACTATGTGGATCGTGGCTATTATTCGGTGGAAACAGTGACTCTGTTAGTGGCACTTAAAGTGCGATATCGTGAACGCATTACCATATTGCGTGGCAATCACGAATCGCGCCAGATCACACAGGTCTATGGCTTCTATGATGAATGCCTGCGAAAGTACGGCAATGCCAATGTGTGGAAATATTTTACCGATCTGTTCGATTACTTGCCATTGACCGCGCTGGTAGATGGGCAAATCTTTTGCCTGCACGGCGGCTTAAGTCCATCAATTGACAGTCTGGATCATATTCGGGCATTGGATCGCTTGCAGGAGGTGCCACATGAAGGACCCATGTGCGATTTGCTATGGTCCGATCCCGATGATAGGGGTGGCTGGGGTATTTCGCCTCGTGGCGCTGGCTACACTTTCGGACAGGTATATATAATAATCAATTTTAATGTGATGTTCATAATTATGTAACATATCTTTTTTTTTTGTATCTTTAGGACATTTCGGAAACATTTAACAACACAAACGGCCTCACATTGGTCTCGCGTGCCCATCAACTGGTTATGGAGGGCTACAATTGGTGTCATGATCGCAATGTTGTCACAATATTCTCTGCGCCAAATTATTGCTATAGATGTGGTAACCAAGCGGCTCTTATGGAACTTGATGATTCACTTAAATTTTCATTGTAAGTATACATTATAACCATTCTAATGAGATTACATCTTTTATAGGTATAGAGTAAAGCAAGTTACAGATATATATCTATTAGATACTTTCATTATCTGGGTATAGCATGATTCTATGAGAAAATTAAAATGAAATTCACGTTTTAGTGACGTTGTGAGTTTAAAAAGTGTTTTTCTTTGCACTCGCGCGATTCCATTGACGTTAGAGCCAAGTCGTAAAACATTTCAAATCCTTTGTTTCTTTATCTTTATAAAGAGTTGTTATCTTATCTTTGTACTTTATCTATTTATTGGGTATATAATATATTTACTTAGATCTTAGGAATTATATATATGAAGTAGATTTATTTGTAGAGGTGGGAAAACGCGTTTGAAAATCTTGCAAGCTGAAATCCTTTTTGTCCGAAATCTCAAGAAAATTATATTATCCAAAAGAAAAGATTTTTGGAATGTTAGGTAGCACTACTTTTCAAAGAAATATTGAAATCTTTGTTTTAGTGTTTGTACTAAAAATGGATTTTCGAAATATATTAAACAAATATACTATATTATGATGTAGGACGGGTGCAAAACTATTAAAACGAAAGTTTTCTAAATTACATTTTTATTATCGTTTCCATTTTGATTAACAATTAACATTACAACTAGGATCAGATTATACTTTATATGAGCTCAATCAAGTGTAATTTCGAACTACATGTGCTGCAGGTGGTTCTAGTTGGAATAGAAGAACAAGGTCTTGATTAAATCCATATGTAAATATACGTTAAAGACACTTTGACACTAATGAACTATATTTTTCTCTAATTTTTTTTTAGCCTACAATTTGACCCAGCACCGAGGCGCGGCGAGCCTCATGTTACACGAAGAACACCCGATTATTTCCTTTAAGCTGTATTGCTCGCACACACACAAACACAGAAAAACCAATCAACACACACACAATCAACACATTACATCGCATTATAACAACAACAACAAATATAAACCAACAAAAAAGAAAAAGAAAAAAAAACAAAGATTTAAAAAATAAACACAAGAACAACCAAGCAACGGTAACGCGCGGAGTTACAATAGCCAGAACAACATTCATTGCAACAATTATCAATAATCTAGCAGTGCTACACAAAAGCAAGTGAAAAATATTGTTTAAAACATTGAAAATTGTTGCAAGTAGCAAGTTGCACAGGGAAATGGGCGACCAAAACCTATATCAAAGTTAGCGCAGCAGTTTAAAGAGGAAAATAATGATAAAGCAGACAGGCAGAGGCAGGAGGATAATAATAATAATACAAACCAATCCAATTAAACCTACCAACAAGCAACCAACCACTGTAACAACTACAACTATTTAGCTAAATTTGTTAATTTATAAAAGAAAGTAACGAACTAAGCGCGGCAAGCAGCAGAAGCAGCAACGGCAAATGAAAATTTGATGGATGGGATATGGAAGGAAGAATGGCTAGATGGATGGATGCGAAATATAAAGGAGAAAGAGAATGATTATGATATGTGTGTGGTGTGGTCAGTCCGACTGTGACTTAGCAGCAAAAGTGTGCCAGGGGAAGAACGTTTTGACGGGGGGCTTTTGACAAAGGACATTTTAAGGGGGACTTACAACATTTTTTATGGACAGAAGCCGACAACGGCAGTAGCAGCAGCGGCAGCAGCAGCAGCGCAGCAGTAGCAGAGATCATACAGTGTTTTGAAATGGAACTGGGGGGAAAATGTGTCTAAACAAGAAGCAGGTTAAAGCAAAATGGGGGGCAGGGGCTAAAAAGCGGGGCGGGCCAGCGATTCATATACAAAACAAAACATAAAAAATAAATATAATATAATAATAAATAAATTAAAAAAGGAAAAACAAAAAAAAAAAAAAAAACAAACAGAAACAAAAAGTTTAATATTACTGATTAAAATTTAAAAAAAGCGAAAAAAATTATTACAAAAAAACCAATTCATTATAAATTAAGTTCATATGTAACTTTAATAAAATAATAAACGGAAAAAACAAAAGAAAATCCCGATAACAACATTTGCAGACGAAGAGAACTGTTAAGAGAGAGCACTAAAAGAGAGGCACTTCGTTTCCTTTGCCTCTTTTTTGCACTCTGTGCTCTCTAAGAAGAGAAAATCCCATTGAATGTTGGCAATGCCTTTTGCCTTTTGGCCGAAATCTTGGTAGTGAAAACAGCCAACACGAATCGGATTCGCAATCGGAAGTCAACCGTCGTTAGAAGTTAGCCTAATTGAGACCACGACCTGGGCGGACGATGACAATGCCTAACCAACCAACCACCCACCCACCCACCACCACTCACTCAGCTTAACTAGATGACAAAATCAAAGCACTTTACCAATGAAAAAGTGTTTTTTTTTTTAAAACTTTTTTAGGGCTTTGGCAAAGGAAGGTAACGTTTAATGCAAAGAATTTGCTTTCTTATTGTTGTACCTTATAATGAAAGTTAGAAATGGCCTAAACTTTTTCAGGATTTTTGGTAGACATCAAAGCAGTTTCATTGTAGTTTTTGGTTTTTAAGAAGATTGACTATAAACAATCAGGACTGTACGTGTTTACAGCGTAAATACGTTTGCTTTCAAATTAAAAAATTAAATTTAAAAATGGATGAAATTTGAAATCTAATAAGTAAAGGAACATATCTAATTTCTATTCTATTTAAAAATGGTTGAAATTGGAAATCTAATAAGTAAAAGAACATATCTAATTTCTATTCCGTTAAATTTATTCGGAATCGAAAACGGAAACAGCCCTGAATGTTTGCTTTCAAAATTATATTTTATTCACTGTACGTTTAAAAAATCGAGTTTTGGGCTGCTTATTGCATACTTTAAGGGATAGTTTCCTTCTCTTTGGAGCCCAAGATCCGCCACTGTGAATCTATATAGAACTTTCTTTAGAATTAAAAAAAGGAAAAACATTTTAGAAAGTTTTTGAAATTTGAGATTTTAATTGTTGAAATAATAATTTGTTGCAGTATTTCTTTAAAGAAGTCTCTCAAAAGTATTTAGCAAGGAACCTGAAGTTTTTGAGACCATTTTTTTAAATGCTTTTAGTTTTAATCAAATGTGGATTAAAACATTAACCAGGAGTTAATACTTTAAAAAAACAAAATTTTCATATTTTTGCTCAATAATACAATATACATATGTACATGCTTACATTTACTATACATTTATGATTATAATCAGAAACGCGTTATGCATTTGAAGCAAATTTGATTGATTAGTTGCTGCATTTGAAATATGTGAAAGCATTTTTGATGATTTGAATAATTTCAGATTTTCCAAGAATTCATTCGACGTTACGCATAATTTCTGAAATATTAACATGGGGAAGGCACTTTGCGTTTACTTATTTTTACGAGTCTACTATAAAAAAAATTTGAATTTTTAGTTTTATAGATTTTTGAATTGTATCAGATTTAGAATTTTTTTTAGTATAAGAAGAGAGGTGGGGTGGATACAGAAGAGGGAAAGGAATTCGTGTCACGTCTAGTGGTAACGTACTTAGTGTTAGCTGTGTGTGTGCTTGACTTTTGTTGTTGTAAATTCAAATTTCCCAAAACATACTGCAGACCGACCCTCTCAAGTACCCCAAGAACGAACACACACTCACACACACACATACACATACAATCATACACCTACCAAGAGACTTGTCATCTATCATGCCTCAACCAAAGCAAAAGGCAAAAGTTGGAGGCGGGGAGGTAATTGTCGCCGTCGGGCCAAGAGGAAAGCTGGGGTATGAGAGATGTTTTTTTTTGTTGGGATGGGGGGGGATGAGAGCTGCGGAGGTGGCTCCACGGGTTGGAGCAGATTTTATTTGTTGTAGCAGCGACGTCGACATCGACTGCGGCGTATGCGACATGGAAAATCCATTATCACGAAGTGAATTTTTACTGAAAAATTTACATACCCATACCCTCCGAACCAACACAACCGCCACCCGCGTTCTGTACTACCCGACCCCGCGCTCATATAAATGTGAAAATAAATCCTGAATGCGTGTTTCCAGTAAGAAAGAGAAAGCTAGAATGCTACACAATCTGTAAGAGCAAGAGAGCAAGGATGCTGCTATATATGCATAACAGTTGAAATAATATATAGTCAAAATAAAAAAAGAATACGAAAAGTATAAGAAAGTATACAACTCTATTTGATAGCTCTGCTTATAATATGAAGTCCAAAGAAGAAAACCCCAAAAAGACACAAGAGAGATGAATCCTAGGTAAGATTGTATTTAATTAAAGGCATAAATTCAAAACGCTTTGACCGAAAAACATAAAACAAAACTTAGTGCGCTCACAGGAAGAACTGGAAGGGTGAGGGAATCGGGAGAGGAGGCCGAAAGGAATGCGGTAGGAGTTCCGTTCATGTAGCCTAAATATTAAAAATTTAAATGAACTGCTCACTTTTTACGATTTTGTCCTTAGTTTATGATGGGGTTGGAAGGGGGCGGTTTTTCATTTGTGGGGAGGGGTGACCTAAACAAACGGTTTTTGTATTTTCATACCCTGTAACCCGTCCCAAGTTAGAAGGGGCATATATTTAGTAGATATATATAAAAGTCTAATCAGTATTGCAATGATCTAAAAATTTCTTGAAGAAAAACTCTTGTAGAATTGATTTCATTTAAGGCTGTTAAAAATGCCACGCCCTTGTTTAGCTTAGGTTACCTACATGAAATTGTGTGGATATATTTACTATACCTATATATATATTAAAAACTCTGAGTTATGTTTGTGTATGAGTTATGTATATATCTTAGTATTTGAATCTTTCTTTAGTTTATAAAAAAAAAGTTTGGTTGCCTGAAAACTAACTAAGCAACTTAAAAATTATTTGGTAACGATAGGAGAAAGGAGGTTGAAGAATTTTCGAATCCTTCTTAGCACAGGGTATCCCAAAAGTCTGGTCTTGAAGTTAATTTAAGAGAATTTTTATCGTTCTGGGTTTGGTCATGCGGGTGATGGCTGAGGTGGAGATTGTACTGGTGATGCTGGTGGTGGGGGGGCTAGTTGTGTATGGGCACATTTGCCCGCCTGCAAGTATCTTTTACGATGCAAATTTGTTGCTATAAAATTGAAGAGTGTTTTTGCCTAAATAAACTTTGCAGACTACAATGATGATGATGATGGTGATGAGTTGCCTTAGTCTGGATGGATGTTGATGTGGATGTAGATGTCGATGAATGCTACTGCTGCTCCTGATGATGATGCCTCGTTCTCTCTTTCTCTGGGTTGCCAGTGCCACGTGCCTGGCTGTGCAAAAGGTTGAAAGGTCAGGCAGGCCTGGCTCAGTTAAGAATGGATGGGGGGGGGGAGGACTGTGGAGGTGAATGTGGAGATGCATGGCGCAAATCAACGAAAATCGATTCTCGCTAAATACCCAAGTTGTGTCTGTTTGGGAGTTAACATTGTTAACTCCAGCCTCAATATCTCTTTCGGCATAGACTTTACTTCCCTTGGATACATACATAGTACAGAAAAGTTTTTCCTTTTTTTCCTTTTTACTTTTTTTTTTGTTTTTTATTTCTGTTGTTGATAAATGCCCAACGATTTGCGTCTCAAGCGACTTTTTTTCTGCGTTCTTTTACTTTTCTTTTTCTCCATATATATTTAAATTTTTTGATTTTTTGTTTTTTGTTTTTTAGGGCTAATACTCTATGGCCCTAGGTAAGGTATTAAAGGGCTTATTAAAAAGATAAGTGGCTTATCAAAAATTTGGCTTATCAAAAATCAACTGAATTAAGTTATCAGTTAATTTAACAAACATGACATTAGATAAGATATAAACTTATGTGTATCGCACAATTGAAAGCATTTTTGGTCAGGTTTTTATCATTCACTTTGTGAAAGTGTGAGAGTATTAAAATTTAGTTAAAAAAAAAAACAAAACTCTTAGAAGATACCAACTAAGCTTAAACGAAATACATTGTTCATATTTTTGGCCTAAATTTCATATATTTATCACCTCTTCTATACTTATAATATAACATATTTTGGAAAGGTGCTAAGAGTAAATTGAGGTAATTAAGATAACAAATTGACTAATCATCTGATATAAAGATAAAACTTGGCATTCAACAATAAAATTTATCAACAAATGATTTTTGAATTGCAATAGAATCAAAGGTTTGCGTTTAAGAACTAAATTTTTAAATGCCAAAAATAAAAACTTTCATTTAATGCCAAGTAGGAAAAGTTTCTTGTCTTTAAGTCGCCTGACTTGAATTTTCTTTATCGAAAGTAAAAGGGACGTGCTCAGATCAAGCTCTAACTCCTGAAAAAAAAGGTTTTCCCTGTTAGAAATTAAATTGTAAAAAGGGTCATCCAAAGGTACATGCTTATGTGTATTGGAATGTTCGTGAAAGTATTTCTGTAACTCGAAATCGTCTGACAGGATTCTCGACTCATTTTTTATACAAATTTCACTTCGTCATCAAAATATTTGTGGGAAATGAGTTAAAAATGAGTTTGCATTTTCTTGGCATCAGTAGACAATTAATTTTAACTTGCTGCTTTATTTAGTTTAAAGTTGTGTAGCATATTTCTAGGGATACCAAGGGCCAGAATTGATTTGATAGGTTAAACTTTATTCGTTTTATTTTCACTTTAGTTTGGTAAAAGCAAATCGATGTGCTTAGTACTTAAATTTAATATCAACTAAGCTTATCATTATAATTAACAACTTTTCTGTTGGTTATTCCCTATGATATGACCACAGTAAAGTAAAGTTGGTCCTCCTGCTACATTTGCTTTTACTTTTACTTTTGTTTCTGCACCTGCACAAATTAGCCAAATTTGTCTAAGTATGTGTGTTCAGGGCATTTCCATAGTCACTCTCTGATACTAATGGTGGCGATGCTTGGCCCCCAACTCCTGCTCATCATCCGTACACCCACACCCACACCCGCACCCACACCTTCTGCTATTTTTTTCTTGTCCTTTGGGTAGGATGAGTTGTTCTACTCCACCTCCTATTTTGTTCTTACTACACTTTTGTTTTGTTTTTGTTTTTACTTTGTCATTTGTTGTTGGCCTTTTTGCTGCGGGCATTGACTGACTTCCTTCCGCCTGGCTGGGAATAGGTATAGGAGGCATTCGGTATGAGAACGAGCAAAGGAGCAAAAGAGATAGATAGAGATGGAGCCTAGCCTCTTGGCTCTGGGTTGGTCTGCTCCTCTTTTGGGCTCCGTGCTGCATGTCCTCCGTGTGTATTGTGTGTGCGTGTGTTCTGTGTTTCCGATATTCTTTTGTGCCCTCAGCTTCTTCTTCTTTTACTTCTACTTTAGCATTTCGTTCCGTTCTGTTCTTTTTCTTTTACTCTGAATTTGGTTGTCTAGCACGTGAGCCGCATAATGAAATTTGCCACTCCCTATTGTCTGTGTCTTGGTATTGGTGTTGCCATTGTGTCTGTGTGTGTGTGTGTGTGTGTTTGTGTGTATGCCCAGCTGCTTAGCCTAATCTTATGGCCATGGTCTTAAAGAGATGGCTTCGATTTAATGTAAAAAGGAATCTCGGTCTGTCTGGGTCTTATTTGCATGCGCCTAAAAGGTGACAACACCAAATGCTCAATGTGGCAAAAAACAAGCTCAACACCCTCCACCCACACTCTCTCATCTTTAACTCCACTCTCCCAATCCCCAAACAACCCCGGCACACCTACTGTGCGTATAGAACAACTTGGACAACTCAGTCAGTTGCCCCACAGTCCCGCTCCCGGGTCCCCACTCTTGCTTACGTTTCACACTTTTGGCTGCGCTTCTGCTGTGTGCTTTCAAGTGGAAAATTACTTTCGCAGCTTTATGATGCGGAAATTATATGAAAATCATGGCGAATTTCTCTCTTAGCCTTACAAGGAATGCTGCAAAAGGACTTTGGCTGGAGGACTTGTACCTTCGGTACCAGTAACAACAATCTGCATATGTAGCATTGCTATACAGCTATCTGGTGAGCCCGATCAACAGCCACGCCCCACGACCAAAGTCCCCATACATCCAGTCAGCCATCCACACAAAAGCGCATAATGAAACAAGCTTTGGCCAAGCCCAGGAGCGGATTACCATGGCAATCGATCTCGCAGTAACTTTATCTTATCTATAATATATAAATATTTTGTATAAGTAAATTTAGTTATGATCATCAGAGTTTATCTCTTTAAATATTGGTGGTTGATATAAAATAGGCAATTTCTGTCTATTTAAATATATATTGGATAAATATTAGCCCAGTAGTGTTATATTTAGTATATGTATCAAATTTGACCACATAGTTATATTTTATATATAATTTTGTATATTTTTTACTTGGAATATTGAAGTATTTGATAACTTATTCCTAAACAAACCGTTTATCCAAAAAGTTAAAAAATTTATATAAAAGTTATTAACTCAATGAGTTTAAATCTTAAATATAAAAGGTTCAAAGTTCAATCTAGTTTAGTTAGCAAAAATTTAGTTGATTCGGATTTTTGTTTTAGTATTCTTTGCTCTTGTCCTTTGTCCGTCTTCTATCAGCAATTTAAAAAAGTGATTTCTTTTCAGCGCCCCTAAGTATTGACCACCCAAACAGGAGACGATTCCACTCCTGATTATGTCGTTGACAATTTCTACTGGTGCTGTTTCCTCAAAGCAGCTGCTGACTGGCTCCATTTCCATTTGAATTAGCATAAAACGACGGCGGCTTACCGTTCCCACTGTTGCTATTGGAACACTGTAGACATAGAATTTGAGTTGGAGTTGGAGAGATGGGAGACGAAGTCAAGTCCCAGGCAGATATCATCTGTTGCTGCTCCGACGACTTCGTTATCTTTTTTAACTTGGCTTGCCTGTCGTTTATTTAACTGATAATGATTTGATGGCAGTTGGCTAAGCTAAGCGACAAAGCCATGGCGCCAGCCACCCACCCACCCACTCTTCACTTCCGTTTCCCTCCTCCCACCATTCGAGCATTGCTACGCTTCGTCGTCTCTAGCATTTCCACGCCCATTCTTTGCCATTTGCTGAGGTCAATTACACGCTTTCGATTAAATTTGCCATGGATTGTTGTTGTTTCTGTTCTGTTCTGTTCTGTTCTGTTCCTGGGTGTTGACAAGGAACAGCTGCCTGGCCGTGAGCCTGGATCTAGCTTTTCCTTTTATCCTCCTAGGTATGTATGTATATATATATATATTTGTGAGTGTAAATGTCTGCCTTTCTCTATGTCTCTGTGGCTGTGTGTCTATGTATGTGTGTGGCACAAATAAAGTTGAATTATTATTTTTCTTTATGCTTTTAGGTTTGAGAATGAGGCCCAAGCTGCGTGCCTGGCATGCTCAAGTGTTGCCAAGTTGCATCGCATCCGCATCCCCGCAACGTTATACCATATATTTTCGGGGGTCTACACACACAGGAATCTAGGTTTAAATGCGGATTACAAATACCCCACATATTGGTTATTTCAACCAGGAACAATACCCAGCCACAAAAAAAAAAATTCCTGAGTATTTATCATTTAAGTATTTCTCAATTTTTTCCATTTTCTAGCCTATTTTTTTGAGGTCGGAATTCTGTTATAAATTAAATTTGAATTTATTGTTCCCTTTTTTTTATTTTTTCTTAAACGGTTAGTTTAGTTAACGACATAACTTCTATTTAATATAAATGGAGGTTGTATTTATTATGCACTTAAATATTAACAGGTTCGAGAAAACCCTTCACACAAAATCGTCAAGAGGGGTGCATCATAAGTTTCAGTTTATAATATTTTTTGGACATTTTACTTAGATAAATAAAATTTAGTTTAATTAATTTTAAGTATTCGTTGATAACACGTTCGGATACAAGAAAAAATGTCTTGATATAGTATTTGCAAGTTTCAATCATCCAATGGACGGATATTGAATGACATTTGGGACAAGTTTAGGCTGTAATAACCGGCCAAGTTAAATCACTAAATATGCGTGAAATGTGAATAATATTTCATTTCAAAATTTGAATTTGGGCCAAAGAATGACCGATTTATGAGTAGTGTTTCCTAATGCTTTCTAAATAAAATAAAAAATAAGATAAAAAAATGTTTATAATTATAGTTATCAGATTGCAATCAAATACGTTCAAATATTAATTAAATCAAACCAGTAAAAAAAATTTTAAAATTATTTTTGTCCTATTGGTGTGATGATTTCATCAAAATCTATATATATTTATATATACCTATATAAATATATGTGTGATATATATAGATTTAAATTAATCTTGGCGCAATCAAAATTAAATATATTTATCTAAATATTATTAAATTTGATAGTTGATTAAAAAATAATAAGGTTTTTGATATAAAACTATTTTCTCGAGAAAAATATTCCCATGATATAGTGGTCCAATTCGGCTGAAACCGATTTATGTGCAGAGGTGGTGAAAAATTTTTATACAATGGACTTTCTTTTGCAACTTTTATTTTCAAAAATATTTTGTTGATGTTTCAAGTGAATTACAACAACAAAACATTGTATTTTTTGCAGCTGCATCATTTAAGAAAAAACAAAATAACCGTGAAAAAAAGTTGCAAAGAACTATCAGTGTGTAAATTTTTTTGATTTATACTGCGGGTATACAGGAGTCTAGGAGGAACTTCATATATACTTGATAAGCCTTTAATTGGAAAACCGCTTTTCTAGATCGGCGTTTATCATAAAAATACTTTAAGTGGTCGGAGATGTACTAATGAGACTATATGTACTTTCATTGACTATATTCTATTTTCATATGACATATGAGTAAATTAATTAATTTTAGAAATTGAAAATTGTAACAAATCTATGACAAAAATGAAAACGATCCTTGTCGTTTTTTTAATAAGCAAAATGTAGTTGTATATTTTTCTTATTCTTGTTCTAAAAAAGGATTTAAACTACAGTAATAGTCAGCCCATCCTGGTGCCTATTGTAAAGATTTTTTATAAACCACATTAACACTTCAAAGTGCTAAGTATAAATCATTTTCTTCTACCGACTTTAGCAGATAAATTCTAGTCATATAGGAATTTAGTAAATGAAAAACAAATTATATTTAATCAATAAATTGTCAGGGAATTTTATAATATTACAGATGGAGCAACTATAATAAAATTTTGGTATAGTTGATTAAGTTATAACTCAGCTAATACGTAACTAATTTTAATGGTCCGACATTTCAAATCTTTTAGCCCCAGGTTTTATAAATGAATTGATACTAATTTAGAATTAATTGCATCAGAAATTATTTTTCAGTCTGTTGTTTTAAATTTGGTTTTTTTTCTATACCCCCTGATTGCAGGGTATTAAAAATTTAGTTTTTAAAGTATTTTTGACCTCATGACCAAGCATTAACTTATCGTAAAGTCACGTGAAAACTGGTGGCTATCGACTTAGTGAATTGCCACTTTTAAACATGATGCACTTGATGTTTGTACTAGCAATAAATTGAAATAACTACCTATGTATGTATACATACATAGAAGATGTGAGTAAAGAAATTGCAATTTCTAATGGCGGTGAGTCAGCAATTTGCCTTTCATCTGTAATCACCCCATATCAATTTGTATGACACACGACTAACATGCCCGTAGAAGCCATACAAGCTACTTTGGAGGGGGACGTGGGTGGATGGGGAAGTTGCCGCCAATTGGCAATTACAAAAACATGAACACAAACATGAACAGCAATTGAAAAGCAGCTTAATGAAATTTAATACCATACAAAAGTCACCAAAATATTCTTGGAAAATTTAATGCTGAAACCTTAAAGCGATCAGGGGTTAGAACCTCTCATGCACCACCCTCAATCTGGTTGCTAATACTCGTGGTTAGTTCACATCTCTGCCTTCCATTCCCTAAGTACTTTACCGAGCAGGTGTAGGAATAGGGCTGTGCCACACACTTGCAAATCCTCACCCGTGCCCTCGTGTATGCTATCCACCAAGACTCCAGCATACTTCATCACAGCCATGACCAGCATCATGCGCATATAGATGAAATTTACTTCCACATGAGCCAGATATGCCAAGGAAACGATGTTTCCCAGTACCGTGAGATCCTTGAGACATTCGCTAATATCACATTGCCGGCGTTCTTTGACTATGGAGCAGCACAAATCACCAACCAGAGGCAGGACAAATATGGCATGACTTAAGGCTAGTGGACTCACTCCCGTGGATCTTATGTATAGCTCCATATTGACCAGAGGCAATGGCACCAGTTCCAATACTCCTTGATTAACGTCCCGTATTTTACGACACTCGTCCGAATGCCCACTGCCAAAGATGACTCTCAACAGGCCGAGGACAGCCACTGTACCACTTACAATGCAGGCACTGTAGGCACAAGGATGTTCCGCCAAATGCATCTTCTTGGCCGTCAAATAGGCACTATATAGTAGAAGGCCATTGTAAGCGCAACGCAATCCTCGACCCGAAATGGGTTCGCTCATGACAAGCAATTAAAAATTTTGAAATTTGTTTGCAAATTTTAAGGAAAAGTCTACTAGGTTTAAGCAGAAAACAAGGATTGAGTGTCTATTAGGAGTGTCTATTGGGATGAAGTCTTTTAAATAAAGGATTTCCATTCTATCTTAAATGTTTCTTAATAAACTATATCTATTTTTTGGGCTTTCGTTGATAATGTCCAAACTTAATCCTCTTTCTTGCTCATTTTCCAAAGTATCTCAGTAAAAATGAAGTAATATTTGCAATGACTGTTTTCGTTAGACCCTTTGGATGAAAATCTTTAAAATTTTCTGTAATAAATCCCTTGAGTTTTGACTCACATTTGCCAAGGGCTTTTGAGAGGCGGGTTAGTAAAGGCAAGTGAATATCCTTCCTTAATATGCCATCAAATAGGGTCCCTGGAGAACAAATCCCGTCTGCAGAAGTGACTATAGAGGATGGCTTATTCTCCAATTTAGTATGAATTAGATTAAAAACATTGCCTCTTAAAATGGTGATTCCAAAAAAATTAAAATTTAAAGTTATACAGTGAATGTTGGTTAAATTTGTCAACAAATACTCTCACTTACTTTCACCACAGACTCCTTCATACTCCAGAATTCGAGCTTGTTGTTGATTTAGCAGCTTGTTAACAATAAATTTATTTCGTATCTTTTCCATTGCTGTCAAATGACAAACTCTAATTGCATGCGGGATACAAATTTTAATGAGAACATTCGCATAAACATATGTGTATAAATATGTATGCAAACGTATAAATATATAGATATGTATATATTTAATTTAATGTTGGTTTTTTTTTTTATTTTTTTGCAAACTCCTGGTTGATTCTCACTCCTAACCCAGGGGCAACGTTTGCTTTTTATTCAACTTGACAAGTGAAGTGAGTGTGAATATTTTTTTTTAGGTCACAATAACAACTCCAGCACACAGTGGACGTTATACCTGGTGTATAAAAAGATGAAGAATTGCATTTGGAAAATGTTTCGACTTTGAAATACCCAGTAGATAAAATTTATTTAAATTTACGTGTGAGTGGACTAGTTTTTCTATCATTAATCTAATTTCTACTCCTAATAAAAGAATTTTTACTTTCTTAACCAGTTCTTTCTTCCATTTAAGTTCTTAGTTAGTAGGTAAAATTTTGTTATGATAATGAGGGAATCCACCTATTTTTTAGTACTAGCCACTGGTAATAAATACTTTAATCCAATTCAGTTATAAAAATAAACTATTTTGACCATTTCGACAAATATGGTATACAAATAGTGCAGAAAAGTTGAAAACAGTTATGGCATGGAATTTTCCATGAAATCTTGCATGAGTTGACCTTTCCTTATACCTAAACCGATTTTTCCAAAAAGCAGTAAATAGTGAATAAAAAGTTCTAAAGGAACTCCTCCTTTAATTTTATAAACCATCATCTATCCAAAACATAAAGCATATAACTTAAAGGTATCAGATTTTGGCCTACTGGGATAATCTGTTAACACCGTGTGCATACTCAAATGTCCAATATACCCATTACACATTGCCTGAGAAAATGGAAAAAAATGGAAGAAATTGTTCGAATCCTTTTGCCATCCTGTTTGGAGGGAAATTGCAGTCAACATTCATTTCCGTAGCATGATGGAAAAATTCGAAAATAATTTGCGAGCCATAATTAAAAGGCGACAGGAGCAAAAATCGCAAAAGGGGAAAGAAAAAAGCAAATAACAAACAAAATGAAGAAATGAAAAAAAAAAGGAAAAGGAAAGTTACCGCCCCTACTTAACTTAACTAAACCAAACCACCCACCGACCGTTACCCCGCGTCTGCCGCGTCTACTCATCATCATCATCAACTAGTCAAGTCACTAGGGTCATAAACAATTCCCCTGCATAGACGAGTTTTCGATTTTCGCCTCAATTGGCAACATATGGCGAGCCAGTCTGAAGTCTTTCAAGGAGCCAGTGGGAGGTGTTGCGTATGTGTGTGTGTGTGCGTGTGCGTGTGTACGTCGGTCTGTGTGTAGCTGTGGGCGGGGACGGCATTTGCATTTGTGACTGCGAATTGCGAAATGCGAAAATTTAAAGTTTTTGTGATAAGAGGGTTGTAAAAGGAAAAATATATTGCAAAATGCAAAAAAAGAATGGAACGAGAGTTAGCAACAACAACAAAAAACCTAACAGAAGCGAAAAAGGAACAAAAAAAATGGCGACGTTTGCGACAAAGCTACATGAAAAGGGCGGCAGACAAAAGGCAAAGACTGAGGAGGACGCAATGGCTAAAGGAAAGTAACAAACAAGAAAAATCGCTGCAGAACAACTGATGATGGCGGTGTGAAGGTTGTACGGCCGTGCAGGGGGCTTGGGGAGTGTGTGTGTGGGGGGGGGGAGATGTGCCACACTTATACTTACTTCTTCGCATTGTGAAACACTCGCGCGGCATTTGCCAGAAGGTGCCAACACATTTTATTGTTATACGCTCAATTCCCATGTGGGTATGCGAATTACAGCATTAAGTTTGTCATTGATGCTGATTCCAAATTCGAATCGAATCAAATCAATAGCTATCACAAGGGGCAATGCCAAATACTTTAAACCAGCCATGAAAATTATGCTACGATTGAATTATTTCTTCCTCTAATAATTAATTTGTAAAAACAATTTTAACTTTAGAATGTCCAGACCAATTTTCTCCAAATGTGAGATTTAAATATAAATATTATAGATCATCTAAACTTTATGCTGCTGCCATTTGAAAAGATGCTGAAAAGATTTTCAAAGATCCTTAAATGATTCAAACAAATTGCCTCTCTTTAAATCGATTTTTTAATATTTAAAATTATTTTTTATACATTCATGTTTATTCTGTTAAATGTAGCCCAAACAATCAAACATTCTAAAACCAAACATAGCCAATAAAATCATAATTTTTAAACAAAAAAATGTAACTTTTTCTTAGGCAAAAATTTATAGTTTATATATATTTTCTTCAATCGATTATTTCTAAAAGGGGTTGAGGTTTTATTTCAAACTTGGAATACATATAAGTTCCATTTTTCAAATAACTTTCTGTAACAAAAGATTATCTCTCTGTTGTTGGATTATACTTGGACTCCTTTGTATTAAAGGATTCGATAAGTCTTATCCTTTGTTCTCAAACCCTTTAATATTCTGAATAAATTTTTGCATACTCACTATATTCAAGATGTCTATACATACATATATTATTGATGAATTTCAAAGCCAACGCCACATCCCCCTCTGCCTTCTTGTATTGCCGCAGCACATTCCCATCATCTGCCTTTTTGGCAAATACAAAGGGAATATATATGGCCGGGGTGGCGAGGGGGTGGTGGTGGGAGTGCTGATGATGGGGTGGAACATTTAGATATATGTACTACGTAGTTGAATGTATCGCACATGTCTCTATCTATAAAAACGTCAACTTTATTTGTCCAACTGTGGCCAAAACTTCCCCTTCCCCCTTTGGCCTACCCCATTCTCTGTGTGTTGTCATTTCCCCCTTCTTCCCGCAGTCGTTATTTTGCAATAAAACCAGCTGTCAATTTGTTTATATTATAAAAAATAATTAGTCTGTATTTCAGCGCCGAAGTCGACGACTCCATTCAAATATATAATATGTATGTATTTTAGTTTTGTATGTATGTATGTATATGTATGTGGTTGCATTTGGTTTTTTGAAAGAAATTGGGGTTTTTGGTTGTTTTTTTTTTTTTTTTTTTGTTTTCTTTTTTTTTTTTTTTTTTTTTTTTTGTGATTATGTTTTGTTAAAATTTAAAGTATAGAGGAGCCTTTGGTTGATTACGCTACGCTTGATAAGTGTGGAATAATACGAAATAGATAATAATAATGCAATATAATTAGTGTGTTGAGTTTAAACATTTAATTTATATGCTGATTGCTGCGAATGAATGCGACTAAAAAGGCAATGAAGGAATGTATGATAATGTCATGTCGTCTGCTATCCTATCTCTCTATCTCTCTCTTTCTCTTCTCTCTTGTGTTTTGTTTCTTTTGTTAGTTTTGCAATGAAAATACTCGTACATATTTATCAATGTTAATGCGTTTTTTTGTTTTAGCTGACAATTCAAAAATTTAGCTATTCATATATTATGTTGCATACTTTGTGGCGTTTATCATTATACCCTTGCAGAAGGCATCATTGTAATATTTCGAAACGAATTTTCTATCTACAAATTGTTTTTAAACAAAGTCACTTTTAAGACCATGGATAAAGCTAACATATATCAGGATAGGAAGTCTGTTAAAAATTAAAACTCAAAGTTCTCTTAGAGAATTTAGAACATATGCTAAAAGTGCAATTCTAATATTAATCTAATGCTTTATATCATTTTGATCAGACAACTATATACAAAAGAGTCACTAACGAATATATTAATTAAAATTTTTATTTTGACTGCTAAATGTATTAAGTTTTGGTCAAAGTCAAGATAAATCGTCGATCTGCAAGGGTATAGAAACTTCGTTAAGCCGAAGTTAATTGTTTAGACTTTGGTTTTATCCATGTGATTTTCATTTGTATGTATATAATAATATCGATGTATGTATATATGTATATTTTTCGAGTATATGATTTAGCTTTTGTTCTTCCTTAAAATTTTCCTTTCCTTTTCATATTATATCTCTGATAAATATATATATATATTTTATTCCATTGAATTTTATTTATTTATTTTTTGTTTTGAGTGTGTGTGTTTTGTTTTGTTTTTTTTTTTTATATTTGTAACATAGTTTATTTAGGCAAAAATGGCAACAAAATTGTATGTTTAACATTTATCTACTTTTCAAAAAAACCGATTTCTTTATAGTCAGTGGTTCTTGTTGTTGTTTTTTGTTGTTGTTGTCCTTTGAAGTAGATGTATAACTTTAGCTAACTAACAATTAATTTAAACATTTATTTGTTTTTCTTTTTTTTTTTTGGTTTTGTTTTGGTTTTTGTAACTTATAATTGGCAATAAAGTGTTTGAATAAGCAAACATTTAACATTTAGCATACGATTTTTATGTTTTATCGTCACTTTCATTTCTTTTGTTCGAAAAACAAATAACTAAAAAATTAAACAATAAATAGCTATGATAAAGATATATAGTGTATACATATATATATTATGTATATAAATTTTCTCTGCCCTTTTTTTTTTTTTGTTTGTTTATATTTACTTTTTTGTTGTTGTAAAGTCATAGTGATTGTAGCCTGATTAAGTACATGTATATTAAATTATTTATATAGATACAGCATCGGGGGATAATCAGAATGGAAATGAGAAGATATAAAATTTATTGAATGTTTAACTTGCCAGTGAAACTTCTACAAAATTAAAACATATTTTGGCTCAAAAGTTTCAGAGAAGTTCAATTACATATATGGCAATTAAACATTAAATGAGTTTGAATGATTGAATGACTTTTTGCCAATATTGCAAAATATATTATACAAATTGTAAATAAATATAATTAAAAACTTAAGTTATTGAAATTATCTATTCAGTTGTTCCAAATTATTTTATAGAATAGAAAATTCTTAAACTTTCAATTTGAGCATTTTTTACTGCTGCCCAAAAATTGTTTTCTGAAAAACTAAATTTGATTTCTGATAATTAATTACAAGGAGTAAAATAATGTATGTAGGTAATAATTTACTATATGTATATGCAAAATTTAACTATCACTAATTGACTATCGTGGGTCTTTTGCCATGTCTTAGATTCAGTTAATTTGAAACAATTGTATTATTTAAAGAAGAAAAAGAGAAGTCAAAACTCCAGAAAGCTATTGCAAGCTTTAAATTATTTTTCAATTAGGACTTGGGTTTAAACGAATGCAAAACGCTGCCAAGTAAATTATTATTTTAAATGGCTTAATTCTGTCTTCTTGAGTCTTGTAATAATAGCTTAATCTGACCAACAGCCTAATTTTTTTTTCAAATGGCTTAGGGTCATGATGCTACAAAGGTCATGTAATATTTATACTAAACAATTAATTTAAAGGTAATAAAGTATATGATTTTTAATGCTTCTAAACGAGATTTTTTTTTCTAGATTTCCCTAACAAACGCACTGAAAAGTTAATGGAAAGTAATACTCGACTTTAAAATGATTTTTTTTTTTAACAATTTTACCGAATAGAATTTTAATGATTTCTCTACGCTTTTTATTTATTTTCCATTCCAATTAACCCCTTTGTTTAGTTATGTATAAATAGATCAATATTTAATTGTATTTATTATGCTAGCTGGCAACTTAAAAGATATTTAAAGCCCTGTTTGAACTTATGCGTGTTGTTGTTTTTGTTGTTTTTCATAGTGAGTGAGTGAGTGATTGAGTGAGTGATTGAGTGATTGAGTGGCAGCTTTCAATATAGCATTTAGGTATTGTATGTATGTATAATTAGGTAGTTGGGTTAGTTTATAAGATTAGTTTTGCTTAAAATTGATTCGTGTGTGTGTGTGAGTGTGTGTGAGTGTGTGTGAGTGAGTATTTTGTTTTGTTTTTTTGAGTGGCAGCCGGCGCCTAGTAAAAGTTAATCAGTCGCTATAAAAAAGATCCACCAAAAGGCTAAGTGTCTCTTCCTCATCTTAATCATCATCATTGATAAATGTATGTGTATATATTTTAGTTTTGTTTCTTTTGGCCATTTCGAAATGATGGACTAGCTCTGGTTTACTTTTTTTTTTTCATTTTGGGTGGGTGGTTGGACAATTTGATATAGAATTTTCATTTGAATTTTTTTATTCCCTTGTTGCATTGGACAAATTTATGTTTTGTGGTTTGTGTGTTTAGAAATCGCTAATCTCACCCTCAGTCTCTGGATAAGTGCAGGAAAATGGATTTAGTAGCCAATTGCAAAGGCCTTTGCTATTGCCGCCGCCCTCCTGACGTTGGCCACGTTTCTTGCCATGGCGCTGATAGTTGGCTCCAGAACCATTTGCACCACCATTGGCTGATATGGTAATACGATGTCGTTGACCCTTCGACATGCCCGACGCAAAGCTACTCTCATCGGAATCCCTCACCGTGGCCACACTGTGATATCCACTTTCGGCCCGTCGTGATATGCCCGAGTGTTTCGATGTCCGGGGCGTTGAGCTATCATGTCCACTGTCATAGGCCTCGGAGCTGGTATTCAATGGGAGCAGTGGCAAACGTGATTGTACTGCCAAAGGCAGAATATTTGTGATCTCATTTAGTTTGTGCTGGGCATCTTCCAGGGAATTTCGCTTGCCCACCGCACTGGCCAGAGTTTTCTCATCCAACTCACATATATCATCGTGCTGGGGTGTAAATCGCTTCTCACTCTTTGGTAAATTCGGATCGGAAGCGCCATCCGGTTGGCGCAACAGAGCATAATCATCCATGCCGGCTATCTCCATGATGCCATTCAAACTGGGCAACGACCCCTGGCTGGGACTATGCGATAGCTGTTTGGGTGGACTAGGCGATAGCCGATAAGCAGGCTCACTGCACACACTGCTCTGGCCCACATTGAAACGAAATGCCGGCTCGCTAAAAACACTGCCCACATCGGTGCGAAAGAGGGCCGAAGACGGTGTCACTTCCGCCATGGCTAGTTGGGAGGTGAAGATTTCATGCAATCGAGCCAACTGGTCAAATTGGTGTCTGCAAGAAATTGAGAATGAAGAGAGAGAATGGCGAGAATATACAGTTTATGCTATACACATTTATCTGGGATATATTTTATTAGAAATTTAAAGATTTATTAACCCACCTGGCTCGTTCGCCGCATTCGCTAAATGATTCACAGGCCATATTGAAGCTAGACACAAAGGATAAATTGTCGCAGTGACTTAGAGCTGCCAATGGATGAGGGGGATGTTGATTCACTAGCTCTTGGTCCCTGTTTGCCATAGTGCGGGCGATTTCCTCTTCGGTCACCTGCAGTCCACAATCGATGCTACGTTGCGAACTGGGATGATGGGAAGATGATGCTCGACTGGCTACAAATTCAGCTTCATGGAGTTGTTCACGCGACACATGACGCGACAACATGCGCTGCAAATTATCCTGTGATATGTCCCGCGAGCCACCCAAAGGATCATCGAGCAATGGCAAGGCAGGTGGCACCTCTGAAGGTCCACTATCCTGATCCTCATCACCATCCTGCCCCATATCCTGCGTTGTGCTGCCCACCAAAAGGGGTAGACTCTCGTAGCCTTGCTGCTGTAGGTCTGAGGATTGATCTGCCGCCACATAGTTGGGTTTCTCGGGCAGGTCCAGTGACTTTTGCTTCAGCTGCGATAGTTTCGCATGCAGAGCCAACGTGGGCGAATTGCTGGCACTCTGGAAGACTTGTGATGTTTGGTTTTCAACCCATTGCCGGATCATGGTCTTCTTGTGGCTATCCATGAATCCATAACCCTGCGTCTGCATCGACGATGATGGCAGATTGCCTGCTGTGAGGGAGCGACACGATTGCGATTTGGGTCCATCGACCCAGGTTTCACATTGTTTCACATGATTTACTTCGCGCAAGAGATGCCTAGCCTCAGCAACCTTGGCACGCGACACTCGCGGTCCATCGATCCACTGCTCTTCGGTGATTTTTCGCATACCAGCTTCCAATTGTTCAAGAGCAGCTCCCGGGGCTGCTGCATGAGGACGACGCAGAGGTGATCCCTTGGGTGTGGGTACATTGGAACCCTTGGATACCATATGCCTGGGTATGGGCATGGGGGAACCAGGCGCTGTTACCTCATGCCCTGCAATGGCGGAAGTTGAGGCTGGTGAGTTTGTTCCATGCCGTTTAAGACTACCTGTGGAGCTCTGCACCTGAGATAGTTTTTTACCTGAGAGAAGGATGAAAATGGAGAGAGAGAAAATTACGTAGTTTAATCAAAAATTCTTTATACAGAAAATGTTCTTCATCAGCGTTAAAATGACATTTTCGAAACCCTTTAAGAATTTCTTTGGCATTCACTTAATGCTTGTTAATTTGGTAAATTGGCTTAATTGGATTAACTTACTTTTCTCTGCTTGAATCTTCTTCAACATCATGGGGCTGGAATTTGCACTTGTTGTCACCCCCTTGCAGGGTGGTTTCTCTGCAGCGCTTCCCTTGAGAGCCTTGCTAAGCATAGCCCGATTATCGCCAGCACTGAGTGAAGGTAAATAGACTGGAGGATGTTCACCATCGGTGGCGACATCATCATGCGGTCCCATATAGATGACTGTATCGGCTGATATTTCCGAGCTCGACGGATCCGCCCCCGAACCGGCCGACGAGCCATTTTGGGCTAATCCAACGGCCAAGGGCATGGGCACACGATGTTTCCGTCGTCGCAGGCGATGTATACGGGACGCAATCTGTATGGTGGAGAGTGCATCCTGATAGCTTTGCTCGTGCTGCACATGGGCGACAATTGCCACGTGGCAGGTAATGGGCGCCAGGCAGTCCTTGAGCAACGGCGTCAACGGGTGGTCCTTATGTGGCGGATGCCGTTGGCCCGACAATATGGCCAACAGTATGTTGCCAATCCCCGAAAGCGGAAGACCCCCATTGCGATTGGCACAGCCGCCCAAGTCGATGATATGTAAACGACTGCGACCGCCAGCAACTGAAATGTGAATGCGTAGAAGAAAGAGAAAAAGAAGGGGGAAAAGGTTAGGAGGTTGAGGTTGAGGTTGAGGAATGGAAATGCGACACTTTAATGGTGCTGGCGTCGAGTGAAACATTTAGCGGGCCACTTGAGTGGCAACAACAATGAGCTACAGTTAGTAGCGAGTCGAGACTTACCACCCCCCTTGCGGGACAGGCTATACTGGTAGACATGCAGCGTAAAGATGAGGGCGGACTCCAAGGGGGCAGCCCCTGCCCCAGATCCAGTTGGGCCGGAACTTTTTAAGCGTCCGGCCAAAGCCGAGTCGAGAAACAGAGCCGCACGTTCGGCAGTGGGTGCACGTAGTTCCGTTGGACCGCCAAGGAAGTCGTCACGCAAATAAATCCCCGGGGAGTCGTCAGATTCTGTGTTGGAGTTGGCAGTTGGCAGTTGTTGGAGTTAAAACGAAGAATATAGAATGTAGATGGTGTAGATGGTTTAGAGACGGTGTGTAGAGTGAATGAAAAGGACATTAGGTTTTATGTTGGAATAAATGCCACTCTATAAGTGAGCTGCCAAGGGGCAGCCAGAGGCGGGGGTACTGAGTCTTCTGGGGTGATGGGCGGTGGTTCACAGGTTAAGTTTATTCAAATTGGGCCTGCCCCAGTCATCATGAACATCATCATCTGGCCCAGGGGCAACATTAACCACGCCCACGCCTCTCCGCTTTGGCAGCTAACAGGTGGCCTATCCCAGTCATAGTCATCTATCCATATGCTTACCAGCAGCATGCGAGATAAGTAAATCCGTAGAGAGAGCATCCGGCTTGGTGGCACTAACACCAACGGCACTAACTCTCACCGAGAAACGAGCTCCGCTCTTCTGTCGCCTCTCCTGTATGCCCTTATATAGCCAGGCAATTGCACACGGCGCTGCACCCAAGGATCCAGCGGTCACTTCACCCAGCACGGTTTGCGGTTGGCCGGTACCCGGATAGCCCATGGCCAACAGGCAGCCGTCGGAACCTTCGAGTACAGCTGGTATTACTTCGCTTAGGGCCGATGCGCAAACATCCGACTGACAACAGGGAAAAATTCATATGTAGATGGAAATCAATTATGTATGACTAGTAATAAGATGTGCATATAAATAAAAGCTATTTTTCATTTCAGATTCCTAAGATTAAGTTAATGGTAGAAACTTAATATGCTAGTTGCTCCCATCTGAAACTAAAAACGGCTTCTTTCCTAATCAAGGAAAAGGACTATGATTCAATTTTTAACTCAAGTATATATATTAAGGTTTCATACTAAATTGACGAAATTAAATAACTCCAGCTTTAAATAATTCTGCCAAAAAAATAAATAATATATGACTTGAATAAACATATGCGTATACATTTTAAAGCTATTTTTTATCCCAAGTTCTTATACTTATATGTATATAAGTACATATAAATATAGAAGCTTAGTAAATATACTTTCCTTATCAAGGAAAAAGGCTTGTACGATTCAATTTCTTTACTAATTTTCTATACTAAGTAAGTATATCAACGTTTCACACTAAATTGACGAACTCCTTGAACATTAAATAGCTCCAGATTTAAAAAATTGTGCCAAAGAAAATATATAAATAAAATGGTGAAAATTCATACATATGTTCATGCTATTTTTATTCCATTTTTCTAAGATTAAGAGTGATTTTATAGAAGACTTATTAAAAAATGTTAAATGGTTTTTCTCTCTAAAATGGTTAGGCTCTCAATGTCTATACTAATTTCTACATTTTTGTATCAAGGTTCTATTCTAAAAAGACTTCTATTCTTAAAGACATTAAATAAATTCTGCTTTAAATGATTAACACAAAAAAAAAATTATAAATGATAAGTTCAGAGTTCTTTCTTTTCAAAAAGCATTCACTTTGTATATGTATCTTAGCTTTGCATGGCTTTGAGTTACTCTCTACTTGGCTAAATCAAAATGATAAAACCTCTTAAATCAAAAGTCGAATTCACATTTGAGAACGACCGACAAAAATATGTGGCATAGCAGACAATTTTATGTGAAAAAGATTTGATATAGTCATCGGATTTTAATAAAATTTTATAGATTTTGAGCTGGCAAAATTATTGCGTACTGATTGTTTTGATGGCTTCAATATGAACGTTATCAAAACTTACACAGATATAAGTTTTTTTTATTTTAACCTTACAAATTATTAGAAGATTTTAAAAGAGTGGTTAAAAAGTAAGGAAATATTGATAAAAAACTGTTACATAAATATATGATATAAGTAGTGATCTAAATTTACAGAATCCGAAAAAGTAACAGAAGCCTTAGATGAAATATTTTAGCCCTGTAGCTTTAATGGCCTAGGAGGGTAAGAACAGAACTACATATATGAACTTGTTTATGGATAAATCATCTACTATCTTTTTGTTATTCCTTACTTTAAATAAATGGGATAACATCTACTAACTTCCTTGGTGTTCTTTACTTTAAATAATTACTCTGGTCATAAGATGAAACAATGTTATCCTGAACTAGAAACTCTTAAATTATAAAAAGGTTTCAAAAGTCCTGCCACTTAAGGCGACCCTTTAAATGGTGCTTAATTTTTATGACCAATAAATAGTTCATAATGTACATAAGATTTTGCTTAGGCTAATTTTTGAGCCCTTTAAATTATTTGCTTCATGATAAACTTAAAAAATCATCTTTGGAAACTGCTAATTTGCATTCGGTAACTATATTTAGAATAGACAACTATAACTCTCTAAAGTCCTTCAAAGAGGTTTTTCGAAGAAATCGATTAAAAGTTAAAGTCTCACCTGCTTGTCCTCGGCGGTAAAGAGATTATCGAATGCAAACATTTTTGGCGCTGCCACCATGGGAGCTCGTTCTTGTGCTGCTTGTGGTGGACACACATTCTTGGGATCGGTTAGCGTGACCTGGCGCTTCTTTTTGTCAAGTACCATGTAATCTGATTCGACTTTATCCGATACCCGTAGCATGACCTTAACTTTGCCCACGCCATAGCATTCGCGGCTGCTAAGTCGTCGGGCTAAAGCCGGCGGCATGGGCGGTGGGGCACGCTGCAGTGCACCACAGAAACCGCCATTGCGTGTGATGCTGCTGCTGCTGCTGCTATTTATTGTGGTAGCCATGGCTACACCTCCTCCTCCTTCGTCTTCTCCTCTAGCTCCTCCTCGTCCTGTTCGTCCTGTATTATTATTAGTTGCCACAGTTGTTGTTGTTGTTGGAAGTTTATTGTGTCGGAAGCACTTTTTGGGGGTTCCTTTTTGGTAGGGGAATTGCGGAATTAGAGTGGAGAGGGAGGAGAATAAAGCGAAATAAAGTTAATAAGAATTCCTATGCTTTCCATGCTTTAGACCTTAAAATTCTCCCAAGCTTTTTTTGATACATTGTTGGATTTTATATCCATGGATTTTTATGGCTCTTTAAATAGTTTCATCCCACAGATTCTTCTGTTTCTGTCATAAATTGTGATTTTGTTGGTTTCATGGTGTGTATGTAAGTGTGTGTGTGTGTGTGAGTGTGTTTGTGTTCGGGAAAGCATAACCAAAGACCAGACCCATGGCCAGGGAAATGGCGGGGCTGGACAGTTGGTACCGCACTTCGACTTAAGAAGAGGGTCCTGCTTCTGGTCCTGTCTATGGTAATAGCCATAACACTTTTTCTTTATGGTTATGGGCATCTGTTTATTGGGCATATGTTTCCACTATCACACTGTCACATTCACTGAGCTTGTGTTTTATGCACTTGTAGCATCTTGCCTATGCGAACCTTTTATTTCTACTCATTTCAGAGTTATTTCTCGGGAATTTATTCTTTTTAAAGTATTTTTCAAGAAAAGTTTATGCGTTAAAAGCACTGCCAAGGCTCCATAAAATCAAAGACATTCGAGTTTTATGACGCTTTTGGGACTTTTCTTTCAAAGGTACTTAAACTGAAGTTTATCCTTTGAATGACTGTAAAATTTCTTTAAACAAGCTAAAGCTGCTATTTAGTATAAGTAAATACAAGTTTTAAAATTAAATTGAAGCTCTTATTAAAAGTTTATTGTGTCCTTGCAGAAGTTATAAAATAAAAAATAATATAAATTATAGGAAAGTTGATTTTTTATTTCCCGAAAATATTTTTAAATGACTGAAAATTAAATGAGCAGGCAATATGATTTTCATAAATCACTTAATGACCTTAGAAAAGAGATTCAAATCATTGGCCTATAATCAAGGTATACGTTCAAATATCTTCTTTATCTAAATCTTTATTTAATCATCATGACACTGAATCATAAAACGTGTTTTTACAACTGTAGAAATCAGAAAGAAAAATATTTTAATATTGACTAGAATATTCTAAATAATTAGATGTCGAGGAACACTTAATTCAAATGTTCCTAATAGTCTCGTAAACCTTGTGTACATATATGTCAATATAATCAGAAATGAAAAAACTCAAAACTCTATTTTCGAACGTGAGAAAATGTTAAAAATCTAGATATTAAAATTTAAATTTGTAATGTATTTCGACAGTTTTGGTGGAAAAAAAACAATTGTTGAAATTTGAAATTTCTCCTATTTCGACACATTGAAAATTTGAATTTGAAATCAAAATAAATCTAGAAATTTTGTGATACGTACTAAAAGTTTTATGTACCTAGTTTATAATTATATTTTATATTGGATATCCATATAAAGAACAAGGCCGTCTCAAGGGTATGGCGAGTGAGGTGCCGAGAATTGAGGGTCGCTCGAAAATCGAAATAGGGCGACGAAAAAGCTTAATTTAGTTTAGATTTTCTTGAGAATGGTAAGCCAAAAAATATATAAATACGTTTATTTAAAACACATATTTTCGAAAAATGCGTCAACTTAAATTTTAGCCCCGACACTAAAAATCCTCGCATTATTATATTCAGAGATAAGTTCGAGGCCTTACCATATTTTAAAAGGTTAAAAAAAATATAATCAGCTGTGACTGTTATTTACAAACTATCTTGATTAGACTTTGTCTGTAATCTTTACGAAATAAGAAGAACTTAAAAATGGTAGTACAACTTTAGAAAAAGATTATACAAGTACAATAATCAACCATTTGGAAGATAAATCAAATCCAATCCAAAGAATCGAAAAATCGGGTTAAAGATTTTTAAGTTTTAGCAAAGTGTTGATATGAATTTAATTTGTTTTGGTTGTAAGAAAATTTTTTATGATGCCCTGAAAACTCTGACTTAGTTTAACTGCTGGGAAAACCATTGGTCATTTGGTTTTCAATAATTATTTTTGTGAATTTGTGTAATTTTATTTTAATAAAATTAATTTTTAATTTTTAATTAATTTTTCTTTTTGCTTAAAAAACAAAAATACTTTGTTATTCATCAGTATATTTTTGCAATAAATTATAAATTGCATTAAAAATAAAAATTCTTGGTTATTAATCAGTATATTTTCCAAATGAATTTTAAAATTTGGATTAATCAGATGATTAAGTGATTTAAATTAGAATTTCTATAGGGAAACTCTGATTATAAAATGAACTTATTCATAAAATCATAAAACAAAATTGCCTGATAAATGCAAAATAGACAAATTTGAGGTCTTTTTTTAAGAAAGATAATGACGAATTTCAACATCTTTAGAGAGATGAATCTTTGAATTAGTTTTTAGATAGTTCTAGCATATTCTTGAAAGTAACATTTTAATTCCCTAAGAGTGTTCATATTATATTATTGTTTAATTAAGAAATATAAAATTCTTGCAGTCTATTCATTTGAATCTGAATCTTAATTCCTTCTTCCGCTTCAACAGCTGTGACAATAATTTAGGGGGACTATCATATCGAAATGATTTCATGACATTCATTTGGGTTTCATTCATGGTAATGCAGAAAAGTTTTAAAGAGAATTTCTACAAATCATTCATATTAATGATTATGCTGTTTATACATTATTTAAAGTCGACCAATTTGTGCTATTTGTGATTTATTTTGTTTCGTTACGTTTCGTGTGTATTTTTTTTGTTGTTTTTTTTGCTGCCTCCATTTCCACTCATTTTGCATTCTCATGTAAATTCCTTTGCTGTGACATTTCTTCAATGCCTTCATTATTATTTCAATTTGACTTGCGGAACGTGACATTTTTGCAATGTCTTTCATTAATATTGTCCCCTCTCGTGCTTTTTCCATGCTTTCCATTTCCATGAATGACAGGGCAACAACAACTCGCACACTCACACACACACACACACACACACATCACAGTCACACACAAAGTTGAACTTCATTTTTCAGACTACTACGACGCGCACCTGCCAACCCAACCTGGAGGCGAGTTTCTTTTCCTTTTTTTTTTCCTTCAGTTTTCCTTTTCTTATTTTTTGTTTTTTTTTTTCTTGCGTTCGTCCCACCTTTTGAGTTTTAGCTTTTCACACAAATCGATTGGCAATGCGCCTTCTAATTGTACACAACAACAACAACATCCAAAACACACACATACACAAATAATGGGGTAGAAATTGCAGAATGGTTTCTTTTTTTTGTTGGGAGGGAGTTAGCACAACACAAACCCTTTTTTTATGACTGGCAATTTCTTGTTGCTGATTTCATCTTTGGCTCTTTGGCTTCATCTTTGATTTTGTTATACATGATTTATTTTATTTATTTCGTTTCGTTTCCTCTTAACAACTGAAACGAGTTTCTAACATTTTCATCATCATCATTTTCACACACACAAATCGCGCCGACCACGACCACGTCCACTCACGTGCCTTCAGCGTTGGCATTACAATTGCAACTGAACACGGAACAGAATGTTGAGAACCATTCGGGCAACTTTCTCACACGGTAACTCGGAAAATGTTTCGGGGGAAATGGTGGCGCAGGCGTACAAAATGAAAGAGCATTTCGATATGGTAATGCCATTTGACCAAGGGTGGACTTTCGCTTTTGGGCCCAGAGCCCAATGTGGAAATACTCTTTCTCTCTTACCAACTTGTTCTCTTACTTAAAGCTGGATGGAGAGGGGGCGGGCCTCAGGTAAACAAAAAATCAGCAAGGCTTAAACAAAAGGAACAACGCAAATGATGTTTATATTGTAGACATCAAAATGCTAAAATAAAAACTAACAAAACAAGACAAAATAACGAAAAGAAGGAAAGACAGACAGACAGACGAACAGACGGACGGACACTGAAATAACACACGCGTTGATAGTTGAGCTGTTTGGGTTGGCAGCTGCTGGAGCGTCACTTAAGTGCCGCTTGGAGATGGGATTGGGGGAGTGGGAGCTGTATTATACACCTACCCACCTAGCCACCCACCTACCTTAGCCATCTACCATTCCGTCCTCCGTCCCTATACAAATGCAAACGATGTGTTTTTAAGTTCGCTTACATTTGGCAGGCCCGTGAAGGAGCTGTTGAGTTTTGTGTATTTTAAAAGGTTTTTTTTTAGTCGTGTTTTTTTTTTTTGTGTTGTTCCTCTTACTCTCTTTCTGTATGTCTGTATGTTTTCTTTTTTTTTTATTTGACTCAATTAAAGTAGGAAATACAAGACTGGACAGAGCACCCTGGGCTAGATTAGAGAGAAAGAGAAGGCCGTCCATAAAAGGAAATCACCCACATTTTGAACGTAAATAATTGATTTGTTTTCGATTTAGAAATATTTTTGTATGCGTGTGAAAGTAAGCGGATTAAAAGATTTAAAAATATCTGTCCTATAAAGCACTTAAAAGGCAATATGAATTTTCAGGGAAGTCTAACCCTTGAGGAGCATTTAAAAGTCTTTCAATCAAAATATATACATCAAATATTTATGAACACATTCACGGTTTTTGAAAATTCTAGGAACTCACTTTACTTTTACCAACGAGAACTTGATACTTGAAAAACGAATAGAGTTACATCTTTAATTATTGTGATTTATTTGACTAACAATAAATAACAGAACTAGTTTCAATCGTTCAAAGCATTTTTTGTCATGCTTCAAATGTATACAACTTTAGAATATATATTTGATACTCACTGAATATTAACTCGGTTATTTGCTTTATAAATTTATTCAATAATCTTTTAGATAAATCTAGGATATTGTTATTTCAAATGAATACTTTTTAAAAAGACCTACCATTCGATCTAAAGTTGATTTTTCCACATGTATTAGAGGTTTATGCGTATTTTTCTAGGCTTTATTTAAATTTAATACACAAATTATGTCAACTATTGAATTATTGTCTATATTAACAAAAAATAAAAACCTCTAAAGAGTTCCTATATAGAAATACAACGTTTTTTATTCTAAATAAATTTGTCAGAATCGAAATTGAATATCTTCTTTTTATTTTTATTTTCAAAATAATTTGTCTACCTGAATCGTTAGATTTTAAAATCATGCATATTCTCAAAAAATTTTTAAATATTTGTAGTTTTGCGATGCTTTAGTTTTAATGAAAATAATGAGAATTAGCAGATATTCAAAGCCGACTTAATTGAGTCGTAAAAATTAAATATGAGTAATAAAATTATGTCAAATAATTTGCTAAAATTGAAATACATTTAATTTAATTAAATTAATGTGAATTAGGAAATAAAAGTTTAAACTAGTATTACTAGGCCTTTTAACTTATTCGAAATTAATATACAGTAGAGATAATTATAAGTTTTTGGGAAGAAAGTATTAGATGGAATACTCCATAACGACTTTAAGAACAAGAACTAACGGCTTACATCTAAGTGGATAGGCCAGATTAATTAAATGATAATATATATATTTTTGATATTTGTATGAAACATTTTGGTAAGTCAACGTAGCCAACTCCTTAACCGATGCCAGGGGAGATTATGAATAAGTTTCAAGATTTTGTTTCGACAGTTTTGAAAATAATAATTATAGCTGATATAGGGAAGTAATTAACCGTATGATAATAATAATTATTATTAATTAATAGTCTTTATATTTTTATGTATTTAATTAACTCTTGTTTGGTCAAAATTTAAAAAGACAATACAAATTGAAATTCGCTCAGCATAGGCTCCAAATATTGTGGCTGAATTTGACTTCTTTGACCCACTGTGCACAGGATTTAACGGTAATCGAGTTTAAGTTGCATGGTACATACAATCTAATCAACTTTAATTGCATTAGCATCACAATGTACATAATTGTTGGACAAACAAAAAAAAAAAACTCCTTTGCCGCACTAAATGGTTATTAAATAGATTGTGGTTTATCGCCAAAGTTTAGTCAACCTATAAAATGGCCTTAAACCAAATGTTGGATTTAATTTGAAAAAATAAACAAGCTTAAACGTTTTGTTATAGCCAGACAATTGTATTTATTGTAGGTTTGCAATTTAATTTTGTAGTTTATTTGACATTCAAATGTTTGCGCCTTTCTGCGCATTCGAGTAACACTGGCGCCCCCTGTTGGCCGTTGGTCTTAGCCGTTACGAATTGAAATCGATGTAAAAGTAAAAGAGAAACTCTATTTGGATTTTATTTGGATATTTTTTTTTTTTAAACTTTTATTTAGCCATTCATTTATTACAAATACTTGAGTATCATTTTTATTTCTCTTGTTTGTGTTTGTTTTTGTTTTTTTTTTGTTGTCATTTGTGAAATGCATTATGGAATTGGATTATCAAGTATTATGTACGTATAACTAAGGCTAGTTCGATGTGAGGAGTGTGTATATATATATTTTATTACATCTGGTTGTATAACGCATCTGCTTAATGAACTAATTGACCTTAAAACCTAAGCAAAAACAATTTGAAACAAACAGCCTATATAATGAATGAAGAAACAACTTATGGAGGTATCAAGATTTAACAAATAATGAAATGATATTTCCCAATTAACAGGAAATTCATAAAGGATTTCGGTTTTTTTTTTGTTTTTGGTTGGTGTTTTTTGTTTTTTTGTTCGTAAATTTTGTCACACGTTTTTCGTTCGTCCATTTCATTCTCTTTTTTTTTTGTTTTCCCTTTTTTCGTTGCTGAAAAATTTGAGTAAGAAGGCTAAAACCATGAGATATGTAATTGGGGGTTCCTCGTGAGTATTCGATGTGTTAACCTTAATGGGATGGCGCTCCATATGAGCTGCTTGGAGCAGAGGGAGCTGGCGGAGCTGCTGGTGCACCATATTCCGATGGTGGAGCAATGCTGTTGGGATAGGGTCCAGTCTCTTCCTTTTGGGTCTTGTAGCGAATGAAGTAGACCTCCGGTTTGCTGGGCTGTGTGGGAGCTGGTGTGGGAATGATAAGTTCGGGCTGCTCTTCGGGCTTCTTGACTAGCACATAGACCAATGTCTTCTCCTCGTTCTGTGGGAACTGTGGAATGACTGGGGCAGTTGGTGCTGGCGGCGATGGCGCCTTAATGAACACAATCTTGTAGTGCTTCTGTGGTGGTGGCACATACAGAGGTTTCCTATATAATATTCGGAGGCAGAAGTGAAAGGAGAATGTAACAATTGCAATACAATTTGTTTATCTTGATAATATAAAAAACATGCAGATGATAATGATCCCAATCATAATGATGATG